>CM070822.1:19734024-19739024 GCA_036326025.1 Chrosomus eos
ACATAAATCAGTATTTCATATCCATTCATGTATTTTTTTTTAAACTAGCTGAGTAATAAGAGATATACAGTCAGTCAGCCATTATCACAAAATAAACTTCTTCAGTTTTTTTTTTTTTTTGGGATTATAACTGTATTTAGCATAAAAGTCAGTTACACCAAAAACGATAAAAATGAAGATAATGATAACTACATTAGCATTTGCTTATTGTAACCATGCAGTGATATTTAACTAGTATTTATATACTATCATAGTATTTATTTACTTTTATATTTTAAGTTTGCATTCTATTTTCACTTTAAGTTTTAGTAATTTTGTGCTTTTGTCATTTTTAATTATTTATAATTATTATATTATAATTGCGTCATATTCATTATCATATATATATATAACTTTAATTAAGCATTTTCCAGCAGTTTTGGACACTTTAGTAGTTGATCAACTTAATGTTTTTCATTTAATACTTTAATATAATTTTTTATCTTTGTTTCTGTTATTACAAAACTATATATTTAATATAAATTTAAACTATATATTTAAATATTTTTAGTTTTAATTCGGATCGTCCATGTTTGTATCGTTCACCAGCTAGAAAAAAAATCCTTCTGAAAGAGATTCCAACGATATCGTTCCTTTGTCTTGTTACGTTATAGCTGTGTTGTGGACTTCCATAAACTCACAGAACTAGAATAAATACTAAAACTTTATAGTTATGATGATCATTATTGTTATAGTCATTGGTTTAAACAGGCCTTAAAAAGTAATTTAATGCAGCTTCAGTAATTCCAAGATTGTTGACAGCGGCTCACGGTAGATGCATTGCACTCTGGGTCTGAATGGCGATGAAATCACATGGAAGCAGATTCATGAGCTGATGTGTTTGTGCTTCAGAAGGGAATAAGCGTTTTTAGGTCACATCCAGTCCTCTTTCTCTTCATGTGTCCCCTGGGCTGACCCAGTCAAGCCTTAATGGTGGAACAACAATGGAGTGCATTGATTAACTATACCACTAATGAAGTGAAAAGGAGTCAATACACACACACACACACACACACACACACACACACACACACACACACACACACACACACACTGCTGAAGAGTTCAAGTATGTTGGATACTGATGCATGTCAAATGTCTCAAACTGCTCAGATTCGCCAAGATCTGCCATCAAAACTTGAAGATCTCAATATAAACTCAAAAATGTATCATCACATTCTCCAAAAAACACATTATCTGGGTAATTCGGATTATTTCTTCAAGCTGTATTCTCCTACAGTGTCAACAATTGTCTCATTCGTATCTATTCTTATTTTTCCTGAGGCATTTTAGGAGGAAAATTAGACAAAGTTGATACTTAAATAAAACATAACTGATATAACTTAAGTCCCCTGAGCTATGAAAGAGCAATACAATTTCCTAGAGTAACAGTGTGAGAATGAGTGTGTGTGTGTGTGTGTGTGTGTGTGTGTGTGTGTGTGTGTGTGTGTGTGTGTGTGTGTGTGTGTGTGTGTGTGTGTGTGTGTGTGTGTGTGTGTGTGTGTGTGTGTGTGTGTGTGTGTGATGCACACATCGATCAACATAAACAGCCAGACAGCAATGTGTCATGATTCCCCATGGAGAGGCAACCACATCTATTAGAGTAACTAAATCTACAAGCCGACACTCTCGATCAAAATACCCACACTCACTTCAGCCACTCTGCACTGTGAAGCATTATCATAGCTTTAGTCATATCAGTCCACAGCCGCATATATTCTCCAACTGTCCCTACCAGCACAATATCCAGCTCAGCTGCATTATTCACTGGTCTGGTGCTTCAGTTAAATGCAGGGAACTGCCTCTGATGCGAGTGTGTGTCATATGTCCTGCTCCGTGGTTCAGTTCTATGTGTTGTTTAGTTGACGGGTCAGTGAAACAACAACACAACGACACGTCACTGTGCCAGCGTGGCTCTCGATGACCTCTCTGATCCAATAATGTGTTGTATGTAGGCTGTGGAGATATACACACAATCTGAAATTATATTTCTCACAATATTGCATAGTTTTGTTCATAGTAATTTTGTAGATTCATATATATTTTTAGTTAGTTTTTATTTGAATTTTGAATTAAATGATATATGTAATGTTATATTTTACTATTTTGTATTTTTATATGTATTTTTCATGCGTTATTATAATTTAAATTCAAATATTTACTAAAAATTTACTTTTTTATTTTTTTTAATTTATTCACATGTCTATTTATTTGTCTAATGAATGGAAACATGGTTACTGCCACATTGAACTTATTGGCTACATTCAAGCAAAGTGTTGCGGATATGCTGCACCTCACATTTTTACCAATATTTCAATCTGTCTTATTGATAGGCTTTCTTTAAGGGGTAAAAATTCATTACATTTGACCTTCAATTATTTAATTAACCATAACATTAAATGTTTGAGCAGCAACAATTGTGTTCCAATTATAATATCATGATGCATTAGAATGTATCACACGATAGTTGGTGGCAGGAAATCAGATCCAATATGTGTACATGTCATACATCCAGTTCTGGGACTCTGGGTAGTTATGCATGTCAGTCAGTTGATGGGTCAGTTGAGTCTGTCATCATGACAGCATGGCTTTTGCTGACATCTCTGGTCCATTTATTAGCTGTGATGCCAGAAATCGACTAGAGCATTATGCTACATCTACAGATGTTCTGCTAATTGCTGTGATATCCTTATTTACCTCCACCTTAATCTCCGTCTCCACAGAGTTCCTATGAATATTCCTCCGCACAAAGCTATCAGAGAACGCTTTTTTGCAAAACCGGTTATGAAAATAAAAACAATGGCAATTTAGGGGTGATATGATATGCCTTAAGGGATCTAAACGTTCTGATTTTTTGTTTGTTTCTGCTTTGCTGGAAAACGAACCCACGACGTGCAGTCCCTGTGCGCATTACATAATCAACTTCAGCCCTAACCACCAGCAGATGTTAGCCGTGTAATCTCACTCACTCGCGTCCAAGTGAGACTGGCTCAGCTTTTCCGATGCGTACGATCCCTTTCATACACATCAATTTGTGTCTCTGTTCATGGGCGTGGATCACAAGGGAGAATGAATGCTGCATGCTGATTGGTTAAGCAGCAACACATGGTGACCTCAGCCAATCAGTGGCAAGCGTAGCTGAACAATGAGGGATCCTTCATTTAAATGTGAATACAGTGCTATTATCCAGCTGTGTGTGTGTGTGTGTGTGTGTGTGTGTGTGTGTGTGTGTATGTATGTATGTATGTGTGTGTGTGTGTGTGTGTGTGTGTGTGTGTGTGTGTGTGTGTGTGTGTGTGTGTGTGTGTGTGTGTGTGTGTGTGTGTGTGTGTGTGTGTGTGTGTGTGTGTGTGTGTGTGTGTGTGTGTGTGTGTGTGTGTGTATGTGTTCAAGTCTCTTACTTACATCATTATCCTGGAGAGAAAGAAAATTGGAAAGACAAATGACAAAAGAAATAAATGGGGTACGAACCAAATTGCCAGTTTGGCCATGTTGATTATGCCGTTTCTGTTTGTCTTGTACTCTTTCTCTCTTATTAAAGACACTGTGAAATCTAAAGTACTGTTAAATGAATGCTTTTTTACTCTGTGTAAAATTGACTTAAATTTGGACAGCCTGATCAAATAATGAGACAAAAATCAAACTCACAAACAGATGTCAGTCTGATTAATCCTTGAAAGAATCAACTCACTAAATCAATAAGAATCAACATCTTGACTCACTTACTGCACTGTATGTTATCATTACTTTCAGCGATGTCTGTCTGGAAATTAAGCAAGTGTGTGAAAATTAAACAAGCTGGGTTTGGTTGTTCATTGAACAACGTGTAGTTAAACCATTTAAAAAGAGGGTTTATATGTAACAGCTTTTCAATCACAATATTATAATCAAACCAATTTAAGTATATTGTAATACATTGTGTATTGCCCACTCCTTGCTAACATTAATGGAATTTAATTCGTTACCATATACTTGATTCCACTTTGCGTTGCATCAAAATGGAAGGTTAAGTTAAGCGCAATGCATTGTGAAATACAGTATTCCACACAGAGTGCTGTCATATCTGAACTTTTGGACAGGTCATCCACATATTGCACGCATACCGCAAAAGCAGCCGTAGTAGTATGGTAGAACGCCATTCAGAACATACCCAGCGAGTCTGTTTTCAGAGGGCAGCGGTATATAGTGAACACACATTCACTCAGACACAGCCCGAGGGTAGGCACAGACAGAATCACTCCATTTTGCCCTTAACAGCATAGAGAGGCCTGCGAGCTCGCAGTAGATCAAGCGTTGCAATAAAACAGTCAGGCCTACTTGCACAAACTTTAACTGAACCTCCACACACACACCAAATTCTATATCCCGGTATAACACACACATTTATCTTTCTCTCATTACTCTATCATCATAGTCCCCACAGCAAGCACTCCTGCATTCTTATATAACCGATCTATTTGATGAGAGAACGGAAGCAAAAGGGAAGAAATGCAGGCGTGAACACTTCTGTGGATCTTGTATTTTTCCTCCTTCACATCAGAATGTATTTTCCGGTCAGAGTCAAGGTTGGCCGTGACAGCGCTCTCCCAAAAGTCTCTTCGTATGCAGTGGCCTAGTTTCTTCAGGGTAAGAGAAACAAGCGAGCGCAAGGTGGAATTCGTGTCATACACTGCTACACTCGGTTGAGTTTTGGAGAGGCGTCAGTACCGTAACTGTCCAAAAAGAGGTGAGGTCTGTCTCCTATGCCAGTTCAGAGATCTGCTGCTGTGCCCATGGCATCTCCTGGCACGGAGCCCCGCGGGGCTGTTTGCCCATCTGGGAGGCTGGCTGAAGGGTTCGGGGGATTTGCGGCAGCCAAGGTTGATGGCCTGATGTGGTTATGGGGAAGTGTAAAGGCGTGCTGAAGGTCCGAGTGATGGGACTTGAAAAACGATTCATGAATATTGAGCGTCATTAGCATA
>CM070822.1:19744024-19771524 GCA_036326025.1 Chrosomus eos
TACTATTTAATTGCAGTAATAGCATGCTTTAGCACTTAGCTAAGTGTTTGCTAGCATGTTTTAGCATGTTTCAAGTATGTTGATAGCATGTTTAGCACTTGCTGGCACTTTTTTATATGTTATTAGGAGTCCACAAAAGTGTTAAACATGTCACTTCCTGTTGCCAGCAGGTGGCGCTATGACTGTAACTGAATATCAGCATGGACATGTGTTCAGGACAGAACTCTTATCAAACGTGTGAAGTTTGGGGCAGATTGGACATTCCATACCTGAGTTACAGCAAATTCCTATTGAATTGCAGTAATAGCATGCTTTAGCACTTAGCTAAGTGCTTGCTAGCATGTTTTAGCATGTTTCAAGTATGTTGTTAGCATGTTTAACACTTGCTGGCACTTTTTTATATGTTATCAGGAGTCCACAACAGTGTTAAACATGTCACTTCCTGTTGCCAGCAGGTGGCGCTGTGACTGTAACTGAATATGAGCATGGATATGTGTTCAGGACAGAACTCTTATCAAACGTGTGAAGTTTGGGGCAGATTGGACATTGTTTGCCTGAGTTACAGCAACTTCCTGTTTCATGGCGAAACATCAAAATTTGCCAGGCCGCCGAGGACACGCCCTTCGACGAAAACTCAAGATCTTCGCAATTTAACGTCGCAAAGGCCTTAAGATTACACTCACCAAATTTGAAGATGATCAGATTAAAACTGTAGGAGGAGTTCGTTAAAGTACGAGGCCTGAAAATGGCAAAAAACTGCACAAAAATCTGAGAGGAAGTTCAAAATGGCTGACTTCCTGTTGTGTTTAGGGCTACGCTCCAAGAGACTTTTTTGTAGGTATTGGGCCATTACATGTATGTACCGAATTTCGTACACGTACGTGAAACGTAACGCGAGGCGCACTCCGTTGAACCTTTATAGGTGGCGCTATCGAGCCATTTTGGCCCGCCCAATTTTGAAACGCATATCAGATGTAAATTTTCGCCAGTTCTGACGCGTGTGCAAATTTACGTGAGTTTTCGTGCATGTTTAGGCCCTCAAAAATGCGATTCATTGCGGAGAAGAATAATAATAATAATAATAATAATAATAAAACAGAGCAATTCCAAGAGGGTCCTCACACCATCGGTGCTCGGGCCCTAATTATGCATATGTAAAATAACGCGCTCATCAACATTCAAAAGCCTATAGGCTAAATCAAAACTGCCTAGGCTAATTAGGGCCCGAGCACCGATGGTGTGAGGACCCTCTTGGAATTGCTCTGTTTATTATTATTATTATTAGGGCCCGAGCACCGATGGTGTGAGGACCCTCTTGGAATTGCTCTGTTTATTATTTTATTATTATTATTCTTCTTCTTCTCCGCAATGAATCGCATTTTTGAGGGCCTAAACATGCACGAAAACTCACGAAAATTTGCACACGCGTCAGAACTGGCGAAAATTTACATCTGATATGCGTTTCAAAATTGGGCGGGGCAAAATGGCTCGATAGCGCCACCTATAAAGGTTCAACGGAGTGCGCCTCGCGTTACGTTTCACGTACGTGTACGAAATTCGGTACATACATGTAATGGCCCAATACCTACAAAAAAGTCTCTTGGAGCGTAGCCCTTAACACAACAGGAAGTCAGCCATTTTGAACTTCCTCTCAGATTTTTGTGCAGTTTTTGCCATTTTCAGGCCTCGTACTTTAACGAACTCCTCCTACAGTTTTAATCTGATCATCTTCAAATTTGCTGAGTGTAATCTTAAGGCCTTTGCGACGTTAAATTGCGAAGATCTTGAGTTTTCGTCGAAGGGCGTGTCCTCGGCGGCCTGACAAATTTTGATGTTTCGCCATGAAACAGGAAGTTGCTGTAACTCAGGCAAACAATGTCCAATCTGCCCCAAACTTCACACGTTTGATAAGAGTTCTGTCCTGAACACATGTGCATGCTGATATTCAGTTACAGTCATAGCGCCACCTGCTGGCAACAGGAAGTGACATGTTTAACACTGTTGTGGACTCCTGATAACATATAAAAAAGTGCCAGCAAGTGTTAAACATGCTAACAACATACTTGAAACATGCTAAAACATGCTAGCAAGCACTTAGCTAAGTGCTAAAGCATGTTATTACTGCAATTCAATAGGAATTTGCTGTAACTCAGGTATGGAATGTCCAATCTGCCCCAAACTTCACACGTTTGATAAGAGTTCTGTCCTGAACACATGTCCATGCACATAATCAGTTACAGTCACAGCGCCACCTGCTGGCAACCGGAAGTGACATGTTTAACACTGTTGTGGACTCCTAATAACATATAAAAAAGTGCCAGCAAGTGCTAAACATGCTATCAACATACTTGAAACATGCTAAAACATGCTAGCAAACACTTAGCTAAGTGCTAAAGCATGCTATTACTGCAATTAAATAGTAATTTGCTGTAACTTCGAACCCCGAAACCCCGAAACTTCACACATTTGATAAGAGTCCTGCCCTGAACACATCTACATGAGAATATTCAGTTATAGTAATAGCGCCACCTACTGGCAACACGAAGTGACATGTTTAACACTGTGATGCAGTACTAGCAACATAGTAAATATGCCATTGAATTATAAACATGTTATAAACATGTTAAAACATGCTAGCAATTCTTAGCTAAGTGCTAAAGCATGCTAATGAAATGAAACAGGAAGTTGTTGTTACTTAAGAAGGCAATGTCCAATCTGCCCCAAACTTCACACATTTGATAAGAGTCCTGCCCTGAACACATCTACATGACAATATTCAGTTATAGTAATAGCGCCACCTACTGGCAACAGGAAGTGACATGTTTAACAGTGTGATGCAGTACTGGCAACATAGTAAATATGCCATTGAGTTATAAACATGTTATAAACATGTTAAAACATGCTAGCAATTCTTAGCTAAGTGCTAAAGCATGCTAATGAAATGAAACAGGAAGTTGTTGTTACTTAAGAAGGCAATGTCCAATCTGCCCCAAACTTCACACATTTGATAAGAGTCATGCCCTGAACACATCTACATGACAATATTCAGTTATAGTAATAGCGCCACCTACTGGCAACACGAAGTGACATGTTTAACACTGTGATGCAGTACTAGCAACATAGTAAATATGCCATTGAATTATAAACATGTTATAAACATGTTAAAACATGCTAGCAATTCTTAGCTAAGTGCTAAAGCATGCTAATGAAATGAAACAGGAAGTTGTTGTTACTTAAGAAGACAATGTCCAATCTGCCCCAAACTTCACACATTTGATAAGAGTCCTGCCCTGAACACATCTACATGACAATATTCAGTTATAGTAATAGCGCCACCTACTGGCAACAGGAAGTGACATGTTTAACAGTGTGATGCAGTACTGGCAACATAGTAAATATGCCATTGAGTTATAAACATGTTATAAACATGTTAAACATGCTAGCAATTCTTAGCTAAGTGCTAAAGCATGCTAATGCTATGAAACAGGAAGTTGTTTTTACTTAAGAAGGCAAAGTTCAATCTGCCCCAAACTTCACATGTTTGATAAGAGTTCTGTCCTGAACACATGTGCATGCTCATATTCAGTTACAGTCATAGCGCCACCTGCTGGCAACAGGAAGTGACATGTTTAACAGCATGCTATTATACCCATAATAAAGGACATTTTTGTAACTGACTTTGACATACTCCCACTATATTTATCTACTTAAATGCACATTGCCCACCGTGGTCTGTCTTCCTAAAGCCACCGGGTGGCGATGGCACGGGTGCGAGGGCCCTTTCAATGCTGCTTGCAGCTTTAATTATTATTATTATTCTTCTCCGCAATGAATCGCATTTTTGAGGGCCTAAACATGCACGAAAACTCACGAAAATTTGCACACGCGTCAGAACTGGCGAAAATTTACATCTGATATGCGTTTCAAAATTGGGCGGGCCAAAATGGCTCGATAGCGCCACCTATAAAGGTTCAACGGAGTGCGCCTCGCGTTACGTTTCACGTACGTGTACGAAATTCGGTACATACATGTAATGGCCCAATACCTACAAAAAAGTCTCTTGGAGCGTAGCCCTAAACACAACAGGAAGTCAGCCATTTTGAACTTCCTCTCAGATTTTTGTGCAGTTTTTGCCATTTTCAGACCTCGTACTTTAACGAACTCCTCCTACAGTTTTAATCTGATCATCTTCAAATTTGGTGAGTGTAATCTTAAGGCCTTTGCGACGTTAAATTGCGAAGATCTTGAGTTTTCGTCGAAGGGCGTGTCCTCGGCGGCCTGACAAATTTTGATGTTTCGCCATGAAACAGGAAGTTGCTGTAACTCAGGCAAACAATGTCCAATCTGCCCCAAACTTCACATGTTTGATAAGAGTTCTGTCCTGAACACATGTGCATGCTCATATTCAGTTACAGTCATAGCGCCACCTGCTGGCAACAGGAAGTGACATGTTTAACACTGTTGTGGACTCCTGATAACATATAAAAAAGTGCCAGCAAGTGTTAAACATGCTAACAACATACTTGAAACATGCTAAAACGTGCTAGCAAACACTTAGCTAAGTGCTAAAGCATGCTATTACTGCAATTCAATAGGAATTTGCTGTAACTCAGGTATGGAATGTCCAATCTGCCCCAAACTTCACACGTTTGATAAGAGTTCTGTCCTGAACACATGTCCATGCTCATATTCAGTTACAGTCATAGCGCCACCTGCTGGCAACAGGAAGTGACATGTTTAACACTTTTGTGGACTCCTAATAACATATAAAAAAGTGCCAGCAAGTGCTAAACATGCTATCAACATACTTGAAACATGCTAAAACATGCTAGAAAACACTTAGCTAAGTGCTAAAGCATGCTATTACTGCAATTAAATAGTAATTTGCTGTAACTTCGAACCCCGAAACCCCGAAACTTCACACATTTGATAAGAGTCCTGCCCTGAACACATCTACATGAGAATATTCAGTTATAGTAATAGCGCCACCTACTGGCAACAGGAAGTGACATGTTTAACACTGTGATGCAGTACTAGCAACATATTAAATATGCCATTGAATTATAAACATGTTATAATCATGTTAAAACATGCTAGTAATTCTTAGCTAAGTGCTAAAGCATGCTAATGAAATGAAACAGGAAGTTGTTGTTACTTAAGAAGACAATGTCCAATCTGCCCCAAACTTCACACATTTGATAAGAGTCCTGCCCTGAACACATCTACATTACAATTTTCAGCTATAGTAATAGCGCCACCTACTGGCAACAGGAAGTGACATGTTTAACAGTGTGATGCAGTACTGGCAACATAGTAAATATGCCATTGAGTTATAAACATGTTATAAACATGTTAAACATGCTAGCAATTCTTAGCTAAGTGCTAAAGCATGCTAATGAAATGAAACAGGAAGTTGTTGTTACTTAAGGCAATGTCCAATCTGCCCCAAACTTCACACATTTGATAAGAGTCCTGCCCTGAACACATCTACGTGACAATATTCAGTTATAGTAATAGCGCCACCTACTGGCAACAGGAAGTGACATGTTTAACAGTGTGATGCAGTACTGGCAACATAGTAAATATGCCATTGAGTAAAAAACATGTTATAAACATGTTAAAACATGCTAGCAATTCTTAGCTAAGTGCTAAAGCATGCTAATGAAATG
Organism: Chrosomus eos; assembly: GCA_036326025.1. Taxonomy (NCBI): domain Eukaryota; kingdom Metazoa; phylum Chordata; class Actinopteri; order Cypriniformes; family Leuciscidae; genus Chrosomus; species Chrosomus eos. Next base: position 19,749,694 of record CM070822.1, read on the forward strand.
AAACAGGAAGTTTTTGTTACTTAAGAAGGCAATGTCCAATCTGCCCCAAACTTCACACATTTGATAAGAGTCCTGCCCTGAACACATCTACGTGACAATATTCAGTTATAGTAATAGCGCCACCTACTGGCAACAGGAAGTGACATGTTTAACACGTTGATGCCCTTCTAGCAACAGGTTAAAAATGCCATTGAGTTCTAAACATACAAGAAACATGTTAAAACATGCTAGCAATACTTAGCTAAGTCCTAAAGCATGCTAATTCAATGAAACAAGACGTTGTTGTTACTCAAAAAGGCAACGTCCAATCTGCGCCAAACTTCACACGTTTGATAAGAGTTTTCTCCTAAACACATGTCCATGCTCATATTCAGACATAGTCATAGCGCCGCCTGCTGGCAACAGGAAGTGACGTTTAACACTGTTCTGGACTCCAAATAGGTACATACATGTAATGGCCCAATGCCTACAAAAAAGTCTCTTGGAGCGTATCCGTAAACACAACAGGAAGTCAGCCATTTTGATCTTCCTCTGATTTTTGTGCAGTTTTTGCCATTTTCAGGCCTCGTACTTTAACGAATTCCTCCTACAGTTTCAATCTGATCATCTTTAAATTTGGTGAGTGTAATCTTAAAGCCTTTGCGACGTTAAATTGTGAAGATCTTGAGTTTTCGTCGAAGGGCGTGTCCTCGGCGTCCTGACAAATTTCGATGTTTCGCCATGAAACAGGAAGTTGCTGTAACTCAGGCAAACAATGTCCAATCTGCCCCAAACTTCACACGTTTGATAAGAGTTATGTCCTGAACACAAGTCCATGCTCATATTCAGTTACAGTCATAGCGCCACCTGCTGGCAACAGGAAGTGACATGTTTAACACTTTTGTGGACTACTAATAACATATAAAAAAGTGCCAGCAAGTGCTAAACATGCTAGCAACATACTAGAAACATGCTAAAACATGCTAGCAAACACTTAGCTAAGTGCTAAAGCATGCTAATGCAATGAAAGAGGAAGTTGTTGTTACTCAAGAAGGCAATGTCCAATCTGCCCCAAACTTCACACGTTTGATAAGAGTCATGGCCTGAACACATCTACATGATAATTTTCTGTTAATTTTCTGTTATAGTAATAGCGCCACCTACTGTCAACAGGAAGTGACATGTTTTACACTGTGATGCAGTACTAGCAACATAGTAAAATATGCCATTGAGTGTTCAACATGTTAGAAACATGTTAAAACATGCTAACAATTCTTAGCTAAGTGCTAAGGCATGCTAATGCAATGAAAAAGGAAGTTGTTGTTACTCAAGAAGGCAATGTCCAATCTGCCCCAAACTTCACATGTTTGATAAGAGTCATGGCCTGAACACATCTACATGATAATTTTCTGTTAATTTTCTGTTATAGTATTAGCGCCACCTACTGTCAACAGGAAGTGACATGTTTTACACTGTGATGCAGTACTAGCAACATAGTAAAATATGCCATTGAGTGTTAAACATGTTAGAAACATGCTAAAGCATGCTAGCAATACTTAGTTAAGTGTTAAATCATGCTATTAATGCCATGAAACAGGAAGTTGTTTTAACTCAGGCAAGGAATGCCCAATCTGCCCCAAACGTCACACTTTTGATAAAAGTCCTGCCCTGAACACATCTACATGACAATTTTCAGTTATAGTAATAGCGCCACCTACTGTCAACAGGAAGTGACATCTACAATGTGATGCAGTACTAGCAACAAATTTAGATATACCATTGAGTTCCAAGCATGCTAGAAACATGCTAAAACATGCTAGCAACACTTATCTGAGTGAAAACACATTGTATAATCCCCATAATAAAGGACATTTTCGTAACTGTCATTGACATACTCCTCCTCTATTTACCTACATAAATGCACATTCCCCTCCGTGCTCTGTCTTCCTAAAGCCACTGGGTGGCGGTGGCACGGGTGCGAGGGCCCTTTCATCGCTGCTTGCAGCTTTAATGTTATAGAATGAAATTGTTGTACTCTTTGAGGGTGTTGATGGACTTGATCTACTTCATCATCGTTCTGAATCCCATCCAGATGTAGGCCTATTCTTTGACAATTATTCGATTTTCTCAGTTTTTTTGCAAAGAAAATTGCTTTTTTTTTAAATAAAATTTACCCACATTCAAGTGTGGATAAAAAAGAACGCATGAAGCAGATTTAAAAGCAGATGTTTTGTTATTTCCTTTGATATATTGAATGTTCAGAAATTCATACAACAAAATTTTCTGGCAGCCATGACATTTTTGTGAAAATGATCAAAAACGCTAGGCAACTTTTTTGAAAAACGCTGGCAGGGAAAGAGTTAACAATAGTGGTTGTGCATCCAAACTGATTCTACAATACAGACTTGCTAATATGGCAAAATGTTCATCTGAACATTTCCGTGGCGACAGCAACCATCAATACTGTTAATGCGCAACAAACGTCCTCATTGTTTAAAACAGGGTGCATCGTTTCCGCTTCAAATCTTTGTATGCCTTTAAAGGAGATGCTTAAGATGAGCATAACCGATGTCCATTGCATATGCAGATTGATATCTAAATTGTATTATTTTTATCACTAGCATTCAAATATTAAAATAGAATAAAATCCCAACAATAAAAATAAATGACTACGTTAGCAGATTGTCTTAAAAATCCATATCAGTTAATACTGCTGTTAACACTTTCTCCGACAAGCGGATTCGATGATGCGATAATGTCTTTATCCTTCACTTTCACACATATGGGCCGGCAAAATGCAGGCATGAGGGATGTAGTACCTCCCGCCCATACAAATGAACATCTGACCCTGAAACACATTGCAACTTTATAGTGCTAAAAAGGAAAACATTGGCCTTGAGTTCGGAAAAAGTCAGTCTCTGAGAAATCCTTTCAACGTATACACACACTCACATTGACTTTCTAGACATGCAGGGCTACTCCGTGCCTAAAAATGCTACCGGCATCCACTTTTGAGGTGGATTTGACTGGGACATCAGCCATTTAAGGAAGAAGTTATTAATATAGACAAATGTATTAATAACATGCACCGGTGAATCGTGCACAATAAGACCAGGAACGTGTATTAAAAAAGTAAACAGGGTCAATTTTGATTACATGATGACTTTAAGGTTGGCTGATTGTGTGCCACAGCTCCTCACACTCATTAATCATCCCTTTATCTTCCAGCAATTTCAGGAATGAAACTGCTCTCTGTAAGCGCTGGAGGCATCTCTACTCTCCCTCTCTCTTTCCTGTACTCCTTCCCTTCAGAATGTCTCATGCTCTAGGTTCACAGCAGATGTGAGATTTAAACAGGTCATGGGTCAAAGGGTACAGACTTCCCAAAGTTTGTGTCTGTAAACATCATTGTGGAAAGTAGGAAAGTAGGGGAAAAAAACTAAATTAAAATACAAACTCAATCTTGCCAAACAACATACGCGTTTCATAAATCAAATCAACTACTAGCTATGTAATTTTCCAACATAAAACACAACAACAACTAAATTATAACTTGCATTAACTTGACAGACTTCTTACTTCTGCTTATTTGTGTATTTTCTTTTTCGTTCTTGGACAAGCCTATATGGAAGTCTGTTTCTGACAAAAAAAGCAATTGTAAGATAAAGATTAAAATAATAAATAGTCAATTGTGTGGTATAAAATTGCTATTGTGCAATATAAAGTTGTGGCGGAGAGTTTTGCATGAGCAAGAACTGTAAACAAAATGAAATTTGCTTTTACTTGCATCTTATTTGCAAAAGAATATTCCTCCAAATCGCCAACATCCCCTCCCACCGATCCTCCAACTCAACCTCCGGTGGGATGGAAAACAAGTTCAGTGAACCCAACACTGGAACTCTGATCAGCCCCTCTCTCTCGTCCCGCACACACAATAAGAGCTTCTTTGTGTCCCGGAGGACTGCTGGAGAGTTCTCAGATCTAAAATTAAGTTAGCCTGTCAAATGACTTCACTTTGCTGCAAAACAAAAAGCCCGAATCCAGAATCAACAACAAAGTTGGCAGCTGAAGTGGCTTACGACAGGCAGAAATGTAGAGTGTGCAGTTGGGGATTTAAAGGACAGGTGTTTTATATTCTCACTCGAGTGCGTGTGTGTGTAATGTTTCTCTGGCAGAGAGGTGAGCGGCTTATCACGTAGTGAAGAGAGAGATTAGCAAGTATTCACTCGCTGGAACACGGGCCAGCTGGATACTGCCCGTCCACCTTTTTACGTGTGTGTGTAATGGGAGACTGATAGCAACACCTTGTCACAGAAGTGCAAGTCCGTGCTTATGGTGAACTCACCTATCAGCGAATTCACCTTACATGTCTTGATGTGAGAAAAAGAGGCATATGGGGACAGCAAGAATACAAATGAATAAACCTGGGAGCTGAACGCAACAGAAATGCCTGTAGCCCTGTACACAAAGAGAAAATTTCATAAGAGACAGAACAAACTTTTAAAGAGATTTAGATAGCAATATGGAATAACTGGAAAAATGAACAAGACCTCTTTACATTTTATTCATCATGATTAGATTAGGCATAGTGCAAGACTTTCAGCAACCAGTTCTGGTAAAGCACAGCTATATTAAATACAATTAACTAAATTACTTGTTCTCATCTTATTTTGACCCCAAGGCCACCTTTTGTCCAAGGAAATATTCTTGGATATAGGGAGCTGATGTACTATGATGTACTTTTGTTGTAATAAAAAATATGTCAATGTAATTGGCAGTTTAATGTTGTACTTCTACATCTTTATTTTTTGTTTTGTTTTTAGCATTTTTATTAAAATTGTTAATTTAACTAAATTTAAATAATTTTAAGACTTATTGGGCCCCTCTGAATATTTAATGAGGCCCTCTAATGGGCCCGACACTCTGGTTGAGAACCATCAGCAGCGGCGCCAGGCATGCAGTATTTGTGGTGGAGCTTGTAGTGCCATTAAAGGGTTAGTTCATCCAAATAGTTATATTAACTTATACGGTATAAAAAGAAATCCTGGCTCTTCCAAGCTTTATAATGGGAGTGAATGGTAACTGAGATTTTAAAGCCCAAAGAAAGTGCCATCATAAAAGTAATACATAGCAATAAAAAAAATGAAGTGAAGGGATGTGTTTGTAAGAAAAACATCCATATTTATAACTTTAAAGAAGTCGAGTTTTTAAACTTTAAAGTGCGAGTCGAGTTCCGGCCGAAGAGTGACCTCTGACATATTAATTATTGATGAAAATGGAAGAGCAGAGGATAGAGCAACACAAAATTCTTTTTGTACAAATTTAGAATTTAGATGGAGAAAATCAAATTGGGCTATACTTTTGACTGGAAGTTGGGCTCCTTTTATTGCACAGACCTAGCAACCCTAGCATGTTTACTTTTCCAAGTTCAACCCTTCAAAATAACAGGAAATATTTCACAATAAGAAGAACGTTTATATATAAAAAAAAAAAGTAAATGTATCAATATTGGTTTCATTTTGTCTTTACATTGAGCTACTTGCAACAAACTAACCCCCACCCCAAACTCCAAAGTACATATTTTGAAATATTTATAGGAGAGTGAGTTCATTATTTAGTCTCTTCATGAACTATATGTAATTTCGAGGGCATTTTTCTCTAATCAAGCGAAATTTTAAGCACGTTTGGTTCAGTCTCCATTTTTCCCTCCGGAAGATATTAGCCTAAATAACAGACTGTCACACACTATATCAACTGTAAATAGCTGGGAGATGTGAATATGGATAACACTGTGGAGTAAAAGGAGAGAAAAAGAGGGAACGCGGCGAAATTCTCAACACAAAACAAGCGCTCATCAACCGTTAGGAGTTAAAGGCGAGCGGACGTAAGTGGGACAGCGGCAGCGTCTGTAAAGGGCTCGCGCTGCATCAAACTATCCCTCGCGCCCCGCAACACTGCACTTTAAGTGAATTACGTGTCCTGCGCGCGCTCTAAACTGATTTCGGCAACACATGCCACGTAACAAATCAAATTTGAAACAACCCAGATAGCGAGAGAGAGAGAGAGAGAGAGAGAGAGAGAGAGAGAGAGAGAGAGAGAGAGAGAGAGGGGGGGGGGAAGAGAAGGGGAGTCAGTCATTGCGCATTCCAATGGTTTAAAAACAGAGACGGAGCGGCGCATGTTTTCAACACTGAGCTCGAGCCATTTCAGTCACATGTCTCTTGCTCATGCACGAGCTGACACTGCGCTGCGGATCATATGCGTTCAATTTAAAGCAATTATTCTGCTATTTAATGCTCTGATGCGTGAAGTATTCAATTATAAAGGCGGTAAAAACTATAAGCTACAAATGTTTCCTTAAAAAATGAATAGGCCTAGCACTATTTTCCACTAAATTTACACATCTGATAATATCAGATAAAAGATGCATTTTTTTTGGATGGGTTTGGATGTAACATCACACCCTGAATGGTTAAAAATGTCTTGGACATCAGTCATCATAGGGTTAATGTTCCCATAGCCTACTTTTAAACCCCATAGGCTATATCAGACAACAACATCAAATCCATTGTGGATGCGCGTGCACGTGCAACAGACGCGTTTCAGTAGCCTAATGTTGATGTTGATAAAATATGAATGAGTCTTAAATGACCAAGCAAATCAACTGAAATTGTCCTATAATTGAGTTCACCCCAAAGCCACAAATGCTCAGTTTACCGAGTATCAAAGTAACCCAAGTTCTTTAGCCTAATGCATGCACTAGCCTACTCTAATTCTAATAATCAGATGTGATATCAGTGGACCGTTACATATTCTCGCAAGAAGTTCCACTGAATATCCATTGCTACAATTTCACTCATGCACTGCAGATCAGTCTAACATACAACTCTGAGACGATTCGGACTGTCCGATTACGAGCACTCAATCCAACGTTTATTCCCCAAAAGCGTTTGAGCACTGGCACAATGAATGCAGTTAAAAGCAAAAAACAACATTAGCACCATCAGCCCCGTTATCTGATCGCTGATAACACAGCGGGAGGCGCAAACACACTACCGCGTGCCCTATTTGTCAACACGCTCGCGCCGAACAAGATGACAGAAGAGAGCCGAGGAAGCAAAGAGATAAACAGTACGCTTACATCCTCTCTCCGGCGCTCAACAATCGTCCCTCCACCATCATTTCGGGTAGAAAATCCAGATTGTAGGACGAAGTCATGTTCAGGCTGACCGTGTTGTGCGCCGCCGGACTGGATAACGCCCGCCCTCCGCGCGAGCCTGCCTGCCGAGTTTGGGCGCGCGAGACAGAGAGGGACAGGTGCAGCAGCGCGAGCGGCACTGCTAGGCACACACACACACACGCACACACACACACTAACTGCGCTTGTCACATTCTTTTCCTCTCACCCATTAGACTGTTTTCCCTCAACAATCCCTTCAACAACAAAAAAAAATCCCTTCTTTTCAGACAACTATCGTTCCGGAGCGTCAAGCACCGGGAGGGGAGAGGCGTGGCTGCTCGCGCTGCTGCTACTGCAGCGAGTTTTTAACCAATGCATCTCTGAGCCACACCAACTGGTCTGTTCTATATGAATTAAAGAACGTATCTAAACCCGTATGACCTTCTTTTATTATAGGGAACACAAAAATAGATATTCTGAAGAATGTTCACGCAGCTCCTATCCATACAATGGAAGTAGATGGGGACTGGAGCTGTCAAGCTCCAAAATGGACTAAAAACACAAAACTGGTCCATATGAATTTGCTGAAAACATTGCCTTTCACAATAGGGCAATACAATCCACATGCGTTCAAATTTTGTGTTCCACAGATGAAACAAACAACCCAGTATTTTTCATCTTTGGGTGCAAACTAAGAACCAAATTTAGATTAAGAGATCAAAAAATCACCTTTATTGAAGATTTATTGCATCAGAATTCGAGGCACATCCCCATTTTACAGTGCTCATCCTTTCATGCGTAAGAAAGAGTACATTTTCTTTTTTGTTTTCCTCTTGCATGCCCCCAGGGGAAGGGGGTCTCGAGCCGCAGCTCTACAGAGCACGTGCAGGAACTAGGTCATGGGAAACACTGATGCTTAATGCGTATATATACACGCAAATGATGCATGGGGAAGAAGAGGATGTTGTGCCTCGCATTCTGTAGAACATGACCACATAAAATAAGAAGATCTGGGAATATGCGGCCTAAATTAGCAACCATTAAAAAAGTGCCTTGTCTTGCAGTTTATGCTTTAAAATTGTCCATAACAACATATTACAGCCAAAAGCTTCGGAACAAAACGAAAAGCCATAATGGGCCATGCCGGTCCTTAAAGACCAAGTGCAATGAAGGATTTCAGCTGTCATTAAAAAGCAGTTGCGCAGAATTTAAGTACCATAACCAGCAACAAATGGCCAAATTAAACCAGAAGAAAATAGATTCAGCAAATTGTGAAAAGCAAAACATGTGTTGTGCTCTGTTATGACCTGTAGCCAAACAAAGTGCTAGTATTTGCATGTGTTCAAGGGTGGTGTTTGTGCATGCAAGGATGCACAATCAATATTTCCTTCTTACTGTAACATTCATGAGAAAACAGAAGACGAAACTAACCCTAGAGCCAGATCCTTAGAGACAGTTTAGATATAGGCTACGAGTTGTGTAATGATTTTACACAAATTATTATAATACGCAAGCCGGTGGGGTCATCTTTCCCTCTAAGAAACACTTGTGAATGCCGCCTCCAGCTTGGACAGTCAAGCAGAGGTGACTCATAAAATACAAAATAAATAAAGTATATAGCATACAATAATTCCGACATTATTCGAGTCAATATATGTAGGCCTAAAACCACAAACACAAAATAATACTTCTCACTGACCTAAAATATCAATTTGTGCATCAATTACATACAAAACAAAATAAATCGTCATTGTGATGGGGTGCAATGTGAGTTCTGGACAGGTTTATAAACATTCCGCTGTTCTCACAAAATGCGATGTGTCTACTACCTTGAGCAAATATACATTACATAATGGATTGTGCAATAAAGAAGCAATTTACGAATGCTCGGCATTGCTGTTACACATGTTATGAAGATGATAAATTCATTAAATGGGCTTCTATTTGGAGAGAAATTCAGCAGTAAAGCCAAAGCTTAGAGGACAGAAATAGGGGTGAACATGAAGGAAAGGCTGTAAACACAATGCTAACAAAGAATACAAACATCTTCCTTGTAATTTTGCGAAATAGACATTTATAAAGCACATTTCTGCTTAAAAACGTATGCATTTCAATACAGTGCAAGCGTTACCTCAAGCCTTTTTTTCAATTAAACTCCCGAACTGACTTGGTAGATGAAACACTGTAAAAAACAAATACTGTTGGTTTAACTTAAAAAAGTAAGGTTGAATTAACATTTTAAGTTCATTGAAATAGAAAAAACGAGTTAATTCAATGAAGAAGATAAAAAACAACGGAGATAGCATATTGTATTATATACAGTCATGCCAATTAAGCAATTTTGAATTTGATAGCAAATCATGAAAAAATGTTCTACAGTGTAACTACATTTCTATAGATAACCTGCTCATGGTTTACGGTAAATTTATTTAACAGTGTCATTGTTGCCATGTAGTTACTAATAACTATGAATTATGCATAATTACATGCAACTAAACCAAACCAAACCCTAATCCTAACACTACAGAAAGTACATGTAGTTAATATCACTCAGTACTGAAATGTATAATTACAGTGTAACAAAAACACTGTAAAATAAAGTGTAACCTTGTTTACTAGCCTTAAAAAGTTTAAGGTTTTAGGGGCAAATGCAGAGCCAATTTTTCTCCTCCAGAACCGACTTTTCTGCTGTGGAAAAACACTAAACAGTTCTGTATCAGGCTCTGGCACACTGTACGTAGAAAAAGGGCAACAAGGGTAGAAGGGATTTCTCAGGACATTAATTTTACTGATATCTGGCAGGTTGTAGGGACAATTTACGTGTGGTATTAGGCGGCTTTAGCAGATCGGAACATTAACTCACACCACAGACCTTCATGTCACTCCCTGAACATCCTTCAATCTTTCCGGCTTCCTCTTCTGTGTCCTTCTCTTGGGGTTAAGAAGTCTGATGAAAGCACTTAAGGGCTGATATTATTCTCTCTTGCAGAAGATAATGGAATTTAGCCACAAGACGTCTTTCATTTGGGTTTCTTTCTCTCTCACACACACACTCTCAGGTCAAAGGTTTCCCTGTTCGTACCAAGTTCTGTTTTTTTTTGTGTCATTTTTTGTTCTTCTTTTCCTCACCTCCTCCCCAGGGGTTTCAGGATTATAGCCTGAATATTTTCTCTTGCCGTCAACCTGTTTACTGCATTACTGTTGCCCCGCATTACTGTGAGTAAAGAGTTGGCAGCGGTTATTTTAATGACAGTAGACCATTGCGAACACACACATAAAGCGGGAATATGAATAACCTGAATTTTTCCTGCTAAAACCACACGCCAGAGGATTAAGCGAGGTGAAACTATATGGTGAACGTTAACATAGTCCTGGAACAACATCCCTGTCGATCCTTCAACAACATTCTAATCAACCAATCAGATGTGAGGGATATGTTTACAGTTAATGTCAATTATGGGCATACAACAAGGTTTAGTGGCTTCTACACTATTCTTATTCACCTATCATTTCCCTCATATCTCTTTTAGGGATAAGTTATGGGTCACATTTCAAGCAGCCGCTGTCTGACGATTTAGCAAAATCTTTAAATCGTCAATCACACGTAGCTTCACATATATGATGGTTGAAATATGGTGTAGTTAATCTGGTGCATTATATTGATAACCTCTAGCAAATATTTTATTACTTTGGCATAAAGGCCCAGGGCTGAGCTCCCAATGTCCTCGCATCCTAGTTACGCCCCCTCTTCTGCCTGATTTTCTTGGGGTCCTTGTTCTTTGTGTTCTTCTCTCTCTCTCTCTCTCTCTCTCTCTCTCTCTCTCTCTCTCTCTCTCTCTCTCTCTCTCTCTCTCTCTCTCTCTCTCTCTCTCTCTCTCTCTCTCTCTCTCTCTCTCTCTCTCTCTCTCTCTCTCTCTCTCTCTCTCTCTCTCTCTCTCTCTCTCTCTCTCTCACACCTTCTCTCTCCCTTTCTCTATGCCTCTCCCCCTTGGGTCTGGACCCAGCTGGCCTATAACACGTATTGATTGACCATGTAGGAGGAGAGCAAGGAGACAAGAGAGAAAGAGAGAGGGAGAGAAAGAGAAAGGCAAGCCCGGCAGGCTGCAATACACGGAGACAAAAATAGTACACCAGGAGTTCAAACCGCACAGAGAGAGTGAGAGAGAGAGAGAGAGAGAGAGAGAGAGAGAGAGAGAGAGAGAGAGAGAGAGAGAGAGAGGGGGGTGGGGGCAGGGAAGATAGTTAGATGGAGGATAAGACGAAGGAGAACATGCTAAAGATGGCAGATATGGGGCGGGATAAAAGACTCCATTTATTAGGGGTGGTCTTAAAAAAATCGAGGACGCATAGCAGCCACAAAGGGAGGTTCTTGTGAGCAACTTAAAATGACAAATGCTCTTCTTCTCCATCGCTGGTTTCAACTGTATTTTTGTAGGTTGGAGTTTTTAGAATGGAACGACTAAGCCTAAGAACCGCTAACATCCCTTACAGCACCTCTAAAAAACAAAAGACTCAAAACGGTGGAAGTCAGCATAGCCTGATAGTAAAAATGTGCCTCTAGCTACATTTTTAGCAAAAATGTACCTTTAAATCCAATTGGATTTACTGAAATGAAAACTAGAGGCAGCAACAACTTTTTCACACAAATTATGATTACAGGGGCAGACTACAGATCAATAAATACTTATTTTCATATGGTCCCTTGCACAATACTACTGTATGTTATGACCTTAAAACACTTTTGCCATAGTTAATTATTTGTAAACTACATTCTGATGTCTGCATCACATAGTCAGCTCGGTAGTTAAAAAAAAAAGTATAGTTCGAATTAGATGAGCCATATTTATATCCAGTATATGCACACCACATATCAGTCGAATTCATGCAGCAAACTGCACATTGCTTGACAACCGTAAACATCTATCCTGCGGTCCTGCGTAGTGACAGAAATGTAGATATATTGCGATAACAAAACCTCCTGATGCATTTGATGCACAATATATACGTCAGCCTTAGCATTTTAGCCATGCACATACATGCATGTAGATGGACATAAAGGCTGCCAGCGGTATGTCAGAAGAGTCTGTTTGGTCTTATGAATATTTGATTAACTCATGGATTATGTAAAGCAGTGAGCGTGCTCATTTGGGTGAGAGCACACACATACATACGCATACTCTCAGTTACGGTTTAATTCATACTATATATATTTTGTCTCAGGTCATATCAGATCAGCACACACAGACTGTATATATCTCTTAAGCTTCATTTTCACTATATCAGGTGACAGACCAGAAGTCACATCACAGGAACTGCGTGAAGTTCTAGACCAGATGCAAAAAATTCTAATTAAAAGCACAAAGTGAGAATTACCACTCTACAATATTCCATTAAAATTGTCCAAAATAATCCCTTCACATAACAATTACATTGATTAGACTTAGAAATCCTAATATGCTTTTCTTGTGATTTTTACATTTATTTTACTATGGTAAATAAGTGAAGGGTAAAGGCTACTTCACGACCAATTTGAAAGTTCTGTGCGACTACCACTAGGGGACAAACTGCGACAACCATGTGCGAATGTCAAAGATATTACATGTTAAGATGGCTCAAGGCTTGATTTGGTTCACAAAATATGTCTGAATGAATTGTTTATGAATTTGATTAATCCAGTTATCGAGTGTCTCAATGATTTGGTCGCAATGGTTAAAATATTATCGGAGGCGAAGATTATCATTGAATAATTGGTCAAATTTTGGTACAACTATGCACAATAGTGTATAGTGCACAATTGTTTTAGATTCTGCATTGAAGCTTGGAAGCCTTTTGTGTTCAATGGAAGTCTTTGCATTGGTACAATATAATGGTGAGAATCCTGAGTCAACTATGCAATTAAACTGTCAACATGTTTCTAACAATCTGAATAACAACCCATGTGGTTTAATCACACATTTGACTGTAACTCTATCATCCACTTGAGTATTGTGGTTTGCTAGAGAGTGCATGTAAGCCTGTCACTGTAATCTGGGATCACTAGCCTGGCTAATCTTCTACATTAACTCGACCCCAGTTGTTTACATTATCACCATGGCAACCAGCAGCAATGCTATTATGACATCACATGACATCAACTGCATATCGTATTGCATTAGACTCCGCTAATATTCATTTCTGCCATAGTGATCTAGAACAAAATCTATCACCTAAATCATAAAACCATCCAACATTCAAACTAAAGGCCCGTTTCTGCTTCCCACTATCCCAGAATGCCAACCTCGGAGTGATTGTTGCCCAGTGCAGTGAACCTTACTGGTTTAATTGAACAGGTCTTGTGTAGTAAAATTGGAGTTTAAATAAATTTGCCATTTCTCTCCAAGTCCTACATTCATTAAAGAGCCTTTTTCCTCTTTCCTTTCTCTATCCATCTCCCCCCGTTCCTTTGTTTTACCATCCCTCCCCCCGTTTCCCTCATTAAAGCGGGACCCTGAGAGCGCTGGTCACTGCTTCTCATTTATTTTCATTTGAAACTCGCGCAAGCTTCGCTGAGCCACAGCTCGACACTGGGCACCAAGGGACAGGTCATTCTCCTATAACACAAAACCACCCATTTCTGCAAAAAGCTCGCTTGCATATCCCAAAATGCACAGTGACAGCAGTCTGTCGCCACAGCCACACACAGACACGACCGCCATCGCCTTGTTTTACCATAATGAAAGGCTTTCCAAGCCACTAATTGCAGAGTACAAACTCCAATGTTTTTAGCAGAAAGTCGGCAGTGCTGTACTAGTGGTTTTAGGAAAAAAGTGTAAGCTTTTATGACAGTCCTTTAAGAACCGACCTGGTGTTATCAGAGAATGCTTAATCCTTAATTTTCCTGTACGAAACACATCGTTTATAGCTTTGTTAGCTAAAGTCACACTCATACAAACTGCACTTGATAATCTAGTGAGCTGCCTACCTACACAACATCATAAATTTAAACATGACTATGATATCTAAAAATATCAGCTCTTCAGGTTTTTGTCCAAACATGATGTCTAGGCTGGTAGTTTATCAGCTTTTGAGACTGTGATGTCCATAATCGGAGTCTAGGTAGGCAGACCACTAGGTTTCAAAATATAAGTAGCATAAAAGAAATGTTTCAGATATGTTCAAAGTCAGTAATATTACACCTTACTATCAATGGTAAATAAAGTCATTGAATTTCTAGACATCATCACAGTACATTCGGCATCATACGGATTGAAGTTGAAACTCAGCGACATAAATCGATGTGAGTCCTCAGCGAACGAAGCATTACATCAACCGCCAGAGGCACACGGAATAGATTCTTTTACGGTCCCAGCATGTATGGTTTTCCCTTGAATGTGGGCCTTCGTGTAGCTCCATAAATCAGTTTTGCATCAAATAAGATAAACGTTCTCAAGTCCATATATTCAGCCCCAGTCGCCTTGGGGTACATTTGTTAATATTTGGTGGTATTTCTCTAATGAGCATGCTTGTGTGTGATGGTTATGGCACGTTTACATTTGACATTTCTTTATTGGAGGAGGTTGAGTTATAGCCAAGGTATGAGTGTGTGTTACAAGAAGACCTGACCGCAGTCATTGAAGAGATTCATGTTCCTTGGGGGCTATTTTAAAAGCCATTGAGCACAAGTACAATGAATGAGTAAAAGGCCATAAATCTACTCTTTAAACCAACATGGCCGCCTCTCTGCCCCAACTAATGCCCTCACACCCCATTACACTCCGCACATTAAAAGCCCGCGTTATTAACTGCCCATAACCCTGGGATAAAAACCAACCCGACACGGCCCGATTAGCACCCTTCTCCGGTTTTAAAAAATGGCCAGAGACAGAGATGAGAAGAGAGGTAGAAAGCAAGACACAAAGTGAGTGACAGCCTCATTGTTGGGGTGTCCCATTGTTGAGAATGCTTTCAGCGCTACCCTCCTTCCATCTCTCCGCCGAATGCTCCCCTCCATTCCTCTCCAGACCCCCCCACCCTTTTAAATCCAATCGTCAGAGAGGCGTGCAAACAAAAGCAGACATCTTTCTAGTGGCGGGACGGGGCTTAACCCCTCCTGCTCATCCCTCTCTTTGTTTAATGCGATTATTACATCCAAACAAACTCGGAATTTAGGTCCTCGCAAGTGTGTTTGCACACTTAAATGTATGCATATATACTAAGGTGAATTATTAGGGATTAAGACCGCTTGTACTGAAACGCGACCGCAATAAGTGCAATAAGGAAGGACAGTGAGTTGCATGCACAATTTTATTATAATGAATTTGACGTCTCTTTCTGTCACACTGTTTCGCTTGCACGCTTGCTATCCTGCGTGCACGTACACGCATCTCTAAACACTTTAGCTGTATCAACTCTTCAGTTTTTTAAAGAGGCTCCAAACGAACCGTAGGGGATGAGAAACGAGAGAGGGGAACATTGCAAGCTGTGCATTTTCACGGTTGGCAAGACGAGTGCCGACGGTACAGCACAGACAGGGTCCCGCAATTTGACAAAAACACAACTGCATGCAAGCACAGCTCAAACGGCCTACAATCGGCATGTCAACGAACCAAGCCAACAAAACCGCAGGCTTCCCTCAACCAAACATTCCTGAAATGGTTCGCCGCATGCCTGCAGCTATGAACGGCAAACCTTTCGGAGATTCCTGATCTCTGTGTGTGTGTGTGTGTGTGTGCATGTATGTCTTTGTGCTCTGTCCAGGGACAGCGTTACCTCAGCAGCAGTTCTTCTGTGCTCCTCATGGAGACAGCGCTGTTCGCGGTAGATGGGTATCGCATGCTGTCCACACACACACTCGGCACAAAGCCCAGCTCAGACGAGTGCTCCAACATCGCCGTTACTCCGAATGCAAGCATGCACTACACACGCACACGATCCTTGTGCTTTCAGTTGTGGCGGGTGTACGCTGGCCCTTTCTCTGGCATCTGAATCCTCTCTCTCTCTCTCTCGCAGTAATACTCCCACCCATCCACCCTTGCCGGCTCCCTCCTCCTTCCTCTTGTCCCTCCCCTCCTCCCGTCTGATTCACTGGGCTGTGATAACCCTTTCTGACAGCTCATGTTGTTTTTGGGCCACAGCTAGTGCTGTTAGCCTGGTGCTGGCTAGCATTGGGAAGCATGCTGTTGTCCAGGATGCCCAACACCCCAGAGGACAGCTCGTATCTTGTATCCTCGTGAGAATAACAACTACAGAAGTGCTGTTTAAACAATTAGAAAAAGCCAAAACTCTATATTTGGTACTACAATCTCAAGAGCAGCCATCTTTGTCCTAATTTTATTTGTCAACATAGGCAAAAAGGAAAAGTTTCAGAGATGGGATGCAAGAATGTGCCTTCTGTGAATGACTAAAATAGGGACTTCTTTATATATCAATGGTGAAGAACCAAAAGCTAAGTGAAATAAACAAGTGGACATAAAGAGTGATTGACTTAAAGCAGTGTCTCTCAACTTCAGTCCTCAGGACTCTCTTCCCAGAATGTTTTAAATGTCTCTCTATTTAACACATTAACAAGCTGATGAGTTGAATCAGGGGTTTTAATAAGTGAGACATCTTCTGGGAGGTGGGTTCCCAGGACTAGAATTAAAACACACTAGCTTAACCCTTAAATGCATAAATGTTTCGCTAATCAGTATTACATACTCTGGTTTTTAGCGTCCTGGATCTCTGCCTGTCGTGATAATGTAAAACTCTCCTGATATTAGAGTAGGAATTACAGAAGAATAAAATAAAGCATATTTGGTTACCTTTTGGAGCTTGGAAGGGTTCAGTTTGAGCAGATGTTTTATACCATCATCACTGTCCTCGTCAGAGCTCATTTCCCAGTATATTCAGCATCTGGCTCATATTCGCGATCTCAAACATATTCTTAAAACTATAATTTACAAAATCAACATTTTAATCACTGACAGCTTCTTGACAGATCCACCATCAAGTGACCGTGACACTAATATTAGATTGCGTTGCTCTGCAGTAAATTGCTGAACCATTTCAAGTATTGCTGATGATACTTCCTATTCTTTTGTTTTCTGCCTGCAGTAACTATTAGTGAAACGCCATTTCATCATTTTTTATCAGACATTGACACCTTGTGGAAGAATTCAAAGATTCAAATCATCAAAGATTTGATTATTGTTGTGCTGAAAAAAATATACTTACTCTGTTACGACCTCGTCTTGTTAGCGACCCTATACATTTTTTTTTTTTTTACAAAAAAAATGAATGGGAAAGCAGACATTATTTTGTAAAAAAAAATAATTCTTGTTATATTGTTTATAATGAATTGATTTATGAAAACTAATACGGTTAGGGTACAGTATGATGTCCCGCATCACTAAAGGCCCGAGGTATGCGTTTAATGGTCAAAGGATAACTTTGCCGATGTTTAACCAGCTTTGTATTGATACAATGTTAGAAGTATGTAAATAGACAATTTTTACTCTTTCACTATGGTACCTAAATATACCAGTTTATTTGTCAGCAAATCTCAGCCCAAAAACAGGGTCCAGGTAATGTGGAGAAAGAATACACATTGTTCATTTACATGCTTTACCGACATTGTAACAATACAAAGCTGGTTGGAAATCAGCAAAGTCGTCTTTTAACAGAAAATCACCACGGTAAGAAAATGATGGGTACTGTTTAATTCGCAAAAGGGTTATATAAACTGAACTTGTCTTCACTTGGTCTGAGCAGTTTCTCCTGTTTAGCGTGCCAAGTTTTGAGACATGCTTCCTGGTTAGGTTATACATCAGTGCTACTCATGCTGTTTTTTACTTCCTCTCAGAGACAACACTACAGGCTTTTTGAGGACCATTGTTTTGATAAATTAGTGCTGCGGTGGGAAAGCAGAAAATCACCAGGGACGTGGATTAGTTTAAACGAGGGTTCTGAGTGTGTGTTGTATGTGCAATTCTAAGAAGCCTATTTGTTCTCCCAATAGGAACATTTTGTTAAATAGTCACACTCATCTGAAAATAACCTCTTGTCATTGCTCTTTCTTTTCACCATCTGTTCCTACCCCTCCATCTCTCTCTCTCTCTCATTCTCTCCATTCCAGAAAAACATATTTACCTCTTCTCTCTTTAAATGTCTCCTCCTTTCACAAGTTTCTCACTCTCTCTCTCCCTCTTCCAAATGTCTTCCAGATATGCCTGTTTAAAAATGCATTGTGTTTATTACAGCTTATGAATTTTTAATCACGAGAAAAACACATCAGAGGATCAAGGGCACCAATTCATTAAAGGACAAAATTTTGTGTTGCACCTTGCACAATTGGCTACGATCATTCATAACACTTGCAATAATTGGCAAAGTAATTTGTTTACCAAACACCTGCGGTCCTGAAGTGCCCCATTAATGTCCTATAACTGTACCTGCAATAGTCCCATCACTTCAAAAAAGAGTTTTCCTTCAACGCAGATCTGCATTATAGTGACCGTAATGATTTCAATTACAGATGCCATGCAAATAAAATTGGTTAGAGGCATAAAACAACCAGTTCCAAACGTCTCTCTGCTCCATCTGCCACCTCCTTTTCTTTCTCTCTTTCTGTTTTTTTCTACCGTCAGCCCCTCTTACAGTCTCACATGTGCTAGTCACTGTAAATGTAATGGTTGTCCAGCAGCGAGTGTTTCTGAGTGGCAGGCATATAGTCAGATGTGGGCAGGGAACTTAACGGCTAGATGAAAATGCCAAATGTATTACCGATCAATTCTAGTTCACGCTGTTTTTCATTGCAACTCGCAGGGGGGGTATTTTTTGGCATTTGTTTTGCAACATGAAACTCTACGTCTGTCTGCGTTGAGGGTTGAAGTCGAGCTACCACTGACAGCCAAAGACAAACTATGTGCCAGGCATGATCACTGGTTTCATGTGATCTCTGGCAATGGTATTTGATTAGCTGTGTCTGAGGATGATGCCTGCTCACACACAATTGGTTGAGTCCATAGGGCCTATTACGAGTGATTAGTCCAATAAGGGACGTAACGAGTAGCGAAGCAAAGAGACGAAATGAGAAAAAGATGAAATTAGATTAGAAAGATGAGAAAAGATGAAAGCAATTGAGAAAAGAACAGATAAAATAAGGCAAGAAAAAAAATAGAGAAGAGATGACAAGAGATAAAATGAGAAGAGAAGAAACGATATGAGATCAAATTAAATAAGTGAAGTAAAACAAATGGAGACAAGAAGAGATTAGAAAAGGTGAGACACAATGAGAAAAGGGATGAGTTGAGATTAGATGAGACGAGAAGAAAAAATAATAGAGCAGAGATGAGACAAGGTGAGACAAAATAAAAAAAAGAACAAATAAGATGTGACAAGAAGAGAAAATAATAGATAAAGAGATAATGAAATAAGACAAGAATAAGCAAATAGACAAAATGAGAAAATGAAAGCCAAAGCAGGCCGATTATAAAATCATGTACAGTCCATCGCACAAACATAACGTTCTCTGTCAAGTCGTTGTATTGCATTTACAGTTTAATGAAATGACCTAGTTAGAGTATCTTCCTGCTTTCTCTTCCTCTGTGCTTTCCTGCAATATTCCCCCTCTTATACTTTTCTATAACGGTGATTAAAAGGTCAATGTCCAATCACTCCTCGTCATGACAACCCCTCTTGAATGGCTGTCTATGTTGCGACTAGTAACTAGGCTGGGCTTTTGGGTATTTCATCTCAAAACAGTCCTGAAACTGGGTTTATTGTCCCCTCAGGAGCTTCCAAATTCAGTCTTAGCAGGCACACAGGACACATACTCCAGCTCAAAAACAGTTTTAACAGAACACAGGGGGGTTTCAGATGTGTTTTTAACAACTAGGCTCGTCGCCAGTTATTGATAAGTAGGGTATTAAAAAGACATGACATTTTTTTTAATGACACAATGGCACAGGATCCATTTTAACTTAGTCTTAGCCTCATTCACAGTCTGTTCACTGACAGAAACACCATTTGAAGTCATTAAGTCTACTATTACATGATAATAATAGTGTAATAATAGTGTAATAAGCATACCAACTTGGAATTGTCACTTTAAATGCCAATCAGACAGTCTCATTCCATCTAAGTGGACAATTCTTTGCCCAAAATAAGCTGCAGTAGTACTGTTTAATGGAGAGTTGCAAGCTACATAAGGGGTAATATACAGGGGTAATATACAGCTACATAAGGGGGAACCCCCAACAGGGTGATCAGGACCTGAAATAATGTTACTTGAAAATGATCTTAAAGCTCAAATCTAACTCAGATTAAGACTAATTTCCTCGTTGAGGAGAGCTAAAAGATGCAATTTTGATGTGCTGTGCATGTCATTTGTGGCACCATTACACGTGAGACTTTAAAAAGTTTGTGTGTGTGTCTCTTTAAGTTTCTTTAAGGTCAGGCTGATGCAATTCACAGAGGTTCTGTCTTTATTATTAAATGTTATCTAGCCTTAAAAAAGATGGAATATTAACGGAATATCCCAGCGAGTGGAGAGAGGGACAACGAGAGAGAAACCTAAGGTGTTATGTATGAACATGAGAGTTCTTGAGCTAACATTAATAAAATAAGGATTATGTGATGTCAGCGCTGTGCCATTTCACCTATTCAAAACAGCACTTGGCTCTCTTTGACCAGCACTCATGGATTATTTTACCTCGTTTTGTCTCTCTCTCAGGCCCAAAAACCTCAAGTCTCTATCAGAATGCAGTCCACGTGGGACCCTCAGAAAAAAGGAAGATCCTCAATTCATTCATTCTCTCTCTCTCTGTCTCTCTCTGTCTCTCTCTGTCTCTCTCTGTCTCTCTCTCTCTCTCTCTCTCTCTCTCTCTCTCTCTCTCTCTCTCTCTCTCTCTCTCTCTCTCTCTCTCTCTCTCTCTCTCTCTCTCTCTCTCTCTCTCTCTCTCTCTCTCTCTCTCTCTCTCTCTCTCTCTCTCTCTCTCTCTCTTCTCTCTCTCTCTCTCTCTCATTCTGCAGGAGGAATGCACCAAAACACAGATGAATAATTTAGAATTTTTTTTTTCCCAAAGAAAAGGTTTGACGCAGCAGAAGAAAGAGCTGCTATAAAACATGCATGAGATACACGCGTCCACAATCAGATTGCTGATATGAAGAATTAATCTTATCTTTAAAACACGGCAGGACCACATGAAAGCACAGTGGGAAATTGTTCTTAAGTTTTTGGCTTTCGGATAACCCTATTACGGGGATGAGATGAGATCTCCCATATTGTTCCAGTGACAACATTATTATGGCCAATCAAATACAAACAGTACCTCTTTTTAATTCGAAGATGACCAATCAACAGAGATTAAAGACACAAAGGCACTATCCATGAATGGCAGTTAGAGTGAAGCGTTCAATGAGTGTTAATGTCAGCGTGACTATTCATGATCCTGTTGCCGGTAGATCAAAGGTTTGGCAGGAACTGTGTGTGTGTGAGTGAGTGTGAGTGTAAGGAGAAGGAAGGAGCTCATAAGAAACTAAAGAGCTTGTTAATCTTTGAAAGTTGGTGTGTGTCTTGTAGACATTTGTGAATGCATTTAATAAACAGAATAAGGGATATTCTTACCATTGGAGCCATTGATATGATCAGATAAATTAAAGTTATTCACATTGAGCTTCTTCTTTCTTTAAAAACTGAGATGGAACACAAGATA
>CM070822.1:19776524-19806524 GCA_036326025.1 Chrosomus eos
TAGATGAACAAACAAATGCATAATATTTTAGTGAAACGCACAAACATAAGCAAAAATATGAGGCTATTCCACCAGTGATGTGACATGGCGTTTGTTTAAATGTATTATGCTAATGTATTAACGGCTTACGACAGGATGTTCACTTTGTAGGTGGGACGTGGTGTTTTTGGATTTCCCGTTTTATGTTTGTAAATTTACTCTGTGTACGGGAGGCTTTATGAAACGTTCCACCGGCTGTTGGGGGCCGCTAGCGTTTTTGTGCGCGTACGTAATGTTAGACAGCTGTTTCTCGATCCAGAACATCTGTGAGGTATTAGGATTGTGAGTAACAGTAGGGCAGCACTCCAAGGTCTCACGCCTCATATCACTCAGCCTACACGAGGCCTCACCGTGGAGCTCGTCCAGGTGCCTCCCCCTAAAGACGGAGATGGGGTCCTGTGGTGCAGCTCGTTCAGAGGGCTGCCTAATGAACCTTTCACAAGGCCTCACCTCGGGTGGCTCATTCAGAAGCCTGCAAATTATGTTCTGTTCAATGGAAACAAACACTAGCCGGCTATTGTGAAACGAGTAACATTGGTTATGAGGAGAGAAGTCGAGAAACAGTATGGCTTAGCAATTCATGTTGATTTTATGGTGTGTATTTGCAGCAATATTCAGTATTTACATCTTCATACTCGTATGTATAATTAAATACTCAGATTTGCAACTTTATATTCAGATTTTTTAACTATATACTTGGATTTAAAAAGTATAATCACGATTTAAAAATATACATTTAGATTTACAGAGTATATATTTAGAATTGATAACAGCAAAATTAAGATTAACTATCCAGATTTACACAATATATTCAGAATTTACGACCTTATAATCAAGTTGTATGTATATGCAAATTTGCAAGTATATATTTGGAACCGCAACAAGTTCTGTTGATCACAAATCTAAAAATGTACAAATAAGCTGATATTGAATGTTATATCATTACTCATTAGGTTATTCACTTATAATCAACAGATTCTTTTTTTTAATCATTAAGCATACAGTGTTGAAAGCATTTTAATTCAGAATGATGTATTTTTAAATACCTTTAACATATACGGTACAACTATTATCAAAAGAGTATTAATTTTATATTTAGATTTACACAATATTTACAGAACCTAATCAGAATTTTCAACTATTTCATCAAATTAACATCTTAAAAAGAGTCATTTCATGTGCATTCTAAAACGTAAAAGCAAAAAAATAGACTGAATGTGATTTAAATATCTCACTGGAAATATTTGAGCAATGCTTTGCAGATGTGCAAAGAGAGAACGCATAGAATATGTGCCATCTAGAGTGACGCAAATAAAAAAGATGCTATTGACTTTTCCATTCAAGTTTTATGTGTTAATGTGAACACATAAATGTGGTCCACTTGAATTTTTTTGGAAGGACATATTTGCAAAGTTTTCTCAGCTGAACGGTCGATATTGATATTGAAAGAACAGCGCGCCTATTTATTTTCATAGACGTCAAATTAAATACGGCATCTGGCCTGACCAAAGTCTATAGTCCCACAGTACTATTTCTTTTCAGTGATCTGCCTCAATGTGATCATTTTGAATGGTTCTTTTGAAAGGCCTAATAATCAATCTACAGAAAAACAGGACAAAAAAAAAGAAAGAAAGAAAACAGGCCCATTCAGATTTACAAAATGCATCAATCTACAAAAGGGATAAACCTTGAAGGTTTCCAGAGGCTATCCGATATCCAGGGACTATTTTTTCATGTTTCTTTCTCTCCCTCTTTTCCTCTTCCTCTCTCAGAGTTGGATTATAAATAGCGTTGATTGACAGGTCTGCTCGGATGGTAATTAGAGCGGTTGCTGGGGTGAAGGGGGCGGGTCAGTCTCTGTGGTGATAATGAGGCCGGGTCCCACACGGGCCGCCATGGCGGTTCGGTAACCGTTCTCTTGTGCTGCCATCCCGGCTCCCATAATTATCGGTTGTTTTCTCTATGAGAACATAATCGCCACGGAGAGATGCAATTAGCTGACAACCGATTCCGCCCCAACCCCCCCTCTTCCTCTCGGCCCCCCCACTGCTGTTAAGACCCCCGGTACCGGAAAAAAAAAAGAGTGAAAAAAGAAAAGAAATGGTTTTGATGCAGCTAGCTAAGAGGCAGTCAGTCATTCAGCATGAGGGAATCGGTGATTGCACACAGGAGCTAATTACACAGTCACATGTTCTTTCACTTCCTCTTCTTTTTGTTATGCGATGGATGTTGAAAGAAAAGATAAAAAGAGAGATTAGAGTATCTCTGCATCTAAGTTGACAACTGTATTTCGGATGGTAGCCCATAGGAAAGAAAAAGCACAAAGGAGGTGTCTTAAACCCTATTGTTCTTCTGTTTAGAGACACCAAGCCCCCAAACATACTTCACTTTCAGGATTAAACTTTTTTGATTCTAAAGAGATTTTAACTTTATATTCTTTGTTCAACATTTGGCTTTATTCAAGAAATAACATGCTTCAAATATAGCCATATATCCAGCATTATATTTTTTCTGTATTTTATTTTATTACGTGCTAACAATATCTAAATACAAATCAAATATATATTTTAATACTTCAGTACAATACTTCATATATATATATATATATATATATATATATATATATATATATATATATATATATATATATATATATATAGCCTATATATTTTTAATTAATTTTTTTTTAAAAATTTAATCTACAATGCATTTCAAAAACATCGAAATATAATATTAAATATAGTAAAAATATAATATAATAACTTTTACAAATTCAAGAGAAAGAAATAAGAGAAGATTCATTGCAAAATGATCATTTGGGAATGAGATTAAATGGAGAACAAATGGAGAGTACCTCAAGTCTCCTGAGACTTTAAGTCTGGGAATTTATGTCATTGTGTTTCTTTTCAGCACAAGTCCCCCCGCCCCACACCTTACTATGTAAATTAGGCTTATTATAGATTCCATAGATTATTATTCCTCTGGGAGGAATTTTCCCTTTACGCCTGAAACATACTTTACACAAACGTTTCTAATTACCCAATCTCGATTGCATGTGTCAGAGCGGTATTCATAACCATCGCAGGTATGCATTGCATTCTCAGCATTTCCATAGGGATACTATAGCTCACATTATCATATATGTATCTATTGTAAGTTTGCTCTTTCAGGTTAACTGCTGTTTGAATTCTGAGGTCTGTTACCAATGCGGTAATGCAAGGATGAATTCGCCCAAGCCTTCGCATCTGCATTAGCATACTTTCATAAAGCATGTTCCGGTACACTTACATTTACACACAAACAAAAGTACTTTTCCCCCTTTTAATTCTTACTAACACACCAAAATAACATCCCCTTTCCTGTCACATCCTCTGCTCTATATCTCTAGTTCATTTCCTCACGCTCCAGAGGTGTTTTGCTATCCTTGTGAATTTCAGCGTGTTCTTTTACACTTCATCTGCATATAAAGTCGCATGAAAATTGCTTTAACCGCAAGCACGCAGACACACACGACTTTTGGCGAACAGATGAGTGCTGAGGTAATTCTGGGTGTGGTGCGAGAGAGAGAAGTTGGGGGATTCGATCAACAATATTTGGCAAATTAAACCCATATGCACACACGAAAAACACATGATGCCCATTACATCATCATGTTCCTGGAAAACAGAGATCTGGGATTGGGGAAACATGTTTTTCTTTTGGAAACTCCATATTATGTTCGTTTTTTTTTAACACACAAAAAGTGGGCGGGGACTGATAAGTGGGTTTGGCAATGGATTCGAGGTAGACGGCATATTAACTTGAAACATATGGAAACAATGCTAGGGATATTTACTTGCTATGATGAATATTTACTTCAGTTTTGAGAAAAATCTCCTTTGAATTTAGTATTTTGTCATGTCATATTCACTCATTTTACTGTAACGTCCACAGCATTTTCCAAAGGTGACATATTTTTTTTTTCCTTTTTGTGAATGCCCTTGAAAACTCACAGGCTGTCTGTCAATCAGCCAGTTGCCGGCGGTAACCCACAGTGCATCTGTTTAACGACAGAGAGGGTGCCGAACTCCGGCATCGGCTTTGAGTTTCAGTGTGCCGCCCTGAGGAAGAAAGCTCCTCTCCAGATGAGACGTGACAATTTATTCGTAACAGAATTCCCGATGAAAAATAGGTGTAGCTATTTCAGGATCAGCAGTTTATCAAAAAAACTCTCAGCAGCTCTCTCTCTCTCTCTCTCTCGCTCTTTCGATGTGTCGTCTCATAGCCGTGGGGCTGGGTTTAATGGCCCTCAGTCACAGATCTTTACCAGCCTCAACTCTGCACCCTCGACTCTGAGAACACCTTATATTTCTCTCTTTTTCCCTGTCATCTTGCTCTCCGCTCGTAATCAAAAATTCAGAAAAACTACGCTAAAATAGGCACAGCCTGAGCTTCCTCTTTCTTCTTTCAAAAAATCCCAACCATCCTCGCCTGCTGCCGTCCTTTTATTGGACGCTGGCTTCAGATGCATCAGGGCTTGAATGGTACTGGAATGCTGTTTGAGCTTGTCATTAGCATCATGTTCTGAAACCCTACTGCCTACATAGGCAGCTACCTTCTAAGAGGGCATGCTAACTGAGATGGAAACGCATAAATTATTGATTTGGAACAGACTACATAGGCAGCCCTATAAAAAAGAGCGCCTCAAGAGACTCCACTGCCAATTAATTCCAACTGAGTTTGACGTTAGCATGTTGCTAAGCTAAAAACACAAAACTTTATTAGGCATAATTCACAGCAGATGCAAATATTTAGGTAAAACTGATTATATATAATTAGATTTAACCTATTGTAACTGTTTGCTATTGTATATAGTACAATATGGATATATTTAAAGTCGACAACTCTATGGATTCGTCCGCCATCTTCGCCAAATACTGTCTAGGCATAGAAAAAGGTCATGAATGTATGAATGAGTGTTGTGTTTGTTGGATCAGCAATCCAGTGATTAACCCAAGGTCTCAGTTAAAAAAAAAACTGAGTAAAAAAAGGATAGCATTTCTGCTTTGTGTATGAAACAAAAAATATCAATATCACAGTCAACACACTATTGAACAGCCAGAACTGAATACAAATAATTGACAGAGAAAGAGAGACAGTCTTACCTCTGTATAGTTCCAGTCAGATCACTTGCGTCCTGCCTGTGAGAGAGAAAAAAGAGAAAATTAAATCATTAGCTCAAAGAAAGTCAAATACATAACCATTTTGGTAAACAACGAGCAGTTACAATTACACAATTGGCAGACACTTTTGTACAAAGGGACATACGTTGCCTTTTAGCAATTCATGCATCCCCGGGTAATCGAATCCATGATCAAAGGTGATGTTAGTTCCATGCCCTAATGTTTGAGCTCTAGTGATACTGATTACAAATCAGGGCCAATTCTGCTTAAAGGTGCACTAAGTAGGAATTCCGTTTTTGTCAAACAGCGACCCCTAAAGTCGCTGTGGAGTACTTGTATTGTCGTAAATAGCACCCACGCAGAGATGGCTCTTCACTCACGGCCTATTCCCCTCCCCCTGTACACCGGTACCTGTTCAATAGGATGGAAGCTGTGACGGGTGGAAATAAGGTGTGGCCCCTTTAAGAGCTGCGCGCGCCCTGTTTAACTGTCGGCAGTCTGTATTGTATGTGCGCCTCGAACACCACATGTATACGGCGCCGGGTTATTTCTGTTTGATGCTCATTTTATCAGAATTTTATCAGATCTTTTTTGCCGTAAAGCAATTCGTTACATCGCAAGACCTGATATCACGCGACACTTCCTGATGCTACGGCCGGCGGCACGCCGGCTCAAAGTTGCAAGTGTGTTTTATCCGCTCCCATGCGATAGGGGGGTGCGAAACAACCACCATTCAACCATTCAACCCGAAAAGAGTAATATAACCAATCCAATGACTCAGAAGCTGTTCGGTTGAGGTAAAAAACCTGCATAGTTCAACTTTAAATTGATACCAATACCAAGAATTAAACAATAACAATTCTATTTAAATGTTTTTCTACAGTCTAAATGGGTTATTTTAGCCATTTATCATTCTATTTAAATTAATATATATTTTTAAAGAAAATAAATGATCAATACATTTTAATATTTAAGATATTTAGAATAAAACAAATTCACAAATAAATATAACAATTTTAATAAATCAGTCGATCAATAAATGAACGAACAGACAAACAAACAAACAAATAAATAAATACAATTTATGAATAAAATTTGTGTGTGTGTGTGTGGTGAGAGAGATGGTACTCAAGTGTATGTGGTTATTTCTGCAGGGAGCTCTCATGCATTGCTTTAGCTGCAGGTGCATTCAACATCTGTACGATAACATTCACTGCTGTCTACATTACACACACCACACACACACACACACACACACACACACACACACACACACACACACACACACACACACACACACACACACACACACACACACACACACACACACACACACACACACACACACACACACACACACACACACACACACACACACACACACACACACACACACACACACACACCCTACTTTCCATCTTTCTCTCACACGTCCAATCATCCACACCCTCTCTCTCTTTCCCATCCCTCCATTCTCCTGTCATTTCAGAGCATTCGGCTTTTGGGAAAACATGAGTGCTGAATGTTTGAGGCGAAGGGTGCCTGTATCTCTCGCTCTCTTTCTCTCTCTCTCTCTCTCTCTCTCTCTCTCTCTCTCTCTGAGGAGAAGCAGACGGACATATGGAGCGTCACAAGCCACTGAGCCCAAGAGAAGTGGAGAAGGAAAAATGGACAGAAAGAGAGAGAGTGTAAGAATAATACATTGTGAGCACCTCTTTCAAACTTCTCTGACATATTTCACAAAAAAAAAAAAAAAAAAAAAAGAAAACCCCTCAAATTCATCCCCGCTGACAATAACAAATGGCTAATATAGCACTTCATTAGCAACCGGTTCCTGTATGAATCATAATTTACACATTATGCTGATGGAGGCAAATGGTTTTGCACTGTAAACTTAGTGTAATACTGAAGTATAAAGATACAGTATATCCTCTTATTTTAATTCCCACAAAATATAAGACGTGGGTACAGTACAATTCTAAATGCAATCGAACAAAAGTCATATTGAATGAATGAAAGTAAATAAATAAATAATTACAACATATAATATAATATATTACAATATAATATCATTTGTTCATTTCTATATTTCAGTATTTTTACAGTATTACTGTAAACATTGCTACAGTAAAATGCAATATTTTTTAAAAGTAATAGTTAATAGTTTAATTTCCCTGAAAATGATGTCAATGCATAACAAAATAAACTAATAATAATATGTATATAGTCTTATTTTTGCTTTTGATTTCAGGGTAAAATATGAGTTTCATCCATGTATGTGTTTGTGGCAACATGCATGCTTTTCTGTTTGTGGGAATAAATCAACTGAAATAAAAACCAGCAATCACTTTGTGCGATCTTTACAATTGCGTTTACGAGAAAAAAACAAACAAACATCCAGTACCATTTCAAAACTGGCGTGAAAAGGCAGAATGCCGCATTCAAAGAGCAAATCAATTGCGGCCAATTCACCATGGCTAATCTTGGCTCTCATTCAACATGGCACCCAAGCTCAGGTAATCAAAATGAGCTCCCGACTCTTCTTAGCACCACACAGCCCACTCCAAATTGTTTTTCTTTTCTTTTTTATGCTTTTTTTTTTGCTTCGTATCCCTCCGTTCCCCAACCGCTGAGCTCCTGCTGTGTGTATGAAGAAAGAGACCGTGCTTCCCACCGCATGTTAATAAATTGGTCCCCTGTGGACAACGGGGAGGAGGTGTGCGGTCATGATTCTGAAAGCTTCCGGTGAAACGGGCGCTGTTTGATAACAGCTGCCGTCAGCGCTGTTGAATAACAGGATGGCAGCTATACACTTATTAATGGTGAATTATTCCTTTATTCCGGCCCAAATGAGAGGGATGCAGAGGGATAGCATATGCCGGCACTGGTGATCAGAGCAAAGGTGGGCTGGAGGTTACTTTCCATTTCAAAGAGCCACACAGCGAGAGGTCTGTCCACGGTTTCTGCCGTACCTTAGCATTGAGCTTGACTGGGATTGAATTATGCGAGGCCTTAACCCAGATGTGTTTGCACAGACAAACATTTTTTTTTCTGTCGCCTTTCTCTCCCTCCAACACGTAAACGGTGGTGAGAAATTGGGGTTAAGAAAAGACAGAATATATACAGTGGTGTTTAGAATTAATGGCACCCCTGGTAAATATTATCAAAAATGCCTGTAAATAATAAATCTGCATTGTTTATCCTTTTGATATTTCATTCCAAAAAATTGCAGGAGTTTAAATATGATGAAACACAAAGGCCAAATTCTCTTAATCATTCATCACAATGAGTAAAACCAAAGAATATAGTTCTAATGTGCATCAAAAGATTGTTGAGCATCACAAAATAGAAAGTGGCTGTAATAAAATAGCTAAAGAATTAAAAATCCCCATTTTGACCATCAGGGCAATAATTAAGAAGTTCCAATCAACTAAAGATGTTACGAATCTGCCAGGAAGAGGACGTGTGTCTATATTGTCTTAATGTACTTAAGTTTGAGTGGCCAAAGACTCTCCATGGATCACAGATGGAGAATTGCAGAGGTTACTTGAGTCCTGGGGGTCAGAAAGTCTAAAATATATCAAACAACCCATACATCACCACATGTTGTTTGGGAGGGTTTTTAAGAAAAATCCTCCTTGCTCCTCCAAAAATAAACTCCAGAATATTCAGTTGTCGGACACGACTGGAACTTCAAAAGGGACTGGATTGTGTTTGGTGCAAACAGGGATAAAAAGTACCACATGCCTACAGTTAAATATACTGCTGGATCTTATATGTTGTGGGCCTATTTTTTTTTGCTGGAGGTCCTGGACATCTTGTTCAGATACATGGTATTGTAGCAAATAGCCTACCAACAGAAAGAAATCTGAACAGAAAAAAATGCTAGAAATCTTATAATGGGTCGTGGTTGGATCTTCCATCAGGACAACAGTCCAAAACAATCATCAAAATCAACACAAAAATGGGTAACTGACCACAAAATAAAGCTTCTGCCATGACCGTCCCAGTCCTCTAAACTGAACCCTATAGAAAATGAGAGGGCTGAACTGAAGAGAAGAAGCGCCAACATGAACATGGGAATCTGAAGGATCTGGAGAGATTCTGTATAGAGGAATGGTCTCTGATCTCTTGTCAGTTGTTCTCAAAACTCATCAGGCATTATAGGAGAAAACTCAGAGCTGTTAGCTTGGCAAAAGGAGGTTGCAAAAAGTATTTAATAACTGGGAACCAATAATTATGGCCAGCGTGTTTTGGAGAAAAGCATTTCATAATGTGATTTAGTTTTTAGATTTTGGGAAATTTTTTGAATGAAAGATCAAAAGGATAAACAATGCAGATTAATTTTTTTACAGTCACTTTTTGATCATATTTACCAGGGGTGCCATTAATTCTGACCACCGCTGTATTTGAAAGCTCCAATTCCAGTCTGAACTGACATTTTTAGGGAAATTTTGTGTAGAGTAACAGGAAATAATTGGGAATAGCCACAAGAAATATGATCAGAACAGGTTGCAGGCTGGTTCATCATGTCAGAGGAATATGTCATACTGCACAGAGCACCAACAGAAGTGCTAATATAGCATTGTGCACACACAAACTTACATGCACTAAAGTATATTTAAAAAAAAAAAAATAGCTTAAACCAGCCTAAGCTATACAGTAAAGTGTATATATTTTTAAACAGCTTAAACCAGCCTAAGCTAGTTTGCTGGTCTTAACAAATGTTACTGGTTAACAGTGGCAAATTTTAATAATCATTAAAACATACAATTACTGAGTTACTTTAATTGGTTTATGGACATTTTTCTCTATTGAATGAACTATATTTACATAAATTTGGCACTGGAACAGCTTTCGAGTCAAAACTTTGCCTATATGATGCCTTAAAATGCTTAGGGAGTTCACTAGGTTTAGTAACACTCAAATTTTGTTGCAGTGTGCAGCAGAAATGAAGAGGTCCGAACAGAACGTCTACTTCAAATAAATAAATAAAGAAAGAAAGAAAGAAAAAAAAACTCACAATTGGTTAACTAAATTCTGAAATACATGTCTGAAAACACTTTGCTCCTTTAATATGTCGCTAGATTCCAACAGCAAATTACCTTATTAAAAAAAAATGGAGGGTGGTAGATGGAAATGAAACATCTCCCCTCCTTCCCTGTCTCTATCTATCATTCTTTCTTTCTAACTGTGCCTGTTTCCATCTCCTCTCATCTGTAATCATTATCTCTTTTTCTCCAACAGCCCACCATCTGTGTGCCGGCGTCTCTTTTACTCATTCCGCGCTTTACTTCTCCGTCTATCTATCTGTCTCTCGCACAAACACACTCACATCCTCTCTCTTATCAAAGCCCTTGTGCAACAGAGTGTATTTTGCAGTATGTGCTTTGCTTGCTTGAGAAATTCATCATGTTTTTGAGTGATAATGCACTAGCTTAGACAGGTGGAGTGTTTTAAAGTATACTCTAGACTAGACCAGAGCTGACAGCAGTCACTAAACTCAGTCCTTGCTGGAATAGGGGTTTTCAATTATTTATTTATTTAAATGTATATATATACCACTCGTCACGTTATCACTGACAGCACATAATCAGAATATGGGTGTTTAATACATAATTATGTGGAGAAGAAATTTGGACCAATGAGATTTGCCAGTGGGCGGGGCTACACAGCATAATGCAAGGAAAATAGAAACCAATAAACCACTGAAAACACATTTCAATGATCAAGAAAAAGAGATAATTTGTATTGCTTGTTGCTGTAGTGTTATTGCTGTGTAGGACACAGAAAAATAAGTCAAGTTTGTTACAACGGCGTTTACCAGCCATGATAGGACACTATGCAGATCGCTTGCAGTGGTGTTTTATTTGAGAACGAATCAGCATTTTTGAACGAATCTAACGTGAACAAATCTCGTTCACTTCCATGGACTGACTCTTTATTTCATTGACCAAAGCCTGCGAAGACCATTTAAGAGCAGAGTTTGAAGGAGTATTTCATTGACCTACTGAACAAACGTTAAATAATGTTTTATTGTAATGTGTTGAATGAACTGAACAAACTATGGAAATCTTTGTTTGAGAACTAAATGAATGGTTTAGTGGACAAACTGAATGAACTGGGACATCTCTTTCGTGAACTAAATGCGAACGAGACATCTTGTATTGGAACAAACTGAACGAACGTGGACAACATGAAGACTGCTTAAACACTTTTCTGGAGTGTGTGTTTTGTGGTCAGTTGAGGCTCAGGTTGCAATGCCTGTTTGATTTGAGTCAGGTAGACCGAAGCTGATACTCCTTCTGGGTGACTGACACTCAAGAGAGACACGTTTAACCTCTTGTGAGGAAAGAAGCCACTGACCCATGACACCCTCATCTCTTCTGTCAAGATTTAAACTCTTCTCCCACTATTTCATACTCAAAACACAAGGACATGTTGCATACAACTATGAAATATGAAATCTTCAAGACTGAAAGGCTTTCCCAGCACAGAATAGCTTGTCTTGGCTGAAAATGAATGGAACGGGTCCATTTTGGGTGGTAAACAATGGGAATTTACACATATTTCCGATTATAACCGTGAAACAGACGAAAGAAAGCTACAGTATCATCAGCCACTATGAAGGTTTTGGTGTAATATGTCGACTGTTTCGTTGTTCTGATTTAGACATTTCAGACAGCACCTTCGATCACTGCCAAGCGACTAAACCCCTTTCCTTTTCCCCTGCCTCATTTTATTAGTTTGTCTTAGCGAGTGCAAGAAACAGAGAGAAAGGGGGACAGACAACAAACTTGTCTAGGAAGTTCAACGCCAGGCTTCATTTGACAAGAATTGCTCAAAGGGTGAATTTACTGTTCTAAGCCCAGACCCTATCAATCTAACACACATGTGTTATACAGCGGGTTACATAACCTTAAGCAACAGATTAGACAACACCATTCATCAATCAACCGCACCCTCCCTTTCTCATAAGCTCCATTACCCACAAGCCCTTACAGATCTCAGTTTATGAGGCATTATGAGCTATTAAAGTATGTTGCTAAAAAATCCATAAACATAAACGCCGTATGTGTACCACTTATAAATGAAGACACGCATCTTATAAAGAACTGTAAGGGAAAGAACACACACACACACGCACACGCACGCACGCACGCACGCACGCACGCACGCACGCACGCACGCACGCACACACACACACACACACAGAGTGTGGCTACAGAACAGTCATTTTAGCTGGTTTATGAGACTGGCATACATAAAGTCAAACTGTCCCAGGACACATGGCTAATGAGAAACTGGCTACAATATCAATTCATCCCTCCAGAGAGCGAGACAGACAGAGAACATACCCACACACCAACCTAATTATGATTATGACATTTAAATTAAAGGTGCTTTCTCTGTCACAATGCTAGAGTATTGTAGGCGGCTGCAAGCTTGTTTTAAGGTGGTTGCTTTGGCACACTGGGAACTGTTGCTAAAATAATTTTTGTGCATTACTATGCAGCTGCTAGAGTGTTCTGACATAGTGTATACTGACGTCAAAGTGAGAATTCCAAATTAATTTTGTCCCGTTGGAGGAAGCAGCCCAACCGCATGGTTCGTCGGAAATGGAAGAGTGAAAACGGCTTGGGTGATTCTAGGTCAGGGGAGCCCAATCCTGCTCCTGGAGATCTACTTTCCTGGAGGGATCAGTTTTAACCCTGTTCCAAAACACCTGTCTGTAATCATATCAAGTGTTCCTGAGGAACTTATTCAGCTGGTGCAAGTGTGTTAGATTAGAGTTGGAGTTGAACTTTGCAGGACGGGTCTGGGAACAGGATTGGGCACCCCTATTCTAGGTGGTTCCTTAGGTGTTCTAGGACATTTCCCAGGTACTTTGGGTGGCTGCTAGGTTGTTGTTTATGTCAAAGACTCTCCATGTTAAAAGAGCCCATCCCCAAGTCTCTATGATATTCTGGTGCTACTTAACTCAAATGAAAATCGTAAATGAGATTGCTTTGTAAAATAAAAGCACACCTCTCTTCGAAGTTCTGCAGCGAATTACAGGTTAATATTTCATTTAAGCAGAGCGAGGGGCAGTATATACACATGATGTGTTCTTGCATTCATAACAGCTAGACACAACACAGTGCAATAGAGAAGAATGCAGGAGTCTTGAGATGAATGTTGACTGAGCATCCTAAATACATGGCGCAAGAGACTGGAAACACAGCGTGCCACGTCACAACTTTCTAAGATATCCGTCTAGCGCATGTTTACCCAGATCAACAATCAAAATATAGTACAGATGGACCACAAGAACCCATCCTATGTGAAAGGCCCCTAACAGTGCATTGGATGCTATGGTTGATGGTCGTGTTGAGTTGTCGCATGTAGCAGATGTGCAGACTGTTGTGTACTGTGGTCTCTTCTGTCAACACACCATCACCAGCAACTACAGATACACACACACACACACCACACACACACACACACACACACACACACACACACACACACACACACACACACACACACACACACACACACACACACACACACACACACACACACACACACACACACACACACACACACACACACCACATCACCTGATGGCAG
Organism: Chrosomus eos; assembly: GCA_036326025.1. Classification (NCBI taxonomy): domain Eukaryota; kingdom Metazoa; phylum Chordata; class Actinopteri; order Cypriniformes; family Leuciscidae; genus Chrosomus; species Chrosomus eos. The sequence continues at coordinate 19,790,339 of CM070822.1, forward strand.
AAGGCTGGTACACAGCCAAACACTGATCCTGCCAAAAAGTGTCGCTGCCAAATAATGACCCGGCAGAATAACATACCAATTCTTATGCTGCAGCGGAAAACAAGAAAAGCATATGTACGTAGCCACCATATGTGATACATTTTGTTTTGACCTCTTTGTTCTGACTATCAATGACAGTGAGTTGAGCAGCCTCGAGCGTCTGCCCTAGATGAAGTGTGTGAGAGTAGTTATAAAGAAGCTAAGCCTTTGGGGAGCTGCTGTTAGCACACAGTTTTAGCACTGCATTAACTGTCCTAGTTCTTCTCTAATGTATGCGACAGAGCAACACTAACAATACCCACTTGCTAAATTGTATTGCTCAGAGCTCGCTCTTTCAGAGCTCAGGAGATTTCAAATCCTCAGTTATGTTTAAAATGAAGTATAAACTTAGTATCTCATACAATTCTTTAGGAGCAGTGTTCAACATAGTTCCGAATTCAATTCCAATTCAACACATTGCACGTCCGTAGTGCATTTATAACAGGTAGAACACAATTTGCACAATTTAGTGCATATAGCTAAACTTTTTGGGTGGATGCTACCATTTGTTGTTGTCACCTAATGAACTTTTCTGTTTGCATTTACGTATATATATAGGCCATGGTCTACCAATCATTTAAGAAATCCAACAATGCATGAACAAGTTAATTTATGTGCCAGTATCAAGGATTTAACATCTTGTCATTGGCTGTATGTGGCCCATGTGATGCAGGCCCAATGTGGGAACCAGGATAAGACACATGTAAAATTACTGTTGTATTTTCTCCCAATAAAATATATTGGAAGCCAAGGTCTCCATTTGTTCTCATTGCTGTATAGGAGAAACAAATGAGATATTAAAGAAATCTAATTTGTGATGTATTGTTTTCCTAGCGTGAGCGATATGTAAGGATATTAATCCATAAAGCACTTGAGCAATAAGGGTCTGTTGAAATGGAACAGCTGTGCGGTGTAACAGGAGAGCTGTGGAACGAAAGGAGAGGAGGTCCAAAGACATGCCAAGATTTCATTAACTGCCACAGTGCTCTGTTTTCAGGCATGCTTCAGTCTTCACCTCTAAATGCAACAAGTTCAACCAACTGCTTTCACACATTATTAACATGACACATGGGTGATAGGATGCATTTAGTGGCTCAGACTTTATAAATTGTGTGTTTAGATGTCTGACTGAGTTGCTTTTACCTAATTACCTAACATTTTGTCACCAAAACAATCAAGTATTATGATGTCCTATTTCCACGCCTTTTGCGTCAAGAGATAAAAGCATTGCTTTTATTGCACGTCTTTGGGGGAAAAAACTTGATTTTCTCAGGGTTTGTTCAAAATATTGCTTAAAGTGTTGATAAAAAAGAATGCATGAGGCTAAAACAGTCTAAAAAGGCTCTGTCCTTTCTTTTGATATATTGCATGTTCAGATATTTACAACAAAATATTCTGAGGGCCATGAAAGTTTTATGAAAATTATCATAATTCCCAATATATTTTTTATATTATTTATATTTATTATTGCATTCTATAATATTTATATATATATACAGTAGTCAACATTTTTAGTCAATAATTATTCAATTATTAAAAAGACAAACAAGTTACGTCCCTAACACACAATCATAATAATGCACTCACACAGATACAAACACACTCAACCAGTTTGACTGATGTGTCATGTAATTGAAGAAAATGACTTGTGGTTATAATTAGCAACAATCAAGGTTATTTGGCTCCCACTTCACCATAGTCAAACCCCTGCACTACTGCCCTTTCTACACACATCACCTCCTTTAGTAATTCAATCTACTTTCCACTCATTTCCTCAAATTAACACTCATTTCTAACCTCTTTTCCCCCTATTACCCCAAAACACTGTAGAAGTTGGACGGAAATGTTGTGATCAGGGTGTATTTAGTTCATTACCCATACACACTTTTTCTATGTTCTCATCATCTTGACTTGTAGTGTATTTCTCAGAAATGAAAGATATTTTTCAGAAAAAATAATAACCTGTGTCAATGCAGTCTTCAAAAGGTCTCGGTTCATGGGGCGACACATGGCTGCCGTGGTAACGGTTTTGTCATCTCTCCCCGAACAGTGCATAAATGAGCGTGATCGTGAATGTCAGAGGTGTCCCACTGGGGTGAAATGTCAGCGTTAATCCCATTTAATAAACTCGTGCCACACGTTAATCTCACATTACCACTTAATCTGGCCCTCATATTGACGGCGTAATCCCGGCCCACTCCGCCAGGGACCGGGGCGATGAGCCGTGTGCTCGTTCTGTGAGGCGTCATTATGGCAAGAATGGAAGATAACGGGCTTGTAAAGAGATGTCAATGAGGTTGGCGGCAAATTGATATGATCATAACCGTTCGAGATCCGGGTCGGCACGCCATCAATCATGATGATGAAAAGCCGGCTAACGCCACAGACGGGCTAGTGTATTATCAGCTGAAGGACTGCTTTATCACACACACCATCACACACACTGATTTAAGCGCACACACAGTAGCACTATTCCAAAACTTAGTGAGCTTTCTGCCTAGAAAGAATTTTAAGGCATCATAGGCACACTGTAGACGCAAAAGTTTGCCACAGGCCTGTAAAATTGCTTTCTTGCTTCTGTTTAACAATTCAGTATGCAAATAGATGTGCAAATGAAGTTTAATGAGAATTCGTAATGCTATAAATGGAAGATTTTTAAACTTTAAATAAAATAAACAGCACAATTTAGCTACCTTGCAAGCACTATAAAGTGTGCTTGTTATTAGAGAGTATTGTTTCGTTAGCTTAGCAACATGCTAACATCAAACTATTGGAAGCGTTTCAAATCTGTAATCTACTGTATGAGGTTCTGTATAGATTAGCTTGCTGACTAAGAAGGTAACTACCTACGTAGACAGCAAATAGCTAGGCAGCTTACTAGGGTTTGCAACAGAGCTAGTGATTCTTGCTTGAATCTGCTAGCATGGCACCAACCACATCTGCTAGCAGTGCGCCATGACAACTTTCATTTCAGTTAAAAAAATGTAATATTTGCTATTTATTACCAACCGATCTACTTGTATTGCCAATTAAAAGCTGAGAGCCTTGGTGTCTTTGCAGATATGTGTGGTTATGTTTGGCAGAAGCCACAGGCATCTATAAACTACCTGCACAATTTTAATGGTGTTTTAATGAGGATGGGATTGACAGTGGATTGTGTTTTAACAAGACAAAAACCATGGAAACAGTCACTGACTGACTTCCCTGGTGAGAAGAAGGAAAAACCGCTGGCGACAGGACAAAACACACTTATAATCCCGCGAGAGGCGCGAACAAATCAATATCAATTAAGGTGGGGAAGCAGACAAAATGGTCATCCTGCTTTGTTTTAACTAATGAAGTCTGCCGAGAATCCACAAACTGAGGCCCATAGCAACCAAGAAAACATACACACACATTCACACTCGAGCGTAATAACCCAAGTAAACATTCAGGATTGTGATGAATAGTCCACGTAGAGCGGCCCAAAATGGGACACCAGTGCAAAAGAAAACAAACTTTCATGTCACACACATAACAAACACTCCCTGCAGGAGGGCTGAGCAAATACATCATTAATGATGATTTTGATGTAAGTCTGTAATAAAATAAAGTTATGCTGCCGACACACACAACACACACACACACACACACACACAACACACACACACACACACACACACACACACACAACACACACACACACACACACACACACACACACACACACACACACACACACACACACACAACAAGAACTGACATCCATCAGTTCTGCTGGGTGATATCTCCTCATCTACATACTATGCAGGCTGAATGACAAACTAGAAGAGGAAGATGAGAGAAATAAGAGGAATAAGAAGAGTACGAAGAACAAGGAAAAATCAGCAAGCATAAAACTGGCTCCATCCGAAACATTACCCAGCTCTTCCATGCACAAACACACACTATGAGTCTTTATGAGAACCAGACGCATGTTTTCGGCTTCACGCCAGTGAGTCGTTACGATAGGCGTTCGGTTCACACAATGATGTCATTGCATTATCCGGCATAACATAATGACTTCCAGATATTTTTTGTCTTTCTTACTGCTGTGAAAAAAATGTAGTAGAGTTCTCTCAAAATGTAATATCTTATTTTTTCCTTTAGAGTTTGAGGGGGAAAATATGACCCAGATATATATATATATATATATATATATATATATATATATATATATATATATATATATATATATATATATATATATATATATATATATATATATATATATATATATATATATATATATATATATATATATATATATATATTTGTGAGATTCATACTACCAGCGAGATTAAAACTAAAGGTGCCCAAACAGAAAACATTTTGGTTCTTGTGCACCAGACCACGTTTCTGATACGATTACTGGACGTGCATATGCATACATTTAAATGCATTTGGAACACCAACTTGACTTTAAGTTCATTCAAAACTTACATGACATACTTAATTATCAGTATATTTAGGTATGGGATTCGAACACATGACCCAGTTGAGCTATACAAAATGTTTCATCGTGCTACATGATATAACCTCTCAAAATAATACTATTTGTTTATTTTTAGATTTTAGGAAGAAATGTGTCCTGTTTTCATGAGATTCACCCTTACAGATTTAAACTAGGGTATCCCACACATAAACCAGGGTGGCCTACATGCACTATCCACAAGGTCACATCTGCAACATATTTACATGCATATTTATGCATATTTGGAAAGAAAGGAGTCACTTAAAGTGCAATCAAGATATACTTTTCATTAATATCTGTGGGTATGGGATTCAAACCCATAACCTTGGATTTGCCAGTGCAATAGTTCACCAGTTGATAAAATAAATAAATAAATAAATATATATATATATATATATATATCTCCTTATCCTCAGATACACACAAATACACTTTTTTTTACATATGCACATGATCTTAACAGAGTTAAGGCAAGAAGATTTGCTCTCTCCAGGTGGAGATGACTTTAGATAAGCAACCCACACACACACACACACACACACACACACACACACACACACACACACACACACACACACACACACACACACACACACACACACACACACACACACACACACACACACACACACACACACACACACACACACACACACACACACACACACACACACACACACAACACACACACACACACACACACACACACAAATGCTCACCCTTGGGAAAGTTTACATCATGGTTCAATGGATTTTGGCACAACAGCTCTAGACATCACTGACAATGTGTGTAGCCACTTCTTATCGCAGCTTATCTCAGGTCTACAGACAACACTCACTTCCCTTTACCACTGCTGACACTTCTTTAACACTCACGCTGATCTGGGGTCAGATTTTCTACATCAGCAGAGGTCTGTATTGTGAAGTATTCATGAGAAAACTGATCCAAGCACCACAGTTCACTCCACCGACAAAGAAGAGCCTCAGTGGAGATGCACTATATTCGTAAGTATAAACTGTTCTAATTCATGTAGTTGTAAACTAGGCAAACTTAGAATTAAACCTGAACATTTTTATACTTAATTGTTTACTTAAACATAACAAAGGCTAAATCTGCAAGTATTTAAATTCAAATGTAAAATCTAATTGAACAACCATTTTATAGCTAACCAAGTTCACCAATTTTCATCATTCATCATTTTCATGTTTATAGATATGTAGCAAAGTATAAATATCTCATTGAAACCTGTAACATTCTTATAAAATTGCATGTGACTGCACATTTTATATTAATATGAAACGTTTCTAAATTGGTTTAAACTGTAAATTGTTATGTTCTTATTAATATAATAAGGGATTTATACTATTTAATATGCACATTTTTGTAGTGCATAACATATTCCTTTAGCATTCTATTCCAGTATCTCCATTAAATATACACAATGAAAATAAAATATTATTATAGAAAAAATGGCTTTCACAATCATTATAACTGTTCAGATTGTTCATATACCCCTAAAAAACATTGATTTAAATATTAAGCCTCATGTAATACAGAGCAGAGATTGCTGTACTACCTAGCAAGCACCCAATCGTAGTAAATGACAGGAACAGGTGCTGCCGTCATGCCTTTCTGCACACTTTTTAATTAAGCAAATTGATCTTAAAAATACAAAGACATTTGACTGTGCAGTTGTGGTTTATTCGTGTACTTGTTTTTTGAACTGGCCATTTTCAATTTGAGTGGGATGGTGTATTGGACCGTAGACTTTTGTCAAGTGGCTTTGGGTTAAAATGAACCAAAGTGAAAAATAAAGCAAGTGACATTTCATTAAAGCCGTTAGAAGAGCAAATCTATAGCTCTTAAAGTTCAGTTTTCACTACGTGCCTATTTTAGTCTGACTTAAAGTGGACCTATAATACCATAACTTAACGTTCAAATTGAAGAGTTTTTAATAGCTTGGAAAAATGTCAACATACTCCAGCAAATTGACCGAACAATGCGAGCGAGGCCCATCGCTATGGTTTTGCTAAGCAGCTGGGAGGTCTTAAGGAGGTGTTTGTGTGTCTATGTGTGTGTACTGTTGTGGGTTTGATGCATGTGTGTGTGTGTGTGTGTTGTAGAGCGCTGTGGTAATAACTCCCAGTGGGAGAAGATTTCTGTTCGGTCGTTGTGGTGACAGCGTCAGGAGAGAAAGAGGTGATGGCTGTCCTCTCCTGCACTGGACAGTAATTGGCCATCCATATCGAGCTCCATCTCAAACACACACACACACACACACCATCTACCTATCAGCATTGCTACACACACTTGCCAACATCCTGTTCGCGCTAGAGCTCCAATCCAAATCACAAAATTCAAATGACGACGTGTGTGTCACTACAATACTGGTACCTCAGCTGACATACAACATACACATTGTAAACATCATCATCGTCTAAATAACAGATGGAGATTGAAGATGACAGGCCAATGACAGAATGGAAGACGACTGGGTGGAAAGAAAAAACCCTGAGATTAACATGCCTCTACTCTGCATGCTGCAAACTTTTCTTACGTTTTTGGGGCCAATCACCTTAGTGGTAATTGCCAAAAGATTAATCACTCTGGAGCTGCAGGCAAATTTCATCCTAGCAATGCTGATTGGTCCAGAGTCCTTCACTAGTTACTATCCTAAGGCGTTTACAGCTGTATACAAACAAGAAGTTCTAACATGTATTGAGAATGGATATTATGATGAGTCCTAACCCTATTCCAAACCCTTACCACCACTCACTTACCCACTCACTACCCCTATAATTAGAGAGGAATGATACAATAGAGTTAAAGTCAAAACTCATGGCCCAAGCCAAGGGGTGTCAAATCCAACTCCTAAAGGGCCAATGTCCAGAAGAGTTTAACTCACACCTGCACCAAAACACCTGTCTGTTTCCTGTAATCCTGAAGTTCTTCACTAGCTGGTATTTAATAAGGTGAACTCTTGTTGGACAGTGGCTTTCCTAGCCTGGCTCCGCCCTCCTACGCACTTCCGCTCAATTTCATTTTCCTTCAGTACTCCGTCTGGGACTGTGCCGTGACTTCGGTTTCCAGAAATCAATTTTTTGTAGGACCAATCAGCGAACAGAGGGAGTGGCTGAGAACGATGACGTTGATGTCGACTCGTGCGTTATTTTGAGTTGTAGTTCAAAATAAGAAAGATGCGAGTGAAGCCATTCGGTCCGTTGTGGCAACCCTGCCGAATATCAAGAAGTTAAAGCCGGAGTAAGAACAATCTTTGCTTAGTTTTGTGTTTATGGCCATCCTCCCCACGGGGTTCGGGAAAAGACATACGTCATGACCAAACGTTAGCGATTGGTTATGGCAGATAGAGTGACTCTGGGCAGATCCAATAGTTTTAGACTTCAATAGAGTTCCCGCCTACAAGGAAGTAAACGTTTGTCAATGGAGCGGTGCCAGACTCTATGTACAAATGAAATGTACGAGAGTCTGGTAGAACCAGGCTATGGCTTTCCAGGAGCAGGATTGGAAAACCCTACCATATAGCTAAATTTTTCACTAACCCTATAACCAATCAGGGGTGCGTTTCCCGAAATCATTGTTAGCCAACTATGGTCGCAAGTTCTATAATTATCACCATGTTTCCAACAAACATTCGCAAACAGCATTGCAAAGTTGTGTGGAGGAACGAAAGCTCTTGAGGTAAAGAATAGTTTCTTGTATGCATTATGTGGACTTAATAAATAGTTATCTTGAGCAAAACATTTTATATACAAATGTCATTTAAGTCTTTTAGTTTGTCAAGAGATTTAAAGCACCATTTTTGAAGAGTGTACATGTGCGTACTTGCTCAGAATGTCAGAACGAGCCTATGATTGAATCTGGAAATAAAGCAAAATAACTGAGAAAAATTAGAATTAGTCCTCAGATGCCATGTCCATAATTTATACAAAAGTAAGTTATTCCTTAAGCACCTGCAAGACATAATTAACCAACATGGTTGAACGACAAATTTGCGACAATGCGATTACGGGAAACAGTCGTGACTAGTTTTTCAACGAAGCATCATACAAGTTAAGCAGCGAGTTATGTCATTGTATATAAAACTGGTTGGTAGAAATATTGAACTAAGACATAGATCCAGGAATAAGTAATATCTGGCAAAATCATCTTCGAATGCAAAAGCGTGCATAACAAAAATGTTTGTTTGCTCTTCACATGAATATTTGTATAGCCTTAGAAACCTTTGAGTAAGCACAGTCATTTGAACCACTTTTATAGTGCTGTTTGGATCTTGGTCACAATCTACTTCTGTTTAATGGAAACAAGCAGCTTGGACATTCTGCCAAACATCTCCTTTTGTGTTCCATGGCGAGTACAATTTTCAGAACCACTCCTTTGAGGCAGTTAGCCTCTAGAGGAAAGAAAAGAGGATATCCAGAAGAATGCAGCACATCAGAGACAAGCTAACGAAACCCAGGCGGCAAGAAAACTGGAAGCACGTCGGCTGAACAAAATCAGGGCAAGAGCGCGAGGAGGGAGTGAAAAAAAATTCAATATATTTTTAATCTCGCGGATGTAATGTGATTGCACAGCTGCCGTAGGCTGCAGATTTCATAAGCCAGATCACATTTCAGACAGATGGGGTCGGGGTGCTTGCGTTCAGGCCGATCTGCATGGCTCTGGGAGAAGTTAATGAAGGAGACAGAAACACAATGCCCTGTAATGACTTTAATGCCTTCACCCGGGGATTCCTTTGCTGGCCCTTGGGGCCCAGAAGGACCAAATCATGTTAGTGTAAAGCGTTGATTGCTCTTTTCTCTTGTCAGGCTGAGTTTGAAGACCAAAGGATGAAGAAACAGCGTTAAATATTCATCAGGTTTCATTGTTTTGTGTTGGTGTGTTTCGCACATGTTTTCTTGGGTTTAGGCTTTTCTTCCGTACACCCCACACAATGTCTTGCTCCCTTTCCTGTCTAGTATGGTAGATGTATTTCTTGTCCAAGTCTCTACAAGCTGGTACTCCAGTTGGTAACCCACTTAAACTTGGACCTGCTAATCAGTTACAAACCAAATAAAACCATCTACCAAGTCAAAATTTACTAAATTTTTCACTGGTTCAATCTAAATTGAATAACGTTCTCCTACTTTACAACAACTGTCCTTTTCTGCTGATGGCCCTTACGTGATGTAGGCTATTGGATAGTGTTCACCAATAACCAGATAATTTGACCACTTTTAAACTTATATTCAACTTTGCTTCATTCTGATTTACAACTCCCATTTTTTATATCCAATCAATCCATAACATGTTTAATGTCAAGTTTCACATGAAAATACACCACATTGCATTTAAATAGCTTGCGAACTATGATTCACACTAAGTTTTAGCTGGCTTTAAGCTGGATTTTCCAGTTGGTAATTAAACCTGCGTTCACAAATTCTCATGAATCAGCAAAAAGACAGGCTAAGTCCAAAGCACAGCAGTTTTCATTCAAATTATAATAAATCTCTAATGAACTGCCCAGAAAACAAAGTCAGTTTTTCAACAGAATGTACCAACTGTTTTTTGTCAGTTTGTGGATTTGACTGGATCATTTGGAATTCAAGTTTGCAGGCTAAGTTCCCGGGATGGTGACCGGAAACGGTGGCGTTACCCCTGATAGTATAACTGGTGTTTTCATGGTAACGGCTGTGTTGAGAGCCCGGGGAATAAAGATCTGATTATTCTCCCAGAGCTTTGTTCTCGGTTAAGAGGAAAATATGTTTTTGAGTGTGTAGATGCATGTGTGTATTTTTGCTTACTCTGATATGCAGTATGCACGTTATAAAATATCATTTTGAATTCACGTGAAACCATGTATGAAACCATTTTTATTCCTGGTATGATTATGATTTGTATATTTTTTATAAAAATTATAAAAATGTAGTTTCTTATATTAGTGTTTCTTACTACAACAACTACACTAATTGTAACATAGTATTATCTGAAGTACTTCAGAGCTATAAATGACGTATTCATACAATAATATGTTACATCATTTAAAATAATACTAGTTTCTGTTTTTAAAGTTAATACCATAGTATGCTCAGAAGTAGCATGGACACAAAAAAGACATTCAAACAGTAGCATGGACTCATCTGATACCGTTACTGTATCACTATAGTACATTTAAAGTCTTTTTTTAGAGTAACAACTTGAGTTACACATGTTCAGTGTACCATGTTAAGTGCATTTATTTTCTTTCAGACTCTAATATACACACACCAAAGGCTGTAATGCTGTAATGATCTTAGTAATGGCGTTATTAAGTCAACCGGAGTGACGAAACTTAGCACTGGGCAAGAGCGGCCCAGTGTTTTTGTTATTACTATGACAACAAAATGAGGACATCTGGGAAAAAAGAGGTCCCCCTCTCCTGTTACAGACACAAAGACACAAACATCCCCTCTTTCTCACACACACACACACACACACACACACACACACACACACACACACACACACACACACACACACACACACACACACACACACACACACACACACACACACACACACACACACACACACACACACACACTACTGCTTTAGTGGCCACATGCCTCTTTCAAGATCAGGTGACTGCTGCCTCAGTCTCTGCAGGAAGATTGGAGGGATGAATTCTGTCAGAGAAAATTTACCACGGTGTTAAACTCCAGCTGCGTTGTGGCTATCTGCTTTCCTCTCTGATAGAGTTTGAAAGCCCTAAACTCATGACACACTAATAAATTTCCCCAGACTTGTTTAAACCCACATTCACCACACACCCCTCCACAATCCCCCTACACAGCGATAAATACTGTTATATCAGCCGCCAAGTGTTCTGACAAAAATATATTATTTATATATTTTTGTAACACTATTGTATAACATAAAAGTAAGCCCTACTCTTAAAAGCACACAGTTGTCCCTACAGTAATAACACACACACACACACACACACACACACACACACACACACACACACACACACAAACACACACACACACACACACACACACACACACACACACACACACACACACACACACACACACACACACACACCTTTCTTTTTTTTATGGTTTTATAAGGCACACAGAGGACATCTTGTAAAAATGCTTCTAGCTGCAAGTTCCTCTCAGTTTTTCCATACCATGCTCATATATACCGTACCATGTATGGTCATATTGTGTTATATTATTCTATTGAGTACTTTAGAGTACCATGTAAATACCACGAAATATGAAAATGGTAACCATGTAATACCATAATATCAAGCATTAATGTATCATGACCATAATACATCACCAGTAGTTTTTTAAAGAAACGTACACTTAATTATTAAGACTATGCACGTGCATGTCTTTGAAGATGCATTAGACACTGAACACATTCATAAAGTGAAATAATGATAGGATGGATTGTGTCATCTGCATTTTTAAAGGTCACATGAGACCAGACTGAAACCAAATGTTACAGCGTCTCTGAGTAACTTGCACGTGGACACATATTCACATGGACAGAACATGATTTGTGTCAGCATGTGTTGCAACAAGTGTGTATCCACGTCTGTGTGTGTTGGAGAACATGTGAACGCACGTCAAAAATGTCTACATTAGCATGCAGGAATGTGTCTCGCTATACGCGAACAATGTTTAATGGTAGTTCTGTGTGTTTATGTGAGACATTCTGCAGCAGCTGTGTAATGAGCTATTTGTACAATTGAGAACGTAATCTCATAGAGACCATCCCGCTTTTGAACATCGGCAAAAGTCTGGTCTACTTTGAAACTTTGACATGTAAAATTACCAACCACAGCTTGTTTTGATTTTACGTGCCATTTTACCTGAAATGCAAAAAAAAAAAATAAAAAAAAAAAAATATATATATATATATAAATCTTGGTACCTTGTAAACTCAAGCCAGTCAGATCAGAGCTTACTAGATTGAGAAATTACTTGCCAATGTGCAATATGCATCAGACGGTGGGCACATGTCCTTGTCTAGCCAATATTACTGCATCGTTTCCAACCAACTTATATCATAAACTGGGGGGGTACAGCTGTCATTTTGACATTTGTGGAGTAAATACTGGCAGACACATGTAGATAAAGAGTGAAATTAAATCAAACCATATCATTAAATGTCCATCAAATAACTAAATGACTTACGGCAGAACTGGCAAATGAGTTTATCGTGCCGAAAATATTCCACCAATGTTGCAGAAACATATTCCATTAGTTTCAGACCTAAAAGGGTCTGCACTTATTAGAGGGCAATTTTCTGTCAACGGTTAGACACTTTGTAGTCTAACTAGTTTTCTGTTGCACTTAAGATCACCTAAACACACAAATAGGCCCACACGAACCGATATATGAAAGCACACACACACACACACACACACACACACACACACACACACACACACACACACACACACACACACACACACACACACACACACACACACACACACACACACACACACACACACACACACACACACACACACACACACACACACACACACACACACACACACACACACACACACACCACCCCTGGTTAATTGCAGTGGCTGGAAAAACATCATTAAGTAAAAGCGAGGAAATACATTTCTTAATGCGACTTAGTAATGCCCGGCCAATCAGACGGCATCAAAGGAATTAATGAGGGTGCTTTTGGGCCTAACATTAGAATGTATTTAATGCGAGAACACACATACACATACTAAACGCCACATGGATGCTTGGCCTCTCTCTCTTCCTTCAAATAGATAGATGAAAGGAGTGTGGCAGGGAAGAGAACGGTGTGCCAGTGCCCTGAGGCCCAGCAGACACGCACACGTGAACACGCACACTCTTTTACACACTTTAGTACACACAAGGGTAAAGGAATCAAATAGTGTGATGTTGGTGTTTGTGGGGAATACGGTTGTTTATGAGCTGCAATATTACGTGTTTGTAACATCTCACTCAACATAATCGTTTAATTATTTATGACCAAACCGTCTTTAAAGATCCCATAAAATCAACAATTTTGTTGTTTTTAGTCTGGTCCATTAGCTTTGGGCTAATCCGTATGCCGGTGCACTCTTAAAACCTTTTGCGCACCAGTGTACTTCCGTGTAATAAAATCTCTCTAGATTGAGGCTATCCCCTTTCCTTAAAGTACAAATCTTGGTTCCTCAGCTCAGATTGTCTTTGGAAGTGTTGTGAGAGCAACTTTGAAACTGTAGCATATCGAACTACAAACAACTCATAATTTAAATCAGATTACTTGTGTGAAAATGTAGATATCAACACTATAACTGAATAAGAAGCTAGTTGAGCTACTGTCATGAAGCTGGAAAATGTAGTTAAGCTAATAGCATCATTACTTATAGATTCTAGCTAGTTATTGCCCATGCAACAAGGCCTTTGGTTGTGCTGATGATTGTAAGTTATTTTGTACCTCAAGAATCAATTGTTTGCCAACAAAGTGGCTGGAATTTTTAAAGTGTCTTCCTTGCTTTAACTTAAGGTACAAATGTTTAAGTGTGTATATCAAATAGACTCTATTTGCTATTACAAAGGAAACCCAATAATATTGTCTCACCCCAACTACCTTAAAGAGATAGTTCCCCCCAAAATAAAAATTCTGTCATTATTCACTCACCCTCAAGTTTTTCCAAACCTGTATCAATTTCTTTCTTTTGCTGAACTCAAAAAAAAATATTTAGAAGAATTTCGCAATATAATATATATATATATATATTGCGAAATTCTTATAATAATCGAAATATATATATATATATATATATATAATATATATATATATATATATATATATATATATATATATATATATATATATATTATATAATCCATACTATGGGAGTCAATGGGGCCCATCAACTGTTCATTTTTGGGCAAACTATCCCTTTAATGGGAAATCGGGGTTGATATTATTTCGATAGCAGTCAAAGTAAAATTGTTCATGTGCAGAGCTGCAGAAACATGCACACATTAATGTTGAGTGTGTGTGGAGAGTGCGACTGATATTGTAAAGAGAAAGGGATGGTTATGGCCATGAAACACGCACACTCTTTCACATACAGTGTAGAGCTCTTGAGTTCTTGTCCCTGAAAGAAGCAGGACACAGGACATACATGATAGTGATCGCATAAACCCATCCATAACCTGACAGCATCTATCTTTCTGTCTCAACACTCCTTTCATCCTCTCCCCCACTTTCTCTCATTCTCACACGCCCTTTCTTTAGGTCAGCATGTCACGCTGGGGATCAGGTCATTACGAGCAACGACCGAGAAAGAATTGTCACCTGGTCTATGGATGTATGTGTATGTCTCTGTGTGTGTATGACATTGTGTTAATGCAGGTTTGGACATGTTGCAAAAGCAAATGCTGGGATGTCATTCAAGGTTAGTTCTCCATCTGTTTTCCCTCTTACTGAACCCCTTCTGGAACATGAGATTATGTGTATATGTGGTACCTAGGTAGGCAAAGCACACCAAACAAATGAATTGTAAAGCAGAACAAAACATTTGAAATCAAGAGAGACTGTATATGTGCGACGGTGACTATGGAACGGAAAAGATGGAAGTGCACCGCTTAGGCCGCGGGGGAGCAGGCGCCAACACTATTGCAATTACGAGAGAGAATGAGAGTGTAGAATCGTGCTGTGATTCGGTGTGTGCATGAGAACGTCAGGGCGGAAGGGTTGTGTATGCTTGTTTGTGTGTGTGTGTGTGTGCGGGAACGTGTCTATGTGTGTCTCGTAGCAGTAATTGTAATGGGACTCAAGGGGTCTGGTTTTGGCTGCCTCGGCGGCCCTCCACTTTCATTCCACACCTTCCCCCATAATTAGGATCCGAGAAGGCCTGGTAATGTCCAGCCTCCTGGGGCCGTCTCACTCGCTCTGTCTCAGATAAGAGCCCTCGCTCTGGGCACGCAGGTCAGCGTGTAGCCTCTGGAGAGGGCCGGAAACACCTTCAGCCAGGGCGAGTCATCCAACCGACTCTGAGAACCTGGCCGCTACACACACTGATTTCCGTGTATCCAAGAGCAAACAGCAAATGAGTAAAACGATTTCTCCCACATTCCACATCTCATCATCGTTAAAAGGCTGGTTATTGACCATAAATTTGATCAGGCCATTGGCACATAAGAGATGCACTTCTGATTGGCTATAAAGAGATCTCATTAGAACAAAGGCGTGATCAGATATAAACCCAGCCTGATAGGCTAATAAACGCAGACATGGGGCACGCTGCCAGTAATGTGTTTCTGCTCGTAATTTTTTATGGGGATGTTTGGGAAGGCATTAACAGGAATGATGGGCGCTTGCTGTGCATAACGGCGCTGTGATAGGAGGCGCAAGGTTGTGTGAACGCAGATGTGTTCACACTTAACCAGATCTTGGAAGCATGGAGAATGAACCACTGGCAACCGCAGAGAAGATTGAATCAGTGGTGTTATCTGAGTTTTGGCAAGACTGCTGGCAGAACATTGGCACGGTCTCGTGCATATGCTGCAGAGGGTTTTTGATCATGCGCTTGTGGCAATCGAAAGGTATAAACGATTGACTGAAGAC
>CM070822.1:19811524-20146524 GCA_036326025.1 Chrosomus eos
ACACACACACACACACACACACACACACACACACACCACACACACACACACACACACACACACACACACACACACACACACACACACACACACACACACACACACACACACACACACACACACACACACACACACACACACACACACACACCACAAAACTGATAACAGATACCTAACTCAATTTTGTCCCCATATCTGACAAAATACATTAAGGAATGTCCTTAGTTCATAAATACTATAAAACAGATCAAACAATAATAATATAAAAAATCTTCAGCAGTTAGGTTCATCCTGCGTGCATGAACGTTTGTGAGAAAAGAGATGGTGCTACTTTCGACAGCAAGGTGAAACATTCGTTTGCTGGTTACATGGGTAGAAGTTTGTGTGCGTGTGTGCGCTCATGTGTGTGTGTGTGTGTGTGTGTGTGTGTGTGTGTGTGTGTGTGTGTGTGTGTGTGTGTGTGTGTGTGAAAGCTCTATGAATGGTTCCTGAAGTGCTCTCCTCAAACATAGCTGCAGCACATTCTCCTCTCTCAGAGCTAGCGTAGGAGGAAACCAGCACTGATATGCCTCTCTGGATTTCAACCTTATCATAGAAAACTGCCTACACACACAGAACGAGAGAGAGAGGGAGAGAGAGAGAGAGGGAGAGAGAGAGAGAGAGATGACAATAGGCTCTGTCTCTCTCTCAGACAGTCAGACGTTCAGGCCGGTTTTAATCATGGACATTCAGCACGGCCTGAAAAGAGTCTCTGTCCTGAGCCCTGCACTCTCCTACGGCTTAAACAATGCACCGCACACACGCACACACACAGATTCTCATTAAAATCCTGTGACCATTTCCCAATTTCCTCAACAAGCCAAATGGGGGGGTGGGTCGGTTTCTGTGTCTCACACAAACATACACTCTCACATAAAATTCGGAATAGCTAGAAATACTAAAGTACCATATCAAGAGACACCAGTAAATCTTACGTCTCAAATGTTGCTCAGGAGGTCTCCCAAAAGTCACATTTATGCGAATTAAAAAAGAGACAAATGACACTAACAGAAAGAGAATCATCTCGATTCTGTTTGTCAAGGATAGTGTTATTCGGGCAACAGGAAGTACAACAGCAGGTCTATAAAAAAAGTGATACGATTTCTCTCTGTCTCCATCCATCTCCTCTCGACTTTTATCTCTCGCTGTCTCATTCTTTCGAGCATCTATTGTTCTGACTGCATTCATTCCCCCCCCCCCCCCCCCCCCCCCTCTCTCTCTCTCTCTCTCTCTCTCTCTCTCTCCTCTCTCTCTCTCTCTCTCTCTCTCTCTCTCTCTCTCTCTCTCTCCTTCAGCTGTAATTGTGATAGGTGAGCTGATAATTGTAATTACGTTCTCTATGTGAGTGTGTGTGTGCACGCATGTGTGTGTGTGTGAGGGGTGGGGTTTAACTTCAAGGGGTGCAGACCCATCTGGTAGCTCACGTAGCCTCCTAAAATGTCAGACTGTGGAACAATATTGGTAACATGCACAGACACACATACACAGACAGCATAATGGGTAACACTGCCTAGACGGCAGGGCAGTGCATCGCCACACTGACTTGAGCCAATAATACAGAACTCTATTGGAGAGCAGCGGATCCAACGCACACACTCATCAAATGTTGTCTTCACCTCCAGCCTGCACTGCCACATCTCTTCCTCCACCGCTTCCTCATTACTCTGAGCTTTCACAGAACAAGAGTACACAACTAACTAACTGAAAACAACACATATGCACTCACAGGAACGCATTTTTAATTGATTTCATTTTACCTTAAAGGGGTCATCCGCGGAAGCCCATTTTCCACAAGTTGGAATGATTCTTTAGGGTCTTCATGTAAAGTTTGTAACATACTTTGCTTAAAATTCCTCAATGGTTGTGTAAAACAACACCCTTTTAACCTCCTCAAAACCCGTTTCGGTGCATGTCTCTTTAAATGATAATGAGCAACTGCTCACCCCACCTATCTATATATCTGTCGATCTATCTTTCTATCTGTCACGTGTTTATGTGTATCTGTCTAGCTATCTATCTTTCTGTCTGTCTGTATTTGACTACCTACCAACACAGACATATAGACAGACAGATAGACGACAGACATAGAGAAAGATAGATAGACAGACAGACATTTAGATAGATAGGTAATTTATTCTAGATGTGTTAGCTCAGTTAAGGAGCTTATTCTCTTCGCAGTGCCCAGACCTGCTGGGTAGGAGTGACGTGCATGACCGTGTGTGTCTGAGGCTGGTACAGGTGCAGAGATCAGCATGCTACGCCGTTCATCTGCGCCGCCCGTCTGTGCGCCACTGTCTGCAGCCAGCCGCTAATGCCGAGGATAAGGGACAGGCTAACGGCATGAGCCGCCCACACACACACACACACACACACACACGCGCGCACAGAAAAGCCACTCAGCCAGATAATTACGGATGCATCCTGGGCAGAGGCTTAAACACACACTCGGAGCCGTTGCCGCTAACAGCGTTCATTAAAACCAACACTGCAAAGGTCAGAGGTCACCCACTGCTAAAGACGGATGCTTGCCACCAGCGCTTCTCTCTCTCTGGCCTAAAAACAATTTGATTCCCCGCTTTACTAAAACGCGAGAAAGACAGAAGGATGTAAAGAGACAACAGGAATGCGAGTTTTCCTGCTATCAGGCGCAAGAGCACCAAGTGTCGTGTTTAAATATGCCTCTAATCAAATCATCTCCCCCGCCTACCTCTCCGCTAATTCAATAAAGGCAACAACTTGTCATTGTTATTTAAAGTAATTTTCAATGTAATCAAGTGGTATTAATAAGCATGCTGCCTCTCATTACCGACTCAACCTGCCTTCCGAAGCGCGCAGAGCACAGTGTGTGTGTGTCAGCGTGACAGAGAGGCTGTTGTGTGCCTGTATGTGTGTGTTAGGACATTATGCATGTGCTTGTGACTCACTGTGTGTGTGTGTCTGTGTGGGCGGACATGAGTTCCATGGTATTTTTGTTCTGGTTGCTTGCAGTGACAGAACGGAGTTGCATCTCTTGGCTTCGTTTTTCGCAAGACATTCACGCAAAAAGTTTGAGGAAGGTAGAAAGTTGTGGAGGTGAACACAATATTCTCATATTATCTTAGATGTATGATAGATAGATAGATAGATAGATAGATAGATAGATAGATAGATAGATAGATAGATAGATAGATAGATAGATAGATAGATAGATAGATAGATAGATAGATAGATCACTATCTCAATGTGTTCTTTGGCATTTGCATGTAACAAAATTACATCAGTCCATCAAGTTCTTTTGTAAATGATACAACACATTTAATGCAAAAGAAATCTGCAAGCCTATTGTTCAAACGACATCCATGTTAAAAATGCATCAAGCCCTCATGAAGGAAAAGTGGGATCATGACAGAGTGATCCTTCAGAGAGCTGAGCCCTAAAAAGAATCGAAGCACGTCGGAAATTTCCACTGCACTGATCCTAATAAAAATGCGATATCGTTACGATGCGTCACATTCAGACGCAATCCAAGATGATGTATTTGAACCAGGCAGAAATGATTGCAAGCGTGCGGCGAGCTGTTCAAATGTGTTGATTCGATAGAAAGTGAACGTTTTTTGTTTGTTTGCGCAGCACGTCAAAGTCGCACCCGAAACAAAACAAATCAACTTAATAGATGGCAAAAGTTATTTCTGGATCCATTTTTTTATCTGCTCTCTATTTCCTCAGATTTACACTCGAATAAAAGACGACAGAAGAAGGGTTTGAACTAAAGGAGAGATAATGAGAACGTTAATCGAGTGCAACATAAACACACACACGCGCGCGCACGAGTGTGTGCTCATTAGACAACAGTGTTCTGGGTCGTCTGGTGGCTTCATTAGGCTGTAAAGAATGCCACTGTGTAGTGTACCCCAGAGTCACATAAGAAAGAGAGAAACGTAAAGAGAAGCAAAAGAAAAACTTAAGCTGGTCTTTATTAAGCCGGTCCAGCAGCTGCTCCTCTGGCTAATCTAGAATCTCTACACTAATAAAGAAGAAAAAGACAAATAGCGATCCATCACACATCCCCCCTCATCAGCCGCTTGTTCTCTCCGGCTCTGAACAGAAGATTATGCCCTGAACGGCTCTGGGGTGGAACCGTGATTGTGAGTGTCAGTCAGTGAGAAAGAAAAGGAACATACTGACTAATAGTGCTACATCGATCAGGAAATGTCTACTTAAATGCAGCAGTAGTAGTCTGTCACCTATTAAAACAGGACTGCAACTGTGTTCTAGTATGCATCAATAGGCTACAGGATTTGCACATAACATTTTTTTACACGTTTGAGGATGTGCATGTATGTGCATTTTTTGGTGCATTCCGAGCAGTGACCTGCTTATCGGAATAAATAATTGACCAAAAATAACACTTCTTCTGAGAGCACAGCGTGTCATCTTTATACCCTTGATCTATTTTCATAATTCAGTGTGGAATACAGTGGTGCCCCAATTTACAACAACCCAGAATCCTGAACTATATATGAAGATCCAGAGTATTTATAGTTCATACTTCATACCCTCATTACAAATATGATCATGAACGCTTTTTAAAGTGACATTTTGTCCAAAACATCAGGGATGGAGCTTATGAAGTCAACAAATGACTAAAATATCGATTTTATATAATGCAAATGTGCACAAAAATAGTGAATAACTTTTTAAAACTTTAATAATAATCGAATCTAATCTAATAATAATTTGTAATCTTATTTTTGGGTCATATGCTGTCCTCTAAAAGCGTGCAGGCTTCCGAGAACTAAAGCGGAACAATTTGACATCATGACATGCTTTCTGTGGTTTCAGTTACCCTTTTATACTTCCCCAAAAACTCAGAGAACTGAGTTTACACAATGCCCATCTCACATCCAAGTCAACATTTTGGGCAGTTTGAAAGCATGATGTCCAAAAATGCCAACTAAATGTCCATAGATAATGGTTAGGGTTAGGTTCAGCATGTATAATGTCCAGTCTTGTTAACTCAGTTTCTTGATAAATATCCAAGAGTGTTTATCTAAAGGCAAACGAACAAACCGACTTTAAAGACAATAATTTGTTTGCGCAAAAGCTTGAGATGCGCAATACCATGTCACATCAAGATCCTAAGGAGGTATTTAACAAAAAAAAGTCGATTGACTTAAAGTGCATAAATGAACTATTCTATATAAAGCTAAAAAGCGATGCGCACCGCGTCTTCTCAGCATCAGCACCATCATCCCGCATCACAGATGAGATGAGATGAGACGAGACGCGCCCGGTCTGATAAACCTCCTCATTCCCGGTGAGTTCGGGGGAGGGCTTCGTCTCTCAAAGGGTTAATAAGACACTCCATGCGTCAGACACATGACAGTATATGTGCGAACTCAAGGGGGGACAAAAGTCCCACACACACTTTTTGGAGTCGAAATGGCACACGCAACCGTGCGTAATTCTCACAACATTTGTGTTGGAGTCGAGCGGAAGAGCGCGTCCTCAGCGCGGGCATGATGGAGACACCGCTCTCCGCATGCATGTTCGGGTCGGGCTCGGGTCTTACCTTAACACGTTCCAGCTCTTGAGAGGGTCCAGGTCTGAGATTATAGAGACCATGCTTGATGCTCGGGCAGCTCGGGCTTTGTTCGGACAGAATGCGGTTGATTGAGTGACTGAGTGAGCGCTGTTACTCCGACTGTCTCTCTGCACTGCTCTGAGTGTGATAAGCGCGGAGAACAGGCTCTCTTTCCTCCGCCCCTCACAATCACTCCAGCTCTCTCTCTCTCTCTCTCTCTCTCTCTCTCTCTCTCTCTCTCTCTCTCTCTCTCTCTCTCTCTCTCTCCTCTCTCTCTCTCTCTCTCTTCTCTCTCTCTCTCTCTCTCCTCCTCTCATTCTTTACGAACCTCTGTGTAATATCCGAAACAATGCGAACTATTCCGTACATCACTACCTAGAAATTTTATGTTCCTTGTAATTTTTTTTTACAGACATTCTGTATACGACTAGTGCAAACGAAACTAAAATGTCATACTGTTCTCCACTTTAAAGTCTAAATGCCAACGTCAAAATGGGTAAGTGGCTCAGCAATAACACTTTACATGGTCACAATTTTATTGGGTGTACTTAAATTACAATTTAAAGCATTTTGATACAGTTTTCTTTTTGTGTGCTGTACATACATGCAAGTAATGTATTTTGAAAGAAGTTTCTTATGCTCATCAAGTCTGCATTTATTTGATCAAAAATACAGGAAAAAAAGTAAAATTGTGAAATATTATTACAATTTAAAATAACGTTTTTCTATTTTAATATACTTTAAAATATAATTTATTTTTGTGATGCAAAGCTGAATATTTATCAGCCATAACTCCAGTCTCCAGTGTCACATGATCCTTAAAACCCATTTAAGCCCACAGGCAACTATAGTTGCCGAAGTGTATAGTTGTCGTTTTCCTTTTGTAAGTATTTTTCTAGGTGTTATCCATGTTGTATGTCTCAATGCCATGCAAGGAAACAACCAAATAAAGCATTTCAAGAAAAAAAAGGGTATTTACTTCCTTCCTGTCACATGAGGCTGTCAACTTCCTACCCCTACTTCCAGGAAGCATGACGAAGGCAAACCCTCCCAAAGAAAGCTCATTTTCATATTACTAATAATTATTTTTTGTTGACATATATATATCTACATAATCATGAAGGTCTCTAGAATCCTCCAAACAAAACAAATCTTACAATAGATCTATAGTTTTTTGTATACTTAGTCAAAAGTCCAAGCGGCAACTATAGTTGCCGGTGGGCAAATGCCTTGTAAGTACATATATCAAGGGGAAATGGGGTATACTGTGTTAATAGGTTAATAATTCAAGGTTATTGGACTTGTTTAGTGCATAAACATAACTTTACCCTTTAAATGACATCTCTACTGTTCATAAGTACTGTCTGTATGCAATGTTATTTTAGTTTTTTGCCATTTTGTCATTTGTTTTTTTGCTTGTTATATAGATATCGTTTTTTATTATTTTATTATATTATTTGCATTTATTTTTTTCATTAACTTTTTGATACACAATACCCTGTTATGGCTGCACTCTACCACTTTAACCCTTGTGCGCTGTTCATTTCAGGTTTACAGTCGGGCTGTTTGTGGTCTCAGAGACCCCAGGCAACAAAATGTAATTTTGTAACAAATTTTGTACAAATTATGTACAAATGTAATTTGTTACATTTTGTAACAAATTACATTTTTGATATGCATATCTACATATTATGAAATCATAATTATAACAATAAAAGTTACTTTTAGTCAAAATTTAGCAGTTTTTGTACTGAAAAAAATCAGTTTTTCAATAATGTTACATTATGATTAGAATCAAACCTGATCAGGATGTTACAAAGAGAAAAGTGGGAGTCTTTAGAGTTTATTATTTATTTCAAACATCTGTTTTTCATAAAATTCTAAAAATTGTGTGAAGTGTGCCACTTCATTTCTGTCTATGTGTGTTCTTTCGGATTTTGAGGATGAATTTTGTCCGTTGACAAAAATCATTTGATTCTAATCATAATATAACATTATTGAATATTTATTTTTTTCTAGTACAAAAAATGCCTAAACTTCAAAAAAAGTAACTTTGATTGTTATAATTGTGATTTCATAATATGCAGATATGAATACAACTGGAAAACCTTGTGAAAATATGTCTTTCATTTAGTCAAATAGCAAATAGCAAATAGTGGAGCTCTGCAGCCATCTACTGGTTAAAGTGATAATTTGTTACTTTTAAAACGGCATTTTCCAAAAAGGTCATTTTCCAAAAGATGGGCAAAAATCTTACACTAAACCATGTCAAATTTTCCATGTTATCCCCATAAATGAAAGTTAGAAATGTGGGTCAAAAAGACCCCAAACAGCGCACAAGGTTTAAGACAAATGGATTTGTTGTTTGTTGTGTTTTCATATTCAAGAGATTATAAGTTAGATTCCGCTTTTTTGGGTTCGCATCAAACATTCTTCAACTTTTATACACAATAAATTTGTTTATGAATAAAGATTGATCTGTTGAAAGCAGTTATTTTGAGATAGATGCCAAATGTTCTCCTTAACAAATTTAACATTGAGGGGGTGCATACAACGTATTTGCCCACCGGCAACTATAGTTGCCGCACATTCAAATACGATTTTCAAGAAGAAAAAAAAAACGGGTAAAATAAATGCAGAACATGTTCACATAGGACATTATTAACATGACTATATGCATGAAACCATTTAGAAAAATTTGGGCATAAATGGGTTAAGAAATCATTCTAATATACTGATTTGATACTCAGTTAATTTCAAATAAGAAAAAAATACTGACCCTAAACTTTTAAATGGTGTATATTATATACCAAAGACATATAAAAAGAGGATCCTCAGTGCCATGTTACACATACAAAAATGCATATTTAATTTATACATTAATAATAATTACAATAGTGCTAAAAGGCCTAATAACAAAGTATACAAATTTCTCAAAAAATAATTACATTTTTTTTACATTGTTATGCATTCATTAGTATTGTTCATTAGGGTACATACTAGATGTAGACACTTCAAAATGTGAACTAAATGGCAAATTTTTACCAAACAAACGGAAATGCAGTTAAATGTTTATTCACAATAAAATGTTTGCAATAAGTGTAACCCTCTTTTTAATGGCCTGACAATTGTTAATGATGTCCTTAATGCTGCAGTCATTAAAAAAGCCTATGGAAGCATACTTTTTCCAGTACCTTATAACACAATTAGTACATCTTGACACATTTTTGTTGCAAACGTATGCCCAAAATAGTTTTTTGCATAACAGGGAAACTTTAAATGGCCATCTTGAAATGGAAATGTTGCTTTGTCATAAACTATTACAAGCAGAAGAAGAAGAAGAAAAAAGCGGTTAGGTCCGTGAGTCAAATGAGAAGACAGACACCCGTTCCACGTGACATTATTGTATCTAACACGGCTTACTTCCTGTTTGACGCATCACCACATCCTGTTTTAGGGCTACCAACTTGTCTGAGCTCTAACTGCAGATAAACTAACACACATAAACTATGGTAAATCAGATTAATAAGGGTAAAACTATACTTGAAGTGTTTGTTTTAATGTAACCCATGCTTAGTTTTCTTATACATTGTGTGCATGTGAATGAAAGAGAGTGAATAAATAAAGTTAACTCATGCATGGAGCATGCGTTTCCTGTTGCTCAATATCATCAGGTCAGAGTTCTCATATACTGGCTTGTTTTTACTGTAGCTGGGGGAAGAAAGGAATAAGAAACGGCAATCTATCCTCTCTAAAAACAACATAATTCTATTGACATTAATGTGAATGTTTGTAAGAGACATACTCAATTTAAAATGATATTTAGACCTCTGATCTATACCCAAAGTAAGCCAGTATGTTTGAGGATGGTTCAGTTCTTTTGAAATTAAATGCATGGATGCATTAAAACACAACTGTATGTCGCTATTGCTTTATGTCTGCAACTGTAATGACTGTTGAGTTCGAACTATATGACAGTGATTAACTCTTTCCCTGCCAGAATATTATTTTTAAGTTGCCAGCCAACGCCAGATCTTTCATGGGCCCCAGAATATTTTGTTGTATGAATATGTAAACAGTGAACATCTTGTATCAAAAGAAAGAACATTTTAGTCTAGCTTTTATCAATATTTGAATGAGTTAGCACCATTTAAAAAGCAGCATTTTGAACAAAAAGCGGAGAAAATCATGTTTTTGGTGATTGGTGAACGTTAGGCAATACACAGAACTTTTCCATGAAGTGATGTGCCATGAATAGTGTGGAAAGAGTTAAATCAGAACACTTTATCCCATAACGTTTTAATGGAAACACTGTGTTAAAAAAGTGATATGCAACGAAAAATGTATAGTATGATTGACAAATTTGAAATGATGTTAAAAAGGCTTGACTTAAATTTAAAAAATACCTCTTTAACCCTGATATTAATTAGGCACATTTAGTTAATCATATGTGACAAATATGCCTATATGCTATTTCTGCAATGGTCAGTTCCCTGAATTTGTGGGATTAAAAAAAAAATGATTGCAGCCCAAAATGACTGGCTAGTGCATTACGTTGTTTTTTTAGGCCTTGTATATTGACAATACACCAATAATCATTATGCACTTATGCAATTAGTGATAGTGAGTGATGGAAAGAGTACAATTATCTGTAAATATTATTTTTGTGTGCATATTTACCAAAATCAATTGTGGTCCTGACCCCCTTTACACAAGGCAATGGTGATACCGGCACAGAGATAATCATGGTTCTGCTTTGCTGAATATACAGAGACCGATTACATTTAAAATTGTTTAAAATTAATATTGTTTTTAAAAGTTATATTATTGTCTATTGTCTATTGTTGTCATACTGTTTTCATATTTTGTTATACAATTTAAAATAGTATTGTCAGAAATTGCATTCATTAAAAAAAATGTAAATGTGATATCCAGGAAAATAATGCACGTTATTTATTGGTGAAAGCATTACGAGGATTAGCAAATCCATTATTTTCACATCTTAATTTGCATTAGTTGCAACACCACAACATCCCGAAGGAACTGAATGGAATTGGTAACTAAAAATGTTATGCTACTGTACATCCACACCAACAGATGTCAGTATACTGTAAAAAACCTAACTCATTATTTTGAGTTATCTTTTTGCATGGGTTTTTTTTTAGTTTAACTAACTTATTTCGATAAGTTGAGGACAAGAAAAACTTAAAATTTCTTGTTGTCTGGAAAATCTAGTGGAAAATCTCTACACAAAAAATAAGTTGAAATAACTAAATTGCTAAAATATTTTTTACAGTGTACAGTCACATTGGCCAGCAAAACAAACAAACAAATAACTTCTTATACCTAATTCAATATTAAAACGGCATTTGGAAATCTTTTTTCCAAAATGTAACATTTTGTAGCGAATTGTGGAGTTTTTATTTTGTTTTCATGAAAAGAGGACATTACATAAACCACATGCTACTGTTAACATTACGCATTAGCCACATTGCAGGTTAGCGGAAAAGCTAAGCATTTAGTATGAAACCATTTTTTTCTTCGGAATAAAGGGAATTATTCGGAAGGTAAAGGTAAATCATCCGAATTTCTGCAAAATTTCGTGGTAAAAACCACTTGCAAAATCTTTCGCTCTTATACTTCTTCATCGTGTGTATTCCTATTGAAATGACTGGATTTTGCCGAAAGAATTGCTGAACAGCTTGACTGCTGAATTGCTTGATTGCAACTTAAAGGTGGGGTATGTGATTTGGAAAACAACCGGCAGATTTTGAAAATAAACAATTCAAATGGTCCTACCTTCATTCCTCCAACACTGGCCCTGACTGGGTCACGCACGCTAGGGGGAGGGGGGTATGGTACGACAGTTTGATTGACAAACTTACTGTCCAATGATTCTAGACGGTCTTGAAAATGATTGGCTGGAGTTTTTCGAGCCCTGCCCGTTCCACAGATGATTAAATTGCTTAATTTTCATTTCAGTGCTTTTTACTCAGTGGCTGTAAGTGGGTTAGGAATAGGATTTCAAGTGATTTTGAAAAAATGGACAAAAAAGAGAATCACATACCCCACCTTTAAAGGGTAACTAAACCCTAAAACAACTTTTTTTTAGTTAATGATCTGTAAGACTGGGGCTTCATTAACGCTGTTCATTCATTCCAGTAAATTTGTTGACATTTGGGTATAAAGTGTTTCAATTCTACAATATATGGTGTAAAAACGTTTGAGTGCTGCCCTCTTTAGGTTGAACGGTGGCTACTGCCTGACGTAAGTCGCGTAAGTCTACTGCGTGACGTCACTTTTCCAGCATTTTTCAAATATTGCCAGTGGGTGGAGTCAGGCTCTGACCAGGGGTTAAGTTAACCTTTAACTCTTTCTCTGCCATTGATGGAATTTTCTGACTTTCCGTGTTTTCACTGAAAGACACACTCTAAAAATGCTGGGTTGTTTTAAAAATTTTTGGGTCAAATATGGACAAACTGAAACATTGGGTTAAAAATGTAATTTTAAAAGTTAACCCAATGGCTGGGTTTGTCCATATTTGACCCAAAAATGGGTTAAAACAACGAAGCATTATTTAGAGTGCAGAATCTCTGGATCGAAAAAAAAGGGAGCATAAACAAGCGATAAAAGCATTGCTTATGTTATGCACATTGTAGTATTTGAAAAAACACAATTTTCTCAGCTTTTTTCTTCTTCAAAATGTTGCTTTATTTAATGAAACTTACTCACATTCAAATGTGGATATCCATAAAACAAAACAATCTGGGGGCCATTACATTTTTGTGAAAATGATCAAAAATGCTGACGGTTGCTGTGCAACTGTGCAACAAAAGAGTTAATGTGCACTTATTAATTACAAAATCAGGAACGTGAAAGAAAATAGGTTAATTAAAGTGGCTAATTTCAAATGTACACTACTAGCATTTGCCCAATAATTGCTGTTGCACAATTGTTAGTATCACGGTCACATCTTCACAAAGCAAGACTACATCTATGACACCGCTATAAACAACCCGGCCACTTTGGCTGACACTATAAACATTACAACCACACCAACCAAATCAGGGCAAAATAACGAGCAAAGAGCTCGTTTAACAAACCCACAAGACAGTAGAATCCTGGTTTCTGGAAAGCAGTAGCTTTGTGTGGGTTTGAGAGTGTTATTCTTAAACATAGCTTCTTAAAACATGTGCAACATGTTCCTTTTCCGCATCATCCATTCACTCGTGGCCTGTAATCTTGTTAGCGACCATATTTATATAACCACCACACACACACACACACACACACACACACACACACCTCTTGGGCTCCTTTTCAAGGCGAGGAGATGTATGAGAGACAGACGTAGATGGTAGCGCTTTCTTGTTGTCTTCTCGAAGAGACACTGACCCGAGACGTCAGCCATAATTCACAGCCCATATCATCAACACGTCTAATCTAAATAAAGTAGGCTATAAAATCATCCTTTGAAAGTCATTTTCTCCCTATCTTCCTCTGTCAGCATCTATTCAGCATAAATAAAAAGAAAAAAGGACATAAGGAAATGAGGAAAGGCTCAAAACGACGGCACGCACACCAGCGCAAGGATGAAATAACTATGAGGGGATTATTTCATAAATGACGATATTTCCTTTCTTCTGAAATCCATTTGATGCTGTCAAATAAGCCCAAAGCCATACGCCCACGTGCACATTGTCTTAAAAAGAGCGATTTTGATGAGGATCTATTCTGCCTAACCAGGCGGAAATAAAGTGCTGCCTCTGTTCACAGTCAAAGCTTCATAAAGCCTGGCCGTCCAGGGAGGACAGGAGCAATACAGAGATTGGAGAGCTTTTGAATGTAATTATGAAATGTATGTGTCCTCGCAACATGACGAAGATCAATGTAAATGGCGTTAAACATACCTGGGGGATGAGGTGTGGACAGGTGACCTTGTCTGCAGTCTGCACTAAGTTGACATTTTTATCAAAACTCTTAGAAAAAGTCGTGCTGTCTCAAATAAATTTGTTTTTAAATTCAGCCAAGTTATTAGAACCTTTTTAATCAGGTTTTACTGCCCATCATAGCACAGAGTCTGCCTTGTTAAAAGTACTCAATGACATTTTAATGGCAGTTGATTCTGGTAAAAATGCTGTATTGATCCTTCTTGATCTTACAGCTGCCTTTGATACTGTAGACCATAATATTCTCATTAGGCGTTTAGAGCATTCATTCGGTATTAAGGGTACAGCCTTAAAGTGGTTTAGTTCCTATCTTAAAGACAGGTCTTTTTCTGTGGAGATAGGCAAGTTCTCTTCATCTTCTGCTCCTATTTTTTGTGGAGTACCTCAGGGCTCCATTCTGGGTCCGCTTCTTTTTAACTTATATATGCATCCGCTGGGGGATATTATTAGGAAGCACAATGTTTTATTCCATTTTTATGCTGATGATACACAGCTGTATCTGCCATTGAAAGCTGGTGAGTCCTTTCAGACCTTAATGGATTGCATTCGGGACATCAAGGAATGGTTATCGATTAACTTCCTCCAACTTAATGAGGACAAAACGGAAATTATTGTCTTTGGCCCGCCAAAAATGAGAAATAGTCTTATTAAGGAACTGGGTAACCATTTCCCCTCAGTTTCCTCTCAGGTCAGGAACCTTGGTGTCATTCTTGACTCTGAACTATGTTTAACCAAACAAATTAATTCTGTTGTAAAGAATAGTTTTTATCAATTGCGGTTAATTTCCAAACTCAAATCATTTTTGTCATTCCAGGATTTGGAGTGTCAGGGTTGTGTGCAGGTAGCCGAAGACGAGGACAAGGGAGGTTCAATATAGTTGATTTATTTTACAAAACTCAACTTCAGTAAACATACAAGAACAAAATAAACTCCAGGACTTCAGGAGAAACACAACCTGGGGGCTGTGGGACCCTCGGGCGTCCAAGGCGGAGCTGTGGGACCCTCGGGCGTCCAGGGTGGAGCTGTGGGACCCTCGGGCGTCCAGGGCGGAGCTGTGGGACCCTCGGGCGTCCAGGGCGGAGCTGTGGGACCCTCGGGTGGCCAAGGCGGTGAAGACCCTTCAGGTGGCCACGGCGGTGAAGACCCTTCAGGTGGCCACGGCGGTGAAGACCCTTCGGGTGGCCACGGCAGTGAAGACCCTTCAGGTGGCCACGGCGGTGAGGATCTTTTTTCAGACCTCCGTGGGTCTTCGGCCGGCCCTGCGAAGGCGTATAGCCCCCCCCCCCCAAATTTTCTTGGGGAGGACAGGCTCAGGATCGGGAACTGACTTGACATCAACGGGCTCTGGCGCTGGGTCAACGGGCTCTGGCGCTGGGTCAATGGGCTCTGGCGCTGGGTCAACGGGCTCTGGCGCTGGGTCAACGGGCTCTGGCGCTGGGTCAACGGGCTTTGGCACATCATGGGACTCGGAACTGGACGGGGCCAGCACATCATGGGACTCGGAACTGGACGGGACCAGCACATCATGGGACTCGGAACTGGACGGGGCCAGCACATCATGGGACTCGGAACTGGACGGGGCCAGCACATCATGGGACTCGGAACTGGACGGGGCCAGCACATCATGGGACTCGGAACTGGACGGGGCCAGCACATCATGGGACTCGGAACTGGACGGAACCAGCATTTCAGGGAGCTTGGGGCTAGGCTCAGGCTCTGGCGGGCAGGCGACGGGCTCAGGCTCTGGTGGGCAGGCGACGGGTTCAGGCTCTGGCGGGCAGGCGACGGGCTCAGGCTCTGGCGGGCAGGCGACGGGCTCAGGCTCTGCCGGGCAGGCGACGGGCTCAGGCTCTGCCGGGCAGGCGACGGGCTCAGGCTCTGGCGGCAGGCGACGGGCTCAGGCTCTGGCGGGCAGGCGACGGGCTCAGGCTCTGGCGGGCAGGCGACGGGCTCAGGCTCTGCCGGGCAGGCGACGGGCTCAGGCTCTGCCGGGCAGGCGACGGGCTCAGGCTCTGGCGGGCAGGCGACGGGCTCAGGCTCTGGCGGGCAGGCGACGGGCTCAGGCTCTGGCGGGCAGGCGACGGGCTCAAGCTCTGGCGGGCAGGCGACGGGCTCTGGCGCTGCATGGATGTGGATGGACGGTGTGGCGAAGATGGCTGGAGGCATCACTGGGGTGATGGTGATGCGGAGACCTCTCTCGAACAGAATCCTGATGAGGTAATCAGTTAGGTCACGGCCAGCCAAGTCCATCTTTATTTTAGGTTGGTCGTTCTGTCAGGGTTGTGTGCAGGTAGCCGAAGACGAGGACAAGGGAGGTTCAATATAGTTGATTTATTTTACAAAACTTAACTTCAGTAAACATACAAGAACAATATAAACTCCAGGACTTCAGGGGAAACACAACCATACATAGACGACAACCAACAAACACTGAGGGAAAACACAGGGCTTAAATGAACTGAACCAAACGAGATAATTAACTGAAAACAGGTGAAGAAACTGAACACAAACGAGGAGCGGGAAAACTTAACAGGACTAAACCAAAAGTCACAAAGACAGGGGGAAACAAGATCTCAAAACAGAACTAAACACATTGAATCGTGACATGGAGAAGGTTATTCATGCTTTTATTACTTCACGCTTGGACTACTGTAATTCTTTGTATTTGGGTCTTCCTCAATCATCGCTTGCTCGGCTTCAAATGGTGCAAAATGCGGCTGCAAGGCTGCTGACCGGGACAAAGAAATACGATCATGTCACTCCCATTTTAGCCTCACTTCATTGGCTCCCGATCCATTTTAGAATTCAGTTCAAAATTCTGTTGTTTGTTTTTAAAGCTCTTAATGATCAAGCTCCTCTATATATTAGAGATCTTCCCACTCCGTTGGCATCTACTAGATCTTTAAGATCTTCAGACAGAGCCCTTTTATTTATCCCTTGCTCTCGTCTAAAATTTAAGGGAGATAGAGCCTTTGCTGTTGCCGGCCCCCGTCTATGGAACCAATTGCCTTTGGACATCCGCCTTGCACCTTCAATTGCTATTTTTAAAACAAAATTGAAAACTTATTTGTATTCCCTGGCATTTTAATTTTCTCCTGATGCTATTTCTGTCTTTTCTGTTTGGCTGTTTTTTCTGTTTTTGTTTTGTTTTCATTTTGTACAGCACTTTGGGTAGCCCTGCTATAAATGTGCTATATAAATAAAATTTACTTACTTTACTTATTACATGTATCATCTAGAAAAGAAGAAAAGAATGACCGGTTAGGTAATTACGGAACTAATTTCTGCCATATTGTGCATGTTGTATCAATTTATGATGTTTAACAGCCTTTCTTCCAAATGCCAGTCTGGTTCTGTGTTTGTATATAATGCCCACTTTTCATAATCCAGTCAATTTCTGATGGAAAAATGTTGGAACGAAAAGGTGATAAAGCAGACAATTGGAGAATTCACTTTAAAAATTCAGTTAATGGCACCAACAGACACAAAATGGGCTGAAAACACTTTAAATGGCACAATATCCAATCTTGTGGGGCATTTCTGGGAGCCATGTTCTGGAGGATCCATCAGACTACAGCAATCTGACATACTTTACTGGGACTGAACAATATAAATGTACCGCTGAACACACTGAAAGTTGGCTCAAATGCATGAGACGTTGATCATTTACTTTCGTGACCAGCAGAAAAAGTGCGGAATTAACGAGACATAAATTGTGATTAGTGCAATCTATAAAAGAAAGAATGACAGTTAGGCTTACTATTTTTCTGCAAAGTTCTGCAAACTAGTTTGCTACACTCTAAAAAAAACAGTGGGCAAGAAAAAACAACCCAAGGGTGGGGTAAATATAGGACAGAACACATGTTGGGTTGTTTATTTAACCCAGCATAATTGATTGATTTAACCCAGCATACTGGATTGATTCGTTTTACTACGAATCAGCTTTCTTTATTTTTTCTACTTTTTTTTTTTTCTGTACTTCATACATGAATTAATGTTTACGGATTAAGTTAAATACTCGAAACTAAAAAAAAAAAAAAAATACTCCTCACAACTACTGGTTTGCATGATAATTCCTTTATGTTTGATCATATTTTACAGTATAGAAAGATTTATATAGTTTTGAATACATATTGCATACATTTAAGCTCATTTAACCAATAGTAGAAGTAAAAATGAAACATTTAGACGTAATTCAAGTAACACAAAAACTACCCAGACATTGGGTTGTTACTGTACTACTGACCCAGGAGCTGGGTAACATAAAAACTACCCAAACA
Source organism: Chrosomus eos (assembly GCA_036326025.1). Taxonomy (NCBI): domain Eukaryota; kingdom Metazoa; phylum Chordata; class Actinopteri; order Cypriniformes; family Leuciscidae; genus Chrosomus; species Chrosomus eos. The sequence goes on from CM070822.1 coordinate 19,829,356, forward strand.
CTAAAACATTACCAAAAAAATGTTACCCAAAAGGCTCAACCCAAGATTTGGGTAGAAAAAAAAATAACAGTGTAAAGTGTACGATTGCGGGTGGTTAGTAAATAAGAAGTCAAAAGTGAAACTCAAAAGTGGGGAATCTATTCACCCCCTTGAAAAGCAAAACAGAGTATAGCTGTGTCAGCTGCTAGTTTGTTGTAATTAGGCTAATAATAATTAACGCCACATTGCGCTTGAGATTTATGTTAGATATGATACAAGATAATGAGAAACACAGAGAAGAAGAGAGGGTGTTTTGGCCTTGCGGGTAAGCATATGTAAATGTAACATTAGAATGGTAGGGGAGCAGCGTGTGCTGTTATTGGCTACATTCATCACATTCATCACTAACAGGTCTGTTACTGTGTCTGTAAAGCACAAAACAGGATGGCGAAAGCCACGAGACAAAAGGTGACAGAATGAATAAACTGTCTGTAAGATTAGTTTACATTTGAAAAAGTGATTTTAGAGGGTATATTGCACTTTCGGTGTTTTTGTCTTTCTTAAGCACCCCGTGCGCTGCTATCAACGACAGTTGTCTAATGTTGCCTTCAAGTCGTGATCATATTTACATGATGAGCACACATGAATGCCACAATGTTGTAATTGCCAGTGGGAAGCTCAGGATTTTCTTTGAGCCCAGACTTTCAGAGCGGGGGGCATGTCAATTAAAGCATCATGGTGGCGGCTAATTGGAAATGCTAATACATACGTTTCATTTCGCAAGCCTGTTGGCGTCATTTTATGTATCGGTGAAGAATAGTAATGATAAAGCTTCTAGAATTTCTACTCCGTTTCTGAAGTGACAGACTTGAAGTGACTCAATTTTCTCTGTGGCAGAACATGATAAAATACACAGAGTAGCATTAGCTACACTTTTCATTTCACTTCATGTCTTTGTTGGGAAGAAAAACTATGAAACTACACAACCAAAATCACTTCAACATACATCAATTTTGGCCAACTCATAGTAGGAACTTCCCAAGACAACTGTTCTAAAGTCTAGTGAGCTGCCTGGTCTACTACCTACACAAGTGCTGATTTGAGACACTCCAGGCTCTGTTTACACCTGGTATTAAGATTTGTTTTGGTTGATCAGATCACAAGTGGATGACACTAAATACAGGTGTGAACGGGGTCTAAAACGTTTTGAGCTTCGACCACTTCCAGAGGTAGCCTAAAACGCATTCAACCGGATTGTTTAAAGGGTACCTATTATGGATTTTTGAAAATTGCCCTTCATGTAGTGTGTAACATAGATCTAAGTGAACAAAAACATCCTGCAAAGTTTTAAACATGAAAGTTCACCGTATACAAAGTTATTGTCTCTCAAAAGTAAGAGTCGACTCTGAGTCGCTGATATGAATCGTTCGACGAACGATGCTTTTCCTTTGTCTAGTTGACGTCAACTTGACAAGTTATTTGAATAAGATACGCCCAATTATTTCTTTCGGAGAGCAGTGTTGCCAGGTCCGTATGCCTGCACTGTTTCCGCGGGTTGTTTGTGTAGTGCACGGGTTGACGCGATTGTTTTACCCACTGGAACATGATTGTTATTGGGGAAACACCCAGGAATGCTATTTGACTATTTTTGGCCATGATTGGGTTAGTTTTGATGAGCAATTGGGCTGGTTTTGTTGTGCAGACCTGGCAACCCTGCCGGAGACGCAGGGGAAACTAACATCATGTCGAGACGCTGTTTTGAAGTGCGACGCAAAAGCAAACTTTTTTCATCTGGCCAGTGAGGAGCATTTGAAGACTAAGTGGCTACAGTTCATATATACAACTATACCACAGAAGTATAGCCCGGACCTTGTTGTGTTCGCGTCATTTTGAAGATGATTGCTTCACAAACCTAAATGCTATGTATGGATTTGCGAGCTGGCTGATACTGAAGGTTCAGTACCGAGTTTATTTGGATCAGCTTCCTTCTCCGAATCACAAACTGTAAGTATTATTAATATCTATTGTTGCTTTTATGTTTTATGTATCATGCTCAATAAGTATGTGTGTGTGTTGTGTACGGACAGCGCATAGGTCGTCAGTTGTATTGAATTATGTGAAGTGTTTGTCGTTGTTAATGGAGTTGTCATAAAGAATATAGCTATAACGTTACCTCTTAGTACTGCATTATCAATATGTTTATGCGTTGGGCTAACGCAAACAAAGACTGAATGTGCTTTTACCACTAAACTTTGGGCTATGGTAGCTAACATATCACCGCAGTTTAGCGTCACGCAAGGGCGGGGTTTGGAAATATGACTCGCTAAACGATTCATATGGGAGTCGGTGAGCAAATCAGGTAAAACTAAATGCATATTATAAGACAAAAAAAGTGTTTTTTGTCATGGCATGCTCGTAAAACTGTTGTTGGGGACTCCCAGAACAATATTAGGAACATTTTAAATGCCATAATAGGTACCCTTTAAGTTTGCCGTTATCATGTTGCTAAGCTAACAATGCAAAGCTTTGAAAAAAGTTACATTTTATATACAGTCTATAGCCATATTTCCATCCACTTGACAATCGGATTATCTGAAGTTCGATAAAAAACCTCATGCGAATAAAGCTGGTGAAAGTGTGTATCCATCCAACGGCTTTAAAGCGAATAAAAACCTGTGTAATGACGTCACATGCTGTTTTGCGATCAAATTGGTATATCGAATTGATTTGAGACATGTTAAGGTGTTTCCATTCACTTCCATTCATCTCACCGAATTGCACAACATTCAAGCCAATGTTACACTTTTAGGAATGAGGCGATGTCACTTCCGGGTGCAACACATTTATTTATCTGTATAAAACACAATAAAAAGCATGGTTCAAACAAGGAGCACATTTCTCTGCACTTTCGCGCTTCATCTCGTGCTGAATACTACTTCTACACTGCTAGCTAGTCAGCCACCCATGCGCTGTGCAACTCCCGGGTGCCCCCTGCTGACGACTCCGAGTCTCACCACATTGAATAAAATGCAATAAAGTAATACAAGTAACTAACAATAACATTAACAGTTCGAAATTTAAAGGGGGGGTGCACTGATATCTGTCCCGTTTTACATTCTTAGTGCTACACTCTCCCCCACAAAACTAAATGTCTCCTGACATTTCCCGGAACCAGTGAACATTTCTTTAGAAAACCTCAGCCATCCAAGGCCTCCAGTAACCCTTAGTCTGTGTTACCTGACTCTCTGTTACCTTACAGTCTCGTTTTACCAAAGACGGTTGACCCAATGTGTCATAACTCAGTACAACAGGCTGACGTCTCAGTCTCTGGGGTCGCTCTCCTAGCGTCCGAACCAGCGGGTCGGCCTCTGATTCAACATTCTCAGACCTGTCCGAACTCACATCAGGTCTCTGAGATTGTAGTGGCACATCCTCTTCGCTATGCAGTGGCACATCCTCTTCGCTATGTAGTGGCACATCCTCTTCGCTATGTAGTGGCACATCCTCTTCGCTATGTAGTGGCACATCCTCTTCGCTATGTAGTGGGTGAAAGGGTTCTGCCAGAGGATTCAGTGAAGTGTGACTCTGCTGCCTCCCCCTACCAGATCTCAGATTCCACTGGTAGGTACCACTGTCTTCATCGTCAGAGGATTCACTTGGCTCTGGACACTGCCGCTGCTGTCGTAGTGGCTTGGTTCTTTCCTTTGGAGAGCTCAGGGAGTCTTTCCATGGCTGACGAAGCCCTGTCGGTGGCTGATCAAGGGGTAGGAAATCACAGGGCAACAGCAGATTTCTGTGAACCACTCTGTCCCTTCCTTTACCATTTTCTGGACTGATCTCATAAACGGGACTCCCATCAGATTTCCTCTCCTTCACCCTGTACACCTGACCTTCCCAGTAAGACTGAATTTTTCCAGGCCCCCCTCTGGGAGTGAGATTTCTGAGAAGGACTCTATCACCTGGCTGGAGGTCTCTTCCCTGTACTTTTCGGTCGTAGAGGACTTTTCCAAGAACTGCTCCTTTGACCACTGTTTTAGCCGCAATCTCGTATGCCTCTTGCAATTCTTGTCTTCCAGTGACTCACGTAGTCATCATAGGTGTCGTGGGCCTCATCTTTTTCAAGATTAAAGAACAGATCAATGGGCAGGCGAGGAGAACGTCCAAAGGTAAGGAAATAAGGCGCGTAACCCGTTGCCTCGTTCTTTGTGCAGTTGTACGCGTGGACAACTTTCGCGAGGGACTCCTTCCAATCCTCCTTCTCCTTGTCCTCCAAGGTGCGCAGCATGGACAACAGGGTGCGATTAAACCTTTCCACCTGCCCGTTACCCTGGGGGTGGTATGCGAGCCCTGGATGCCAGAGAGTTTCTTCAAGCTTGCCATCAGTCTGTTCTCAAACTCTTTACCCATATTGTGATGTAGCCTGCTTGGGAACCCGAACTTAAGTGCAAAGTCATTGAAAATCTTGTCGGCTACAGTTTTGGATGATTTGTTCCTTGTCGCATAGGCCTGTGCAAACCTCGTAAAATGGTCCATGACCACTAATATATTTTCATAGCCATGCTTACATTTCTCCAAATGCAGGAAGTCTATGGAGACGAGCTGGAAGGGATAAGTGGTCTGGATGGGCACCAGAGGTGCACGGCTCTGCTTACTCGGCTTCTTCTTCTTGAGACATTCGCACCCATTACTGACAAAATGTTCAACATCCTTGCTCATCTGTGGCCAGTAAAATCGTTCTCGTATCAGGTCGAGTGTCCTTTCGACCCCCAAATGTCCCATGTCCTGGTGCAGTTCTTTAAAGACCAGCGGATGATAAGCTTTGGGGAGCAGCAGTTGTTCTCGACGGGAAGTTCTGCGGCGCAAGACACCATCTGGACCAACTTGAACCTTGAGCCATTGTTTTAGAAGTATGGCCACTGCAGGGTTCTCTGCTTTCACTTCAGATCTACTTGGCCTCTTGTTTTGTAACTTGTACCAGAGGACTCTGGACAGGATTTCATCCTCTTCCTGCGCTTTGCGGATTTGATCTGGGGTAAGAGGTTTGCTGGTCTCACGGTCTTTCACTAAGCTCAAAGCACTGACCTGGATCAACCCAACACCCCGAGAAGGGTTCGTCTTTTCCGCTGTGACTCTCTCCATAGATGCACTGATGACATCTTGACTGGCCTCAGCCGTACAGCTACACATGTAGTCCTCAATGTCCAACGGCATCCTTGATAAGCCATCTGCATCGGAGTTGTTTTTGCCTGGGCGGTACCTGATTGTGAAGTTATAATCGGCCAGCTCCGCCACCCATCTGTGTCCTGTTGCGTTGAGTTTTGCGGTTGTGAGTACATACGTTAGTGGGTTATTATCTGTATATACCACGAACGATGGGGCATGATAAAGATAATCCCGAAAACGTTCGCAAATGGCCCACTTCAACGCTAAAAACTCCAGTTTTCCAGAGTGCAGATGGTACCTCTTCTCTGCTGGACTCAAGGTGCGGGAGCCATAGGCGATCACTCTCATCCTCCCCTGCTGTCTCTGGTACAACACCGCACCAAGACCAACTTGGGATGCGTCACAATGCAATACAAATTGTTGGGTGAAATCCGGATATCCGAGGACAGGGGGCTTTGTGAGTGCATCTACCAGCTGATTTAATACTTCCTGATGGGAGCTGGTCCACCGTATAGGTGTCTGCGATGGTAAGTGACCCTTGTTTTTCTTTCCTGTCTTACAGGGCTTCTTCACGGTCGGGTCTGGAGTGCACTTCTCGGCGTTGGGGACAGTGAGTAAGTTATACAGCGGATGGGCCACACGGGAGAAATTGGGGATGAAGGGTCTGTAGTAGGAGAGGAACCCCAGGATCTGGCGCACATCACCCACTGTGGCAGGGGTCTTCTCCTTTAATGCCTGCACCGGAGCCATCTCTGCAGGGTCCATTGTGTAACCCTCTCCCGTCACCAACTTGCCAAGAAACCTCACACTCGATCTAAACAGCTCACATTTCTTTGGAGTCAGCTTCACTCCATGTTCCTTATAACGCTGGAGAACAAGACGGATGTGCTCCAAGTGCTCCTTGAAGCTACAACTGTGTACCAGGTTGTCATCCAGGTACGGGAGGCAGCTCGTGTCTCTCAGCCCAGTCAAACAATGCTCTATGCTCCTCTGAAACTCTGCGGGTGCCGAGCTCAGGCCAAAGGGTATGCGCACCCATTCATAGAGCCCCCAGGGTGTGATGAAAGCTGTGAGAGGGCGGCTCTCCTCATCCAGATAACCCTGGTGGTACGCTTTACCCTGATCTAAAACTGCGAACCACGAGCTCCCACCTAGAGCATCCAATATGTCTTGAATCCTCTGTATCGGATGGCGGTCGGGGACTGACTTGCGGTTAAGTTCTCTGAAATCAACACAGAGACGAAGGCTACCGTCCTTCTTACGGACACACACCACTGGGGATGAATAAGGGGATCGAGAAGGTGTGATCCACCCTCTTCTCAACAGATCCTGTAGGTACTCCTTAACTTCATTGTGAAGAGGCTTTGGAACGGACATGTAGGTCTTTTGTACAGGGCTCGTATCGTGGAGGGTGATATGCATTTTGAGTGATGGTATACAACCCACGTCGTCACCGTCAAAGGCAAATGCCTCACATTCCTCCCGCAACATCCTCTTTACCGCCTCCTGTTGTCCTTCTGAGAGATGGCAGAGATCCACAGGAGGGTCCCATGAGGTTGGTCTACTTGCTTGAGTGTTATCTGGCTGTGGTGTGCCCCTTATTTCACTGGACTCTGTGTCGTCTTTCACTTCCGCTGCCACCTCGTTCTCTTTCTTTTGCACAGGTGCTGTGTATATGGTCTTAACGGGTTCCAGGTGTCCAATCACTCTATGACGGTCCAGACAGATGGTGCGATTTGTCATGTTGGTCACAGAGATAGGTATGTATGGCACTCTCCTTTCTGGGATCTGCACTAGCACATCATTGTAGACCACGCCTTCTGGTGGAGGATTAAGCACGTCAGGTGAAAAAAACATGTGTTGGCCTTGGGCTCGTGAACTCACATGCGCTCTAATATAGACGGTGGTGACTTGGTTTGCTGGTACGGGTACTCTTTTTCCGCCAGTACAAACTACACCAGTCTCTGAATCACCGTTCTGCATTAACTTCACCACACGATGTGCAGTTTTCACTGTTATTGCAAATGCTTTACTCACTTCTTGTGCCAACTGCTTCCTTTCACCTTCAGTCTTTTCCTCTTTTCGGTTGATGATGGCCTCAATGACGTTGTAACCGATGATAGGGTCACTGGCAACTGCTGGGTCGCTCGACACTAGTATTGGCACTTGTAAATCATTTGTCTTGGTGTGGTCACTGCCTAGTCTGAAACTGACTTCAATCCAGCCGATATATGGAATTGGTGTGTCATTAGCAGCAAAGACGGTCAGGGTCTCATCCCCCAACAACTCTGAAATGGGTTTAACAACGGTGTGGGGGAGGTGGTTCAGTCGCCAGGGGTCATTCACAATGCTGGACTGTGCTCCCGTGTCCCACAGACCTCTAACTGGGCAATTGTCCATCACACAGTCCACTATACATCGGTTACCTACAAGGCTTATCAACTGCGTCTGGTGTCGAGGTGGAATGTAGTTAATTACACTTACAGCTGATGAGGCGTCAGATGCTCTCTTTCCGAGGGCTGTTGTAGGTTGAATGACTGAGCTGGGTGGTGGCTGTTCATTTTGGGGCGCGGTTTCTTTGACTACTGCTGGCCCCATCTCAGTAGCCCCTGCCCGTTTCCCGACGATGCTTTGCATCCGCGAGAGAAGTGGCCTTCCTGCCCACATTTGAAACAGTGCGAACAGCTCTCACCTGTTCTATCATCCCTGCATTTCTTGCAGCCTTTTGCTCTCTATTTTTGTTCAGGAGGACGGGGGCTTGCTTCCATTACAGCCAAAAACATTTGCTTCATCTCTTTGCGAAGTTCTTCCATCATCTGATGCGCATTCATGCTGTCAGGCTTAGTCTCGTTCCCCTTTACTGTTGTGATCGCTGCTGTTGAGTTGGACTCCTTAAGTTTAGAGGGACTCTGGGCAGATGTGGATTTTACCTGAGTATCTGCTTGAAGCTCCTGCACTTTGGGCGTTTTACCAGCCGTGGATCTTTTCCGTTTTTCTTGTCACTCACTTTCGACTTTGGCCGCCTCATCCACTTTCTGTATAAGTTCTTCATCTGATATACTCACATCACTGAGATAGGGCAGGATTTGGAATTTCACAGAATCACTTAACAGTCCAGTTTCTATCGAGCGGAGGAACTTGCGTTGAATGACGGCTCTGCTGTACTGTTCATCTGTGTCCTCATTCGCTGCTTTCCATAACAGCTTCTCTTTCAGCTCGATTGCACGGAATACAAAGTTCAGGACAGTTTCTTTGGGCTCTTGAGAGATGTTAAGCAGCTGGTGGTAAAGTTCAGTGGAGCTATCGACCCGATAATGACCTTTCAGGATGGTGAGAAGTGAATTGAGGGTCAGACCATGCTTGATCTCTAGCATGTCTCTCAAAGGCAGCCCTGGACTGACAGCCCTGATTACAGCTTCGACCACTTCAGTCTGTGTGTGCCCTTTTTCTATTCCCAGCTCAATCTGGCGAACTAAACTGAGATACGACAATTTATCCCTCTGACCACTCTCTCCAATTTGACCACAGATTTTAAACTCTCTTCTCATTGTTACCTCAGGCAATGGGCGAGTTGGCTCTAGTCGGCTCTTGAGTGGGGAATCTGTTTTCTTTACATGAGAACTGTGTGGTGCAGAATATTTTTCTTCTTCTTCCTTTGGAGCTGGCTCCTCTGATGGGTCCGCTTCATCTGGTTGACGACACTCTATCTTTTGTCTTTCAATGAATGTTAATAAATCAACACAGTACTGTTTAACTTCATCACCCTCTTGGTTCTCCTCAAGCTCATCCAATACACACTCAGCCATCTTGATAAGCGTCCTCCGTGTCCTGCTACGGGACTCTCCACTGTCCAGGCCATCACATTTCAGGTACCTGCAGACATCCCAGAGAGACTCTTCCCTAAGCTGCCACAGAGCTGCACTCACTTGATCACGCAGGATCTGACTGGCGTCCATCTTGTTTCAGGTTCGACTCGTTGGGAAGGAGGGGGTTAATGGTGTTGGTCACTCTATCGCCTCCTCCTGGCTGGCTCGCCAAAATATGTTACACTTTTAGGAATGAGGCGATGTCACTTCCGGGTGCAACACATTTATTTATCTGTATAAAACACAATAAAAAGCATGGTTCAAACAAGGAGCACATTTCTCTGCACTTTCGCGCTTCATCTCGTGCTGAATACTACTTCTACACTGCTCTTGGGTGATACTTCAACAGATTATCACAAACAATCACATGTCTGACAGTGCAAATGTCTAAGCAGGTACCTATCACTAGACACATTACTCTTTATGTACTCAATTATCAAGAAATGCATGTTCTTTATACAAACACATTAACATAGATCTAAACATGTGCTGTGCCTGCTCTCACATGGCATAAAAGGAAAGGTCTGACAAATAACATCATTAAAGTACCACAAACTCTATGAGTCATGCATTCAAACTCAAACAAACAAACATGTAAATAGCATTTGGAATTAGAATAGATATTCAAATATCAGCAATCGTTTAGTCTATATTCACATTACTCTAGCATTGATAACTGCAAATATATTTCTAATACTTTCATATCACTGTTTCACTTGTCTGTAATCCATTTTTACTCTTCCATTAAATATGCTAATGAACTGACTATATAATGAACTAGATTTAACCGATCACCCGTTACTGTGTTCTCAGAAAATGATTAATAAAAGCATTCTACCACTGAATCTGACTGGATTTCTTATTAACAGTCCATACTGAATGCGCTTTTACACATAATGGCTGACAAAGTAATGCTAAATGAGGTTAACATGTCAATGTGTAGACTTTTTTTTTTTTTTTTTTTTTTTTTTCTTTTTTTTATTTAACAGTCAGACATACATACAAACCAACATAGTGCATTAGTGAGCAATCTTGTAAATCCATAATTCCAGAAGTGACATAAAAGTGATTTAAGTGTTTGATCAAAGTGTGCATGTGAGCGGGTGTGAGTGTGGGTATGTGTATGTGTGTGTGTGCGTAAACAAAGTAACCATTTATTATTTATTACCATTGTCATTACCATCACCACCCCACTCCCCACTACCACCATATTGCCAATATTGTGTTGGTCGATTTTTATTTCCATCCTTCCTCCTATGTAACAATTGCCATTGTCAATGCTGTATAAAATAAAAGATGATATAATAAGATGATAAGATAATATAAGATAACCTTCCCCCACATCTCATCGGTCCCTATCTTTTCCTAAATTTTTTTTTTTTTTTTTTTTTTTTTTTTGTATATGTGCAATGTCTAAGGTGCATTAAAAGAGGGAGTACAGTGCGAGAGTGTCTCAAATTGGGACAGAGATGCTGTCCCGTTGAAACCACTTCTCGCCTGTCTTGCCTGCCCTGGTGTTTGTGAAGTTTTCCATATACATACTTTTTTTTTTTTTCTATTCTATGTTGTGGTGCATTAAAAACCCATGAAGAGATAAGGGGGGGATTATTGCAGTAGTGATGAAAATGACACTTCAAATGTACTTCAAATACAGCATTGACAATGGCAATATTGATGATTATAATAATAATGATAATAATAATATTAATAATAAATGATAATGATGATGGCAGTGGTGACCGCAATGGTGAAAGCAAAAGACAGCAACAACAGCAATTACAACAATGAAAAAATAAAAGTGAAAATAGTAATCTTAACAATAACATTAAAGATAGTAACAACAATGATGACATAAACAAGTTCAAACAGCTAAAATGTATTAATATTTGTGGGTTGGTTAAGAAGGTGGGAGGAGTCGGAGTTGAAAACAGAGAAAGGATTCATAGCTGTAAGAGGTCAGAAAGTGTTGGACGGCAGAGGTCAGTTTCAGATGCGTAATCATGAAGGGGAGATGCGTATTCCATTGCAATGAAGTCTGTAATAAGATTTTTCCAAATGTTAATGTGTAATTTATTTCTAGTTTTCCAGTTCATGAGGATAGTTTTCTTGGCGATGGTTAGAGCTATGAGGAGTATTTTAGAGTTTATAGTTTTATCAGTGATTATTGTCAGGTCCCCCAGCAAGCAAAGAGAAGGCGACAGTGGGATGTGGCAGCCGACTATAGTGGATAGTGACTGTGTGACCTCTTCCCAAAAGTGTTTGATTGGAGTGCAGTGCCAGGTTGCATGGATGTATGTATCTGTAGAATTTTGATTGCAATGTGTGCAAACTTCTGATGTGAAACCCATTTTAGCTAATCTGCTGCCCGTGTAATGTGTTCTGTGAAGTATTTTGTATTGTATTAACTGAAGATTCGCATTTTGGGACATGAGATAGATGTTTTTACAGATATGGGTCCAGAAGTTGGCATCAGGAGCTATTGAAAGATCGTTTTCCCATTTTATTGTTGGTAAGTGTATGGTCTGAAGTTGGTTTGAAATGATTTTGTATATTTTAGAGAGAAGTTTCTTTGGGGAGGAAATGTTGACCAAGTCTGATATTGCCGGTGGAAGTTCTAAATTTGTGTCTCTGATGTTGATTTTTGTCAGAACAGAAGATTTGAGTTGTAGGTATTTTAAAAATTCGTTGCTCCCGATGCCATACTCCTGGGCCAGTTGCGGAAATGGTGTAAATGTGTTAGATTTGAGAATATGCTTAATGTGGGTGATACCCTTTTCCGCCCATGTGTGAAAATTCAATGTTTTTTTATTGCTTATAAAGTCACGGTTGTTCCACAGTGGGGTGAGGTTAGATGGAGCTAATGTAGAATTTGTGATTTGGTGAAATTTCCACCAGGCTGTCAGAGTGGCAGATATAGTTACTGCATTAAAACATGTGTGTTGTTTAATTGATTTGGTGAGGAACGGTATGTCAGCTATATTTAATTCTTTGCATAGTGATTGTTCTATATCTAGCCATATAATATCAGATTGGGTGGGGTGAATCCATTTGTATATGTATTGCAGTTGGTTAGCCATTGAATAATATTGGAAATTTGGTGCTTCTAGTCCTCCTTGAACCTTACTTTTTTGTAGTGTAGTGAGTTTAATCCTTGGTGTTTTATTTTTCCAGTAGAAGCTAGTTATAATGGAGTCTAGTGATTTAAACCAGGTGAGTGTGGGGTGGGTTGGAATCATTGAAAATAGGTAATTAATTTTCGGTAAAATTGTCATTTTTATTGCTGCTATCCTGCCGATTATGGAGATTGGAAGGTTGAGCCACCTGAGCAAATCTTCTTCTATTTTTTTTAGCAGTGGTGTGAAGTTAAGTGTTACCAACTCTGACAGTCTGGAGGAAATCTTAATGCCTAAGTAAGTGATGTGATCATGACATATAGGTATCGGTGATTGATTGGGTGCCACATCCCATTTGGTTTTATGTAAAGGGAGGATGAAAGATTTATTCCAGTTTATTGCATAATCTGATATTTTTGAGAAGGACTGGATTGTTTTAATTATTTCTTGAGTAGATGCTAGGGGTTCTTGTATATATAGTAAGATATCATCTGCATAAAGTGAGATTTTATGTGTTTGTTGTGGTGTTTCAATACCTTTGATTGCTGGGTTTTGACGGATAGCTGCTGCTAAAGGTTCAATAAAAATCGTGAATAGGGATGGAGAGAGTGGACATCCCTGTCTCGTCCCCCTGTGCAGTGTGAAGCTTTGTGATGTTAGTCCATTGGTTGTGACCGTGGCCAATGTGTAGACTAATCAGACACGTGTGTCTTCTTAACTCAGACTGCTCAAACTCGTGACTACACGCGACATACTCAACGTTCGTACACCTCTATTTGGTTAATTATCCCTCATCCCGCACTCACATCTCGACTATCTTTTTAAGCCTATATTTCTCCTTTTTGCTCACGTTAAAAACACTCGCGTCCGCCATTTCACGCATGACACTCTTAATCATGGTCAAAACTTCACTTTTCTTAACATCTCAGGCACGAACTACGGCTCTATAAGAATACAATACTGTTATGCATTTACCAGTATATAAGTTATTGTCAGCTTACCTGTATAAAACACAATAAAAAGCATGGTTCAAACAAGGAGCACATTTCTCTGCACTTTCGCGCTTCATCTCGTGCTGAATACTACTTCTACACTGCTAGCTAGTCAGCCACCCATGCGCTGTGCAACTCCCGGGTGCCCCCTGCTGACGACTCCGAGTCTCACCACATTGAACAAAATGCAATAAAGTAATACAAGTAACTAACAATAACATTAACAGTTCGAAATTTAAAGGGGGGGTGCACTGATATCTGTCCCGTTTTACATTCTTAGTGCTACACCAACATTTGCGAACAAAGTTTTGCTAGCCAAAATGGATCGCGCCATAATAACGTTTACATCAGCGCTTATCACATAAGCCTATATCGATCAAGATAAAATCCGATGAGACCAAACGTATTTCATTTGAGTCGATATTCATGAAATTCAATTGAATTTTACTGTTTCCATAAGGCATTTTTCATTCAATATCACTTAATTTGGATAAAAACGTGTGGATGGAAACATAGCTAGTGAAGCCTTGTTTAAATAGGTTTAGTTTTAGTTAACAATAACAAAAGTTATGTGTACAAATGTTGATGTCGATATCCTGATAAGGTTATAATCCGCTTATCACAACAGGATATACACTTGAAATCTAAAGTAATAATGTAGAAACTTTATGTTTTGCCCTTCACATCAAATCTGCTGCACAGACACATCAAACAAAAGCAGATGCAACTCGACTGCTGCAATACTGAGCTTGTTAAGTCTGGCTTTGCATTTCAGAGAATAGTCAATATCTATGTGTCTCCAGCTAACTTTTCTGGGCTGTGTGATCTATACTTATACTAATTCGTATTGGAAGTTGTATTGTCTTTATTTCATAATGTCTGCGCCATGTGTCTTGTTTTAAATAGAAAAAAACACACACATATAAATCGAAAAAACATGAGAAAAAATGCCTCTTGGGCATGTGCAAGCTTAACAGCTGAGCATTTTTTTTGACAGTAAGACACTTCAACAGTCATTCCTTTGCCAAAAAAAAAAAAAAAAAAAATCATCCTCCATCTTTTTCTCTGTGTAATCACAGTTATTGATCGTTTGGAGGTTAAATTAGACCTCTGATGTTCTTGTGTTAAGCCAATTGTTGGGAAATAAGAGGTTATGGAACATATGGAGAAAATAATCAATAACTGAGCTGGTGAAGGAGTGAAGGAGAGAATGAATTGTATTTGTATTACCATTATTACAAACTAATCAAGTACATAAACTGCATCAGACTAATATGAGCAAACAAATAAGCAACATGGGCGGGATTCAATCTAAGATTTTAATTTAGAACATTCTTTATTCTTGTAATTCTCAACTAGTTTTGCTACAGGATCCAGTTTTCACACTGGCAAGTATTGAGATTATTTTGTATTTTGAAATATGAAAGATTGATTGACAACAAAACATATTGGAATACTTTTTATCCTTCCTTTTAAAAGTTGATAGCACTGAATGAATTAAGCACTATAACAGACCTCACATTAGACTTCAATTAAATTCTAGTGTACCGACATCATACAAAAAGAAATTAAGTTATTATGATATACACATCTTATGCCCACGCTCTCAAAAAAATAGTTTAGTTTTAGCTAAAATGAAACTACCCACATATCCCTTTCAAATATTCCACCCTGACCTCAAAGGAAATTTATTAACGGAATACATAAATAATTAAGAAAAATATAATTTCCCAGAGTGCATAGTGTGTTGCAAACTTAATTGCCCAAATGACAGTTTTGATTGACAGTGGAAGTACTAATATTAAAAGTTGATTACTGGTGATGTCTCAGATTGTTGTTTGTATTGTGAATATCAATATCAGCCACTATGTGCGTAATAACAATCAAATCTAAAATGGAGATACATGAACAAAGGAAACCACCAAGAGAAGAAAGGAATTTGCTGAAGACAGTGGCAACCACCACTAACAAGTGAAGTATGGCGGAATAATGACAAAGATAGATGGTCTAACAACATTTTTTGAACTATCATGTGACAAACCAATGAAAAAAACAACAACTGTAAAACACACTGTAAAAAATAGGAATTTGACACACTATTGTCTCTCTGGGCTTTATGCACCCAACTGGCACCTGAACAGGAAGTGACATTTTTTCTCACTTCCTGTTATGGAGAGAAACAATTTGTCTGTCTTAGCTCATCTCACCCTCAGCAGGGAAGTTTCATATCATGTCGTTTCAGCCCCCTGAACTCATGCTATTCCTCTCTATGAAATGCATTATGAAAGTTTGCAATCTGATAAAACATACCGCTTAAATAAAACTCTAAAATACTCTCACGATGTAAAAACTACCATCAAACACATTTGGTGCAAATTGGGACATGCTGGTTATTAGAAATAGGGGGACACACACATTTCTAACTTTTTAATTGATTTACATTGATTTTAGAGTTAGAAACGTTCTTATAGTATAGTTTTTTAAGGATAGTCTTCAATAGGGCATCTACATTGCTTGAGGGACAGAAGTTCACTGGGGATTGTTCAATGTGTCATTATTAAACCAGTTAAGATGCCGTGAAAATGCCCCAAACAGGACACTTGAGTCACCATACAAGATCTCTACGCCCCAGGTGTGCACAAACGTTTACTCGAAAACAAACAGTAAGACATGCCAACACTGTGTGTGTGTGTGGCAAATATCATCTGCCCTATCACTCCAGGGCATCACACGCAATAATAACAATCTCATATCTTTCAAAATGATCCAACACATACACACAAAGAATACACACACATATGTGTAGGGGGTCAGAGGTTAAGGTTTGGAGCTAAACCTCTATCTTCCGTAATGGGAGAAATGGGATGTTTTAGCTGTAATGGAAAAGTGGAATGGCTATATTTGATATGATGTGTGATGACTGTGTTTTTCCCCCCCTTAGGTCATGTTCACAAAGCTCTCTTTTCAATGGTGTTTATACAGTAATGCCATTTCAGTGTCTAATTCCCTCAGAGAGATAGAGAGACACAGAAAAGGAAAGAGAGAGAGATAGTAAATTAGAAGGACATATAAGGCATAGTACGCAAACACAAAATGCGAGTACCGTGGTACATACCTTTGTATTGTTGTAGTCAAGTAGTCAAGGTGGTGAAAAATTGACATTGAGTATTAAGTTTTTGCTCATAAAACATTTCGCATTCCATCGAGAAACTTGTGAAAACAATGAATGCCGTTAAACGTGATAACTTCGGTAACATGCTAGCTTTATGGATAACAAAAACAATGACTCAAACTGGACAAAAGCTCGAAACATTAGCATACATGTTTTCAGGACTAAGGATGACTAAACCCGATTGGGTAGAGTGAGAGAAAGAAACAAAACACTCTTTAAGCTAATGTAAGTTCAACCTGAGGCCAGACAAGAGACAGAAGGTGGGAGGAAGGGGTGTTGAGGGGGAAAAAGACAAGAAAAATCGAGGGGGGGCCGAGAGGGGTAGAATAACTGAGTACATTCAGTTACACATTTTTCAGTTCAATACAATTACCATAATAATGATGTGTGAAAACTAAGCCAAAACACACACACACACACACTGATGTAAGTGGTCATCTGTTTCTCATTACAGCGTGGAATCCTTCCCATCGTCTTTTCTGAGCATTTGGAACAGTTCATGTTTGAGACACGCACCACACACACCCCACACGCACACGCACGCAGCACGCACGCACGCACACACGCACGCAGAGAAGCAAAGAGAGGAGAGAGAGAGAGAGAGAGAGAGAGAAGGAGAGAGAGAGAGAGAGAGAGAGAGGAGAGTATGTTTTAGGTCACTTTGACTTGATTTAAGTACCTATGTAAATGTATAATTTCTCTGTGAGAGTGTTTTGTTTAAACCGTGTGTTAGTCACTCTCTCTCAGTATGTCTCTCTTATTTTATAACACTGTAAGAGCAGAATGACAGCAGAGAAGATGTTCTGAGCACAGCAAGAGTTCAAGGTTCAAATTCAAACATTTTAGTTTAAACAGCCCTCGGCATGTGAGCAAGTTTGACTTACTCCCACACACACTCCTATCCATCCACCCACCCGTTTACCTTGCAATCTAAATGATTGCATACCATAGACTTGTATTGTTTTTATTTAAAGCTGATTATAATTATACTTCAGACGAATCCTAATTCAAATCCTAACTGTACCCCAAAAGCATTTTGCATTTAAATATACACTACCATTCAAAAGTTTGGGGTCAGTAAGTATTTTTTGATGTTTTTGATCTTAAGCTCACCAAGGATGTATTTAAATACAGTACATAATTTTGTGAACTATTATTACAATTTAAAATAACTGTTATCTATTTGAATATATATATATATATATATATATATATATATATATAATATATATATATATATATATATATATATATATATATATATATATATATATATATATATATATATATATGCATTTAGGGGTGTGGTCCTGGTCAAGACAATCTCCTGAACTCCAAACTGAATGTCAGAATAGGATAGAAAGGTGATTTAAGCAGTTTTGAGCGTGGCATGGTTGTTGGTGCCAGACGGGCCGGTCTGAGTATTTCACAATCTGCTCAGTTGCTGGGATTTTCACACACAACCATTTCTAGGGTTTACAAAGAATGGTGTGAAAAGGGAAAAACATCCATTATGCGGCAGTCCTGTGGGCGAAAATGCCTTGTTGATGCTAGAGGTCAGAGGAGAATGGGCCGACTGATTCAAGCTGATAGAAGAGCAACTTTGACTGAAATAACCACTCGTTACAACCGAGGTATGCAGCAAAGCATTTGTGAAGCCACAACACGCACAACCTTGAGGCGGATAGGCTACAACAGCAGAAGACCCCACCGGGTACCACTCATCTCCACTACAAATAGGAAAAAGAGGCTACAATTTGCAAGAGCTCACCAAATTTGGACAGTTGAAGACTGGAAAAATGTTGCCTGGTCTGATGAGTCTCGATTTCTGTTGAGACGTTCAGATGGTAGAGTCAGAATTGGGCGTAAACAGAATGAGAACATGGATACATCATGCCTTGTTACCACTGTGCAGGCTGGTGGTGGTGATGTAATGGTGTGGGCGATGTTTTCTTGGCACACTTTAGGCCCCTTAGTGCCAATTGGGCATTGTTTAAATGCCACGGCCTACCTGAGCATTGTTTCTGACCATGTCCATCCCTTTATGGCCACTATGTACCCATCCTCTGATGGCTACTTCCAGCAGGATAATGCACCATGTCACAAAGCTCGAATCATTTCAAATTGGTTTCTTGAACATGACAATGAGTTCACTGTACTAAAATGGCCCCCACAGTCACCAGATCTCAACCCAATAGAGCATCTTTTGGATGTGGTGGAACGGGAGCTTCGTGCCCTGGATGTGCATCCCACAAATCTCCATCAACTGCAAGATGCTATCCTATCAATATGGGCCAACATTTCTAAAGATTACTTTCAGCACCTTGTTGAATCAATGCCACGTAGAATTAAAGCAGTTCTGAAGGCGAAAGGGGTCAAACACAGTATTAGTATGGTGTTCCTAATAATCCTTTAGGTGAGTGTGTATATATATATATATATATATATATATATATATATATATATATATATATATATATATATATATATATATATATATATATATATATATATACACACACTCACCTAAAGGACTATTAGGAACACCTGTTCAATTTCTCATTAATGCAATTATCTAATCAACCAATCACATGGCAGTTGCTTTAATGCATTTAGGGGTGTGGTCCTGGTCAAGACAATCTCCTGAACTCCAAACTGAATGTCAGAATGGGAAAAGAAAGGTGATTTAAGCAATTTTGAGCGTGGCATGGTTGTTGGTGCCAGACGGTCCGGTCTGAGTATTTCACAATCTGCTCAGTTACCTGGATTTTCACGCACAACCATTTCTAGGGTTTACAAAGAATGGTGTGAAAAGGGAAAAACATCCAGTATACGGCAGTCCTACGGGCGAAAATGCCTTGTTGATGCTAGAGGTCAGAGGAGAATGGGCCGACTGATTCAAGCTGATAGAAGAGCAACTTTGACTGAAATAACCACTTGTTACAACCGAGGTATGCAGCAAAGCATTTGTGAAGCCACAACACGCACAATCTTGAGGCGGATGGGCTACACATAGGAACTACAAATAGGAAAAAGAGGCTACAATTTGCAAAAGCTTACCAAAATTGGACAGTTGAAGACTGGAAAAATGTTGCCTGGTCTGATGAGTCTCGCTTTCTGTTGAGACATTCAGATGGTAGAGTCAGAATTTGGCGTAAACAGAATGAGAACATGGATTTCTTCATGCCTTGTTACCACTGTGCAGGCTGGTGGTGGTGGTGTAATGGTGTGGGGGATGTTTTCTTGGCACACTTTAGGCCCCTTAGTGCCAATTGGGCATCATTTAAATGCCACGGCCTACCTGAGCATTGTTTCTGA
Organism: Chrosomus eos; assembly: GCA_036326025.1. NCBI lineage: Eukaryota > Metazoa > Chordata > Actinopteri > Cypriniformes > Leuciscidae > Chrosomus > Chrosomus eos. The sequence continues at coordinate 19,848,959 of CM070822.1, forward strand.
CCATGTTCATCCCTTTATGGCCACCATGTCCCCATCCTCTGATGGCTACTTCCAGCAGGATAATGCACCATGTCACAAAGCTCGAATCATTTCAAATTGGTTTCTTGAAAATGACAATGAGTTCACTGTACTAAAATGGCCCCCACAGTCACCAGATCTCAACCCAATAGAGCATCTTTGGGATGTGGTGGAACGGGAGCTTCGTGCCTTGGATGTGCATCCCACAAATCTCCATCAACTGCAAGATGCTATCCTATCAATATGGGCCAACATTTCTAAAGAATGCTTTCAGCACCTTGTTGAATCAATGCCACGTAGAATTAAGGCAGTTCTGAAGGCGAAAGTTCCGAAAAGGGGTCAAACACAGTATTAGTATGATGTTCATCCTTTAGGTGGGTGTATATATATATATATATATATATATATATATATATATATATATATATATATATATATATATATATATATATATATATATATATATATGAAGAGTTCAGATGCAAAAGCCTCTAAATGCCATCTGAAATTTTCTTCTAAAATGATCATTTTTATCAAGCTTGTATATTTAAATTCAGTAATTTCACTTAAATGACAATTAATGGGTAATTTTTCTTGCCATTTAAGTGAGATTATTGAACTTAAATATACGAGCTTGATAAAAATGATCATTTTAGAATAAAATTTCAGATGGCATTTAGAGGCTTTTGCATCTGAACTCTTCATATATATATATATATATATATATATATATATATATATATATATATATATATATATATATATATATATATATATATATATATATATACATATTTAGGTTAGGACATAAAACTGATATTTCCGAGTATAAATTCAGCAATGTTTGAAGCATCTGTGAAATGCACAACCAGCGGTATATTAAATATATGCTGTTTATTATTTAATAGTAAATAATGTTAAAAACAGCAAATATGATTTAATATCTACATTTAATATTAAATTAATTTATTACATATTTCTTTAATATTTAGTTAATTATTTATTTATTTAATTAATTAAACCTGAAAATTATTATTTGTTAAGAATAGTTAATAGTTAACTGTTTATTAGGCATATTAATATTGCTGTTGGTGCAGTTCTCTTACGAGAGTATCTCTCGTACTGCGTAATATCTTACGCTATGGGGAAACACTCTTTCCTCGAGATATTGAAGCCAAAAATTATCCTTAATTTTTTTAATCATGCAAAACGCTTTTGCAGCAGCAAGCAGACAAGGGCGAAACAGCTCGCGCGCCCATTGGCTGCCTCGCTGGAAAAGCTGCAGCCTATCGAGTGAAGGCACTGCGTGACGTAATGACGAATGAAGACGCTTCGCGCTCATTTCGTCATGTCCCGCCAGTATAGGCGTGGTCTCACCCTATAAATACCCCTCGATAGCTGTATTTCTCTGATTTTTTCATTCTTCACGCGAAGCTCACGCATCGCGGGATCCAGAGTGAGAAGCCGCGCCGTTGACTTGTAGCCTTCTCAGCGGGACGTGCCATCTTCTGAAGTCGCTGGCCCAGCCGCCTTCAACTGCCGTACCTGCTGCGCTTTCCGGCGTACTATATCCTTTACTCTGTCACTGTGTGTGTGTGTGTTTGCTTACGTGACGCAACACCCATTATATGTTCTAAAAGAGCTGCGTCTTTTTAAAGATGCCTTTCTGTGGCTCGTGCCTCTCAACTCAGCGATGAGGACCGTCACGTCATCTGTGTGTCCTGCCTGGGTCATGAGCACGCTGCTATCGCGCTCGCGGATGGTGGATGCCCGCACTGCGAACTTCTGCCTATGGCGACTCTGCGGACTCGCCTGGCGTCGTTCTCTGAACCCGCGTCCCAGCCGTCTGTGCCGCGCCGTAAGAAGCGTCGCGCCCAGCGCGCTCCCGAGCCTTCTCCAGCCCGCCAAAGCTCGCCGGTGCGCCCGCCTGCTTCGCCGGCTTCACCTGAGTCGCTCCCGGACGGACAGCGCCCGCCGTCTGCCGCCGCTTCCGTTCCCGAGCTGGACGAGCCTGCCGAGGTATGCTCTCTTGTGGCTTCCGATAGCGAGGATTGGGCGAGCTCTGTGGACCTCCCCCCCGCTGACGTGTCTAGCCAACCCTCTGTGAGGAGACCCGGCATTGAGGCTGAGCTGATGCGTCTGCTCACCCAGGCCGTAGAGAGCATCGGCCTCGAGTGGGAGGCGCCCGCCTTGCCGCCGCGCAACAGACTCGACGGGCGCTTTCTCAAGAAAGACGAAGCCCCGTCTAAGTCTAGGGCCGCCCCCTTCCTCCCTGAGCTCCACGACGAAGTCGCTAAGTCATGGACCGCCCCGTTCTCCGCCAGACTGCGCACTTCCACTTCTGCGGCCTTCACTTCTGTCACCGGCGCGGGAGACAAAGGATATCTCTCCATTCCTCCTGTCGAGGCGGCGGTCGCGTCGCATCTCTGCCCGCCCTCTGCGGGACGGCGCGCGCAGACGACGCTCCCCTCTAAAGCCTGCCGGGTGACTTCATCGCTGCACGGACGTGCTTACACAGCCGCTGGACAGGCGGTCTCAGCGCTGCATACGATGGCGATCTTGCAGATCTACCAGGCCGACCTTCTCCTTAAACTGGACGAGGAAGGCCCGGGTGCGATCAACGTGGCGGATTTACGAGGCGCTACGGACCTTGCTCTACGCGCCGCTAAAGCCGCTGCTCAGGCCATGGGGCGGAATATGGCCTCTCTCGCCGTTGCTGAGAGACATCTGTGGTTGACGCTGTCTGAGATGACGGAAGCTGAGCGCTCTGTATTCCTCGACGCGCCCATTTCCCCTGCGGGCCTCTTCGGATCTGCCGTCAAGGATTTCGCGGACAGATTCTCGGAGGAGCAGAAGACTTCGCAGGCCATGAAGCACTTCCTTCCGAAGCGCTCGAGCTCCGCTGCAGGTCGCTCTAAGCAGCCGTCTGCTCGCAGCTCGCAGCCTCGGCCTGCATCGCCCGCAGCCGCCGCTACACAGCGCCGCCAGGCCCGGGATCAGAGACCGCGCTCTCGCTCTGCTGGACGCCGCCCCGCTCAGCGCGGGCCTCGGCCGAAGATTGAGCTCAAGCCCGAGGCCTCGAAGCTTTCCTAGCCACTCTAAGAAAGCGACGGTGTTCGGAGCCCGCTGCGGCCGGCTCCCCACCGAAAAGATTCGCTCGTTCAGTTCCTTGCGAAGTGACTGTGCCAGTGTATTTAGCAGTGAAGCAGCCGGTGTCTCAGCCCGCTTGCCTGCACACAAAGCCGTTTTCATGGCTACCCAGATAAATCCAATAAAGAGTGTATTTTCTGGTATGCCGGCCACGGCCGATGGTGTTATGAGTGTTGTAAGAATGCCCACGCCCCAGTGCCCATTCCCACACCCAGACACAGCCCGCCACGGTGCGAGGCGAGCACACATAAATCTGACTCAGGTCGATTGTGCAAACAATGTAGCGATTGCGCCCATACAATGCCCGCTCACGCTGCATGCCCCGTGTCCCTTGGTTTCTGTAAAAACGAAACCAACACACAATCTATCGGCTCCGGCCGAAAGCGTGCACAGTGCTGTAGATGTGCCCGTAGGTTTGCGCCCACATCCTCCCGCAAGCACGCCGAATCCCACGGGATTCGCCCCGCTCACTCTCGTTATGCGTCCCGCCATAGAGATTGTGAGCGCGGCCAGACTGCCCGCTGTGCCCAGCGCGCCCCCCGCCTCGAACGCTGTAAACACGGCGTCGTGTTCCCAGGGTACCGGGGCTCTCGAGCCGTTGTCAGGTCACGGCCAGAGCCCGGTCTGCATCCTACCCCTAGCTACTCGCGCAGAAGCGTGGTCGAAGCTACCCGGGGTATCAGACTGGGTGCTGAACACTATAAAGAGAGGCTACTCGCTACAATTCGCACGACGTCCACGCCGTTGTACGGCGCCCGTCGAGACTTCGGTGAAAAGCGAAGTATCTCATCTACTTCGAGCCGAGATAGCGAAACTACTGAGCAAAGGGGCCATAGAGCCCCTTTCTCAGGCTCAGAGCGAAGGGGGCTTATACAGCAGATATTTTCTGGTACCGAAAAAAGATGGGGGCTTCAGACCCATTCTAGATCTGAGACAGCTGAACAAAGCGCTTGTGAAGCGCCAGTTCAGGATGCTTACGACCAGGAAAATCCTCGCGCAAGTGCGCCAAGGGGACTGGTTTATGTCGATAGATCTGAAAGACGCGTATTTCCAAATACAAATAGCGTCCCATCACAGGCGATTCTTGAGATTCGCGTTCGAGGGCCAGGCTTATCAATACACAGTCCTGCCGTTCGGCCTGTCTTTGGCACCCCGTACATTTACGAAGTGCATGGACGCGGCTCTCGCGCCCCTGAGACTTCAGGGCATGCGAGTTATGAACTACTTGGACGATTGGCTGATTCTAGCTCGATCACGGTCAGAGCTCATAGAACACAGGGCCACAATGCTCGAGCATCTCGAGACACTGGGCCTGACGGTCAACTGGGAAAAGAGCCTGCTGTGTCCCAGCCAGAGAATTTCTTTCCTGGGAACAGTGTTAGACTCGCTTTCCATGACGGCACGCCTGTCACCGGAGCGCGTACTAAGTATTCAGCGCGTCGCGGAATCCTTCCGCCACGGCTCCATAGTCCCGCTCAGACGGTTTCAGAAATTGCTGGGCCTGATGGCCTCAGCATCCCATGCACTCCAGCTGGGCTTGCTTCGCATGCGCCCGCTGCAGTGGTGGCTGAAAGCACGGGTCCCGCCCCGGGCATGGTCCACGGGCAGGTGTCGCCTCAGGGTCGACCAAAGGTGCGTTTCGGCTCTGGAACCCTGGAAAGTAACCAGCTGGTATCAGTCTGGTGTGAGTCTGGGGACCGCCTCAAGGGTGAAAGTGGTGTCTACGGACGCCTCCACCACGGGGTGGGGAGCGCTGCTCGAGGGCAGACCGTTGGCTGGCCTATGGTCAGAGCGGGAGAAGCTCCTTCACATAAACTGCTTGGAATTGATAGCAGTCGACAAAGCGCTGCGGCGCTTCTGTCCCCTGGTGAGGGGCCACCACGTCTTGGTCCGATCGGACAACAAGTCAGTGGTGGCGTACATAAATCGCCAGGGCGGCCTCAGGTCCGCACGCCTTTGCAGGCTGACGGAACCCCTCTTGGTCTGGGCCCAGCGCAACCTACTTTCTTTGAAAGCGGCGCACGTGCCTGGGCACCTGAATACGGGTCCAGACATGCTGTCCAGAGACAACGTCCTGACAGGAGAATGGTCGCTGCACCCGCAGACGGTCCAGCTCCTGTGGGAAACGTTTGGCAGAGCGCAAGTGGACCTGTTCGCGTCCCGCGAGAACGCTCACTGCCCAGTATTCTTCTCAAAGCGCAGGGACGCGCTGGCCCATACTTGGCCCAGCGGTCCCCTGTACGCTTTTCCCCCGGTCTCGCTCCTGCCACAGGTGTTGGAGCGGATCAGGGAAAATGGATGCCCAGTGCTGCTTGTGGCTCCGCTCTGGACGAACCAGGCTTGGTTTCCGGTCCTGATGCGGATGACCAGCACTGCCCCGTGGCCTGTACCGTTGAGGAGAGATCTCCTCTCTCAGGCAGAGGGCTCGATTTGGCATCCTCACCCGGAACTGTGGTCCCTGCACGCATGGGCCATCAACGGGTACCCGCTAGCCTCCCAGAAGGAGTGCTAAACACGATCGCACAGGCTAGAGCTCCGTCTACCAGACGGCTCTATGCCTCGAAATGGTCGGTGTTCTCTACTTGGTGTCGAGCCCGTGGCTTTTCACCCGTGGACTGCGGGGTTGAGGAAGTGCTTGCCTTCCTTCAGGAGCTGATGGATAAGGGAAGAACCCCATCCACGCTCAAAGTGTACGTGGCGGCCATAGCAACGTTTGCTAAACCTGTGTCTGGCCAGTCACTGGGGAAAAACGACTTAGTCGTGCGTTTCCTACGAGGGGCTCGGAGAATGAATCCTCCCAGGCCCCCTTCAGTCCCGGCTTGGGACCTTTCCACGGTCTTGGAGGCCATGAAAGGCGCCCGTTCGAGCCGATCCAGCTGTCGGATATGAGGCACCTGTCCCTTAAGACGGTGTTTCTATTGGCTCTCGCTTCAGTGAAGCGTGTAGGGGACTTGCAGGCGCTTTCTGTAAGCGCGTCATGTCTGGAGTTTGGGCCCAACGACTCAAAGGTCGTACTCAAACCGAGGCACGGCTACGTGCCGAAATCCCTCAATACACCGTTTAGGGCCCAGGTGATTTCCCTGTCAGCCCTTCCGGTTCTCGATGAGGAGAGGGACGCGAATCTCCTTTGCCCTGTCAGGGCGTTAAGGGCTTATGTGTCCCGCTCGGCTGGGTTCAGGCAGACCGAGCAGCTTTTCGTTTTGTTTGGCGGCCGTTCTAAGGGACTCGCCGCCTCAAAACAGAGCCTATCCAGATGGATAGTGGATGCCATAGCGCTGGCTTACACTTCCAAGGGCCTACGGTGCCCATTGGGTGTCAAAGCGCACTCCACGAGAGGCGTGGCCTCGTCGTGGGCATGGTATAGCGGGGTCTCCCTGCAGGATATCTGTACGGCTGCGGGCTGGGCCTCGCCGTCGACATTTATCAAGTACTATAACCTGGAGGTGCCCGCCCTACAAGCTAAGCTTTTGGCGGTCTGAACTTCGGGCTTATTGGCCGCCAATGCGGCTATGTTGCCCTTACGGGTCAGTGTCCCTACGGGACTTTATAAAGGAGTGATGCTTTAGCCTCTCCTCCTCTACTCTATGTGAGTTATGGTGATTATGCACTAGATGTGCCCCGGGCTTTGCCCCGGGACTCTGGTGTTGGATCCCTGTCCGCACGGCGTTTTGTATGGGGTCCCCATAGCGTAAGATATTACGCAGTACGAGAGATACTCTCGTAAGAGAACGTACTCGGTTACTAACGTAACCTCGGTTCTCTCTAGAGAGGGAACGAGTACTGCGTATCTTGCCGTGCGTGAACTATGCTCTGGTTCGCTTCGGTGTACAAAATCAGAGAAATACAGCTATCGAGGGGTATTTATAGGGTGAGACCACGCCTATACTGGCGGGACATGACGAAATGAGCGCGAAGCGTCTTCATTCGTCATTACGTCACGCAGTGCCTTCACTCGATAGGCTGCAGCTTTTCCAGCGAGGCAGCCAATGGGCGCGCGAGCTGTTTCGCCCTTGTCTGCTTGCTGCTGCAAAAGCGTTTTGCATGATTAAAAAAATTAAGGATAATTTTTGGCTTCAATATCTCGAGGAAAGAGTGTTTCCCCATAGCGTAAGATATTACGCAGTACTCGTTCCCTCTCTAGAGAGAACCGAGGTTACGTTAGTAACCGAGTACGTTATATAGTCACAGTGAAAGGGTGCTGTTTCATATTTGCGTGTCTGCAAGTCTATGAGTTTTATAAATAATAAGGATGTTTTAGAAACGTTGAGTAAAAAACACCCTCCACCCTTTAAAAGCTCTAAAAAGCATTGTTTCAAGTTTTTTCCCCCTACTTTGTTGCATCCCAGCCTGTTTAGGACATAGTATTAATGTTAATTCAAATATGTAATGTCATAAACCTATGTCTAGATTCAAAAAGGATAAAACACAACATTTTAAAGTGTATGTTCTATAAATGTTACTCAAAGTCCAGCTGTCACTTGAGCTATTATAACAACTTAACGTGGCGCCCTATTTCAGGAGATAAGAGGAAGAGAAAGAGAGAGGGGTCAGTGCTCTGTGTGGTTTTGTTTAGAGTTGGGTTTTGGAATTGGAATCATGTTCCGTCATGTTCCCTTTAGGAAGGATTAGGAGTGAGATTGAGGTTACGGTAAACTTCACCCTAACCCCATCTCTCTCCTTTCGTACCTCACACACACACACACACACACACACACGGCTGTCTCACAGGAATCCTATTAAGGATATGTTTACCTGTGGAGCTGGTGTTAGTGGAAGGTGCTATGATACATATCTTCACATTCTAATGACAGACTTCAAAAATCACTGATTACACACACACACACACATACACACACACACACACACACACACACACACACACACACACACACACCACACACACACACACACACACACACACACACACACACACACACACACACACACACACACACACACACACACACACACACACACACACACACACACACACACGTCATGAAACTTTGATCTAAAACTTAGCTGGAGGAAACCTCACGCCAGCTCTCTGGAGAAATATCCTGCTAACCAAAACAAAGCACGGAACATCACGATAGAAAGAAACAACACAAGGCAAACCCCAAATCAATCTTGACAAAATTGTACAGGGCCAAATCAGCACATCAGCATCTGGAGTGAAGGCATTTGCTACCAAACGCTCAAATAAGTAACATCGCAATGCTAGTTATGTGTTACTATAGCAAATGCATGTTGTATAGGAATGGTGCATGATAGGAAAGCATCATATTGGAACGAATACTTTCCATTTTGAATAATATGGGTATGACTAGTGTGAAGACATCCGTGAAAAACAGTTGTATTAGAAGGTTGAAATCTTTGGACAAGTAGTTTTGCATAATATTTTATTTATTAATCAGTTTTGTTAAATATTAAACAGTATGTGCCCTATTTTAACGATTTAAGTGCACGGTCTAAAGTGAACAGCGCAAGTGCACTTAGGGAGTGTCCGGATCCACTTTTGCTAGTTTAACGATGGTAAAAATGGTCGCCGCCCGGCACAAAATCGAAAAGGGTTGTCCCTATTCTCTTAAAAAGAAATGGGTGTGTTTTTGGGCGTAACGTGCAATAAACCAATCAGAGTTTCATCTCCCATTCCCTTTAAAAGCCAGTTGCGCTCGCGCCAGGGCGGACTCACTATTTACATGGCGGAATTTGCAAGCAGAAAAACTGAATGCTTCTGTAATGAGGAAACGGATCTGCTCGTGCGCGAGGTTAAAGTGCGCAAAAAGACCATGTACGGGACAATGTGTACATGTGCTGTGGACCCAGCTATAGGCGCACATTATTAACACGCTCTTTAAAATATTGCGCCATTGACTTTAGACGTAGTCTATTTCAGTTGCCTCAATGCGCCAAAACACGACTCGGTTTCAGACCAGCATGTCCATGGGCGCATTTGCTATTTAAACAACGTGGCTAAAGACGTGAAAAAGCAAAAAAACAAACACTTTGATTGCGCCAGGTGTATGACAGGGCACTCAATCTGTGATATCAAAGTCATGTGGTTCAACATACAAAAACAAACCAATAACAAAACACATTCATGACTTCATGGCAAAATTGACCATACATACTGGAAATGTAAGATTCATGTAGAAATACGCTGATCAGTTTTGAAACATTTCATTGTATGTTAGAATGATTTTATTTTGTGATTAGCTGATGTTTTGTGATATTTATGACTTAATTTGTTTGCGCTGCCATTTGTGCATCATCTAAAAGTTTCCCTGTTAGAACAAAATCCATGAGATGTTTTAATTTAGAATGCATGTGAATCTGGTCTTGAAAAAGCATCAGCCAAATGCATGAACGCAAATGTAAAGAGTTTTTTTTAAAGATTTTTATATGACCCTGGCAGAATAAACTAACATTATTAACCCTGGTGAAAGGGAAGGAAAACACTTTAAAAAAAAGTTAATTAAATTGATGAATTAATAGCTAGTAAGGGGAATGCAATTTCTTAATGGATTCAGACATGAAGACGTCATATCACAGACTTTTAAGGGTGCTGAGAGCTTAATTGTAGATTTTTTAGGAGGGCTGAGATAAAAGAAAGGGTTCTGGCACTGCAGTCCACATGTGGAAATCAGCTTCAGATTCTCTTCTCGACTAATGGACTTTATAAAAGCTCTGATTTTTCAACTAAACTCTCTCTATGTCTCTCATTGCTTTGAGTGTGCTGTTGGCCAGGTGAGCACACTTCTGCGCACTACACTTCAGACATGCTTTACACTGATGAACAAAGTGAGGGCTGTGAGTCACACACGCTTTCAGCTTGTTAACACACAGGCATACACACTATTTCACCTCTCACAAAGAACTACCACATAACTGCTCTTATTGTCTCTCTCACTTCTGTGTTTTCAAGCTGTCTCACCTCTGAGGCTCAGTCTGAAAACTATAATCACGTACAATGTAAGTGTGATGTTGTCAAAGCTGATGTATACAAGTAGTCAATGTTTAATCAATCCCCTTCATTGCATTTAATGTGCAGAGAGATCATAACTAAGCCATTTGTTAGCGTGTAACGTGTGTGTATAAGTGTGTATTCTTGAGTAGTTTTTGTTTCCAAACACCAGGTGAATCTCAAAGGAATCATCCAGATCATATGTCACTTTAAAAAGTATGAAAAGTAAGTAGAACGAACAATAAAATCTAATTTAAGGCATTTTGAGATTTTTCCCCTCAAAATCATTTAATTTTTAATGATAATATTAATTAAAACAAATTCATGATTTGTAATTATAATTTCAACAGATGAGGATTTATCATAATAACATCAATTAAGAAAGCATAATTACTCTTAAAAAGGCAAAAAACTAAAGAAAATAAATAAATAAATTAGATAATTAATAAATATTTTTTTTTTTCATAAAATCCTATTTTTCTTTTCTCATTTTCAGAAAAAAAAAAAATCTTTTCTGGTCAGTTTTTGTCAGATTTACCCAAACATTCTATTTTGTAACACACAGTTCCCACTCATTTAACTGTTCTTTCATTTTTATTCACTGTCATTTTAATGTGGTCTTTTTTAATGGAAGTTTATTTTCACATATTGTTCTCACGTCTGTGTGCTTCAGAGTATATAATCAGCATAAATTCTTCCCACTAAGCAATAAACCATGTATAATGCCCCTAGCTGCCAGAGGAATACACTTTATCATTAAGTATAGTTAACGCTGAAGTGTAAAGCCCAACTAGTGTCACCAAACAGAATTGCAAAAATAACGATAATTTAAGAAGCTTTTCCCAACCACGGCCTCCGTCTGCCATTGGTTGGACAAACTCATAGGCCCGCCCCAAACTCACACCATTGGCTGAATCACTGTTGCTGTGTCAGACTGAGAAAAGCAAACATCAAAAAGAGCTTTGAAAGTGCCACAGAGCTACAGTTTTTGAGGTGATCAACTTAGAAATGGTTTACTTATGCTATGCATACCACACTAAGACTAAAAAGAAAGATTTTTACATCCAAAAAAGTACACACTTCACCTTTAAAGAGCACTGACTGCAATAGCAGCAATTAAAAAAGTATATTTGTGCAGAAAAACAGATCATGTGTAATTTTTTCCGATGCGAGTAACCTTTAAGTAAAGCAGCCTGCTGTTGTTCGCTTCGAGAGAGGAGATAGGTAACCTTTTCTGATATCCTAATCTGATATTTGAGGATGGATGAACGTAATACTTTGTCTACTACAAATAAAGTTCACGCTCCTTCCTTTGAGAATATCCTGCTGATAAAATGACAGCAGTCGCTTTATAATGCTCTCTCACACACACACACACACACATTTCTGTACAAAAGCAACACACTTAGGTGTGAGGATTCGACTTATGAAGATGATGAGGCATGGAAGCATTAATGTCTATGTGTGTGTGTGTGTGTGTGTGTGTGTGTGTGTGTGTGTGTGTGTGTGTGTGTGTGTGTGTGTGTTGCTGTAGGCTGCTTGTATGAGGCTCAGCTGGTTAGATGCTGACAGGAGCAGTGCAGGCAAGAAGAGGTTGACCCAGAAAGCAGAAAAAAGAGGTAGAAAGACAGAGCGATATTTTTAGATACCAGGATAATGATGAGTATTCTTCTGAGAGAATAAGCAAGAATGACCCTTGTACTCTTCCAAGCCATCACTCTATTATAATATTCCTTTCATTACAGGTGTTCACCAAACCTTAATTATTATTTTTTTTAAGGCTGTTCAGTCATGAGGACGATTTGTAGACCAATCCGACTAATTCACCATGGCTAGGCTAGCAAGTAAAATAAAGTTAACATTCTTTGAAGACTTAGTTTCGTTCTACAACATACATTGATTACTGTTGCACATCAAATGTGAATTCCAAAGTGCTTTCTACAAACTACAACTCCCAAAAGTGTGTGATTTAACATGTCTGATGAAACAGACAACCATATGTAGCAACCTTCTAGACACTTGTCTGAAGCATATGTGAAAACACTCCAATCTGATTGGTTTGCGACAGTCCGTGACGTCATTAGCGGAGCGCCCGGAAGTATAAGAGGGACATATAGAGAACATATAGAACATGTCATCAGCTTTTTTGTCTTCAGGAGCCGTTTTTGCATTGTTAGCATGTAGTGAAGGTAGGATCATGAAAAATCCTAGCATGCGTTTTAGGAAGTGTATGCCTCAGTGTTCCAGGTTTTTGATGCCAGAGGACACACAAACGACATGTGCTTTTATTTCTTGGTAATGTAGAATGCCAGAGGGTTCTGAATGCGGCCACTGAGGAAGATGCGTTCACGTTTGTCCCTGTTCTCGAGGTCGAGCTCACAGAGGAGTTTGAGAAAGGGCTGGCTTTGATCTTGGCCTTGAGTGATCTGTTAGATCAGGATGTGCTGTCTCTCTCTCGAGTCATCGAGACTTGATGACTGAGGAAGGTTCCATTGGGGCCAGGACTTTCCCTACAATAGAGGCATAGCAGGTAAGGAATCTTCTATTTTTGTGGAAGATAATAGCACTACCACTAGATGGACGCACTGACTCTGGCTAGGTAATCAGTTGAGTCAATGTATGCTATGCCCACTATGATTGTCCATATTTTCACCTAGTGAGGCAGGCATCCAGGCATGGCGGAATGAGTATTTGTTCCCCATAGCATCCATCCAAGAAGCAGTGTAGATTTCCCATTCGAAAGCGACATTTTTCAGGTAACTATGTAACTATGGTTCCCTGAGAAGTGGAACAAGACACTGCATCTCCATACCATGCTATTGGGCCTGCTTGCCCGTCTCCTTCAGAGATGTTGATGACGTGTACTATGGGCGCCAACTTATACTTCCAGGCACCACTTATGACATCACAGACTGTCACCAACCGATCAGATTGAAGTTTTTTTCACATGTGCTGCAGACACCGAATGTGCTGATGGTGTATCCCCACAGTGTCCATCTAAGACGCAGTGTCTCATTCCACTTTTCAGGGAACCATGTTTACAGTTGTAACCTAAGATGTTTTGAAATTCAGGTTTAGATTGCGACTATATAATCTATGCTGTCAAACTAAATATGAAACTTTCGATAGTTAATAAGATATAAGATATATATTTAGACTAATCTTTTAGTCTTTTATGCTTGTAAAAGCAACATTTATTTAATAAAAATACAGTAAAAATACTAATATTATGAAATATTATCACAACTTTTTAATATTTTTAATATATATCTTTTTTTCTTTTTTTTTCTCATGCATCATTACTCCAGTCTTCACTGCCACATAATCCTTCAGAAATCATTCTAATATGCTGATTTAAACAGGATTCTTTGAAGAATTAATCAGATTTTTTTTAATTAAACGTCTTTAGAGAAGCAAAGTTCTTTAGCAAAGTGTAATACTGTAAAAATGTATCACCCCAATGATTGTGTGGTACGTGAAAGACTTTTGCTTTTGCCTGCTAATGCACTAATGAACGCCAGCCAGAGCCTGAGCACACAGTTTTCGCATTCTTCATGTACATTAGTTAATGATCTGTCAAACAGTCCTGTCTAATATGATATTAGATAGAACTGTTATGGAAAGGTATTAGCGTATGCCGTATGGTTGATGTCCAGCATTGCTAGCTGAGCAGAAATACATATTCATGCTTTGCTTAAAGTTGCGTTGGATTTTCTCCTTAAAGTAAAGTTTAAGAGGCCCATTTATCCCTGTTTTCCATGTTCGTAGAGTTAGTTTGTAGAGTAAATATATAGGCTTAAATCTGTGTGTTTACACAGCTTTTTTTTAAATGGCGGTTGCTGATGTTTAGCGTGTGTTCGGCCAATCAGTGTACACTAACATCACTGGTAGTTCCTACAGTGCTGGTTTAGACCCTACTCTGAAGTAGGAGTTAAATTAGTTCCTCCAAAAGGAGTTCCTAGAACTAAAATCGTTCCTAGTTCCTGCGGTGCGCATAAGCCAAAAACTTCCGCAAATAGTTCTAGGAATTATGAAAAGGTTCCTACGGTGTGAAAGCCCCTATGATCTCTCATCATTTCCAAGCTAGTCTCTTTTGATAGTATCGGAGAGATTTTTCAGCTCCTTAGCTAGTTCAGATTAGCTAGTCTTTGTTTTGGGTCACTTTATATTAGGTGTCTTTAATATGTACGTACATAAAAAAACAAACACATTGTTCGGTACACAACACATATTGTGTTCATGTTGTATTGCAAAACACTTTTTGCTATTGCTGTTAATTGGATACGGTTAAGTTTAGGGACAGGTTTCGTGATATGGTCTGGTTTAAGGGTAGGTTAAGGGGTAGAGGAAAGGACAATGTAAAAACATGTATTTACTATGGCTGTCAAAATAACGCGTTAATTTCGATTAATTAATCTGAGAAAAAATAACACGTTAAAAAAAATAACGCAGATTAATCCATTCCGTATTGACCTTTGACTCTGAGCTGTTAGACATCATTCGACTGTAAAGTCGGGGAGACGAGAACACGCTGGATCATTGCTGAAACATTTACTTATAAAAAACGGCCTGATGGAAGCGTTGATAAAAAATAAAGTCGTCTGCAATGTCTGCAGCAAGGAATTTGCATATCACCGGAGTTTGTCTCTAAAGTACCACAGCATCCAGGAGTTAACGTTAATCCGGAATTACGACCTAGCAATAACTCACAATAGCGAAATACCATTATGTTAAAAATGCAGCAGCTGTACAACACTGAAAAAAAGGAGATGTTTGTTTTGGTGGGAGCGGAATATATCGCGCTGACAGGGGATCACTGGACTTCAGTTAGCAATCACATTACCTTGGTGTTACGGCAAATACCGGTAATAATAAAGATTTTTTTAACTTTAATGTCACTGATGCTGATTATTCATTGATTCATTTGAATTTAAATATTTAAAATACTTTCACAGCAAAAATTATTATTATTTTATTATTATTTTTAAATATGTATTTATATGTATTGATTAATTTAGATTAATAATCACAGAGTATGTAATTAATTAGATTACATTTTTTAATCGATTGACAGCCCTAGTATTTACACAAAAAGTGCATTTTATCAAATTATTAATTCAATCTTAAAGATACAGTATGTAACTTTTTTGGCCACAAGAGGGCGCAGTTTCCAACAATAACAACAGGCCTATGTTTATGACGAGTGACGAGCTGAATGGCGGGACTTGCTGTCAAGCTGATGGATCTAATAATGTTTATGGATGAGTGAAAACACTCATGTTTTTCAACATTACAGTGGTGTGAAGCAGGTCGCGATTGCTAAAGAGACAGATATCACCCGCGAGTCCCGCGGATATAAAGTATATCACACGCGAGTCCCACGGATATAAAGTATATCACACCGAGCCCCACGGATTAAGTTATCACACGCGAGTCCCACGGATATAAAGTATATCACACGCGAGTCCCACGGATATAAAGTATATCACACGCGAGTCCCACGGATATAAAGGAATATTCTACAAAAAATTCCACAGAACTACACGCAAGTGCTGGATTACTCACACAGGTCAGTTTATTAGACGAATTAAACTTGTGAGTGAACGCAGCGCTGTTTCACTATCACACTAAACGGCATTTAAATGTGTGTTGAAAGTTATAATGTTATTCTACGTGTTAGTTCGTTTTCTATAGCCTACGAAACATAGCAGCTAACGTTAGATCAAGATTAGAAAAACGTACTGACCATATTCTAAAATGTCATCATGTTGAGCTAACGTTAACATCGATTTGTTTTATGTACATTTGCTCACCTGTCTAATAAATCTGTCAAGTCGTGGTGACTCGTGAAGCTCTGTCGAGTTAGTCGCGGACGTGGAGCTCTCGGCATCTCAAAAACGCCACGCTGATATTGATCCTCATTTTAGTTCTCCTTGTTTGTCCCAAAGTCTGCTTGCCATGGTTTATGTTTGAACGAAACAAGAACTTTGTGCCGCTAAACGTCACGCATTACGCAGTTGTCCATGTCTGTCACCATGGTTACATCATGGCTATGGCATTTCGAGCGGATATCCGAGAATAGCGCGGATATTGCGTCATTGACAGGCGACATTTGTTGGCCGGGACCGCCACTTATTTAAAATTGGAATTTCTCTGAAATAAAAAATCTTTGGAGACTTTTGGGATATTGTAAGTACACAACTGCAGGAAATATATCACACTGTGCAAGTGATTTTTGGATATTTTATTACAAAATTCCTACAGATCTTTAAACCTTAAAATATAAAGTTTCTTTGTATTTGAGAACACTTTCATTTGATGGTCTTTTGATTAGAGTATTAGTAATATCTGCTAATACTTTGTTTTGATGCTCCCCAACAGTGATTCTACTAACTATAAGTTACTTTGCAAGAACATGGCAACTTATACTACTATCCCTGTCACAGAACGCTCGACGACGCCTCCTCCTGGTTTCACCAGATCCCTCTCTCCTGCGTTTTAGGACTTCATTTCCCATTATCATTCCCTGCTCATCATCTCTGATTAATCACCCCATCAGCATCACCTGTGTGCCATTAGCTCCCCTTTATCTGGACTGCTCTGTTCATTGTTAATTTGTGAAGTCTTGTTTTACCTACTCTCTGTCTCTAGCTTGTTTCTCGGATTGCTCTGTTATTTTGACTTGGACTCTGAACTCGTTTTTGAACCTTTGCTGCCAGCCCCTGACCTTTGCCTGTTTGATGTACGTTCTTAGATTGCCCTAAACTGTGTGCTGAGTTTTAGTTTGCTACCGCCCTTGCCACGGGCTTTTGAGTTTTATGACTGCTTTCCTTTGTTGGCTTAACCTGCATCAATAAATTACTGCAAATGGATCCGACCGCCTCAGCCTCTTCGTCACAGAAGACTTCACCACAACAGGATCCAGCAGATTTCCATCGACTGGCCTCCGAGGTATCCACTCAAGCGAGTGTGCTGGCTGCCCATCAGCAACAGTTAGTAAAATTGACAAATCTCACCGATGAGCTCGTGAGATCAGTCCGAGCGCTATTCCCGCCGAGCGTGGCTGATAATCAAGCTCCGAGTCCAGCTGCACCTGCTCCCGCTCCACCTGCCGTGAGTAACAATTCAAACCAGCCCAAGTTATCCCTTCCTGAGAAATTTGATGGCTCACCCTCTACCTGTAAGGGATTTTTGTTGCAGTGCAGCTTGTATTTCGACCAGCAGACTCAGTCCTTCTCCACTGATGAGAGCCGCGTTTCCTTCATGTGTTCTCTACTCACCGGCCGGGCTTTGGAATGGGCTACTGCACTCTGGTATGGAGGTCAGCTCTCTTTCCCCTCTTATACTGAGTTTCTAGACCAATTTAGAGAGGTGTTCGAACATACTGTGGGAGGAAAGGATCCGGGAGAGTTGCTGCTCACGTTACGCCAGGGGAATTCTACCGCAGCGGACTACACTCTCTTGTTTCGGACCCTTGCAGCCCAAGCTGGATGGGAGGGGGGAACCTTTAAAGCTCCTGTATCGCAAGGGACTTAACCCGGACCTCCAGGGAGAGCTGGCGTGCCGCGACGATGGTAAATCTTTGAACCAAATTATGGAGCTCGCCATCCGCCTCGACAACCTGATTCGCGCCCGACGCACACCCATCAGATCCAGTCTCTTCGATTGTACCTTCCCCAATGCGGAGTCGGTGCCCATGCAGATTGGTTACACACACCTCTCTACATCGGAGCGGGAGAGGAGACGCCGTAATCATCTCTGCATGTATTGCGGTGAGGCGGGTCATCTGAGGGCCACCTGTCCGGTTAATCCAGCGCTCAAGAATTCTGCTGCGGTGAGTTTTAATCACTCTTCTAAATTATGCTCTGTGGACAGTTCTTTGAAATTTAAGGGACAGACTTTAAAGAGCCTTGATTGATTCTGGAGCTGCTGGAAATTTTATCGACCTTGCATTTGCCAAAACTCATCGTGTTTCTCTCCTCGCATGTGAGTCTGGTGTGACCGTGGAAGCGCTGGATGGATGCCCCCTGGGGTCTGGAGAGGTGCAATACACCACGCAACTCCTCACGCTCAGCTTCGGGACACAGCATTCGGAGACTATCCAATTCTTCACGATTCACTCACCTATGCATCCTGTAATCTTGGGGCTTCCTTGGCTAGTAAAACATAATCCCCAAATTTCCTGGTCTAACGGGAGAATCTCCAGGTGGTCCGAATTCTGTCAGATCAACTGCGCGGCCGCTGTCCAAGGTACTGAACTCCACAGCACTGCACTCAAGGGAGTGGATTTTCTGGAAATTCCCTCCGAATACCACAATCTAGCCCTGGCCTTCAGCGAGACTGAAGCTTCTCACCTTCCCGCTCACCGTGCTGGTGACTGTGCTATTGAGCTTTTGCCTGGGGCCGTACCTCCACGCGGAAGAGTTTACCCATTGTCACAACCTGAAACAGAGACCATGAGAGCGTACATTGACGAACAGCTGGCTAAAGGTTTTATTACCACCTCTACATCTCCGGCTTCCGCTGGATTCTTTTTCGTTAAGAAGAAGGATGGGGGTCTTCGGCCGTGTATTGACTATCGTGGTCTTAATGAGGTAACAGTCAAATACCGCTATCCTCTTCCGCTAGTCCTAGCAGCCCTGGAGATGCTCCGCACTGCCAGCTACTTTACAAAGCTGGACTTAAGGAACGCATACAACTTGATTCGCATACGGAGCGGTGACGAGTGGAAAACGGCGTTTTCTACTACATCCGGGCACTACGAATATCGGGTAATGCCGTTCGGCCTTTCTAACAGTCCTTCCGTTTTTCAAGCTTTTGTAAATGATATTTTCCGGGACATGTTACATCAGAAAATTATTGTTTACATTGATGATATTTTGATTTATTCTGATTCCCTTGAAGAACATGTCCAGGATGTTCGTGCTGTCCTCAAGCGCCTGATCGACAACCAGCTATATGCCAAGCTCTCCAAGTGCGAGTTTCACCAGACACGTATCTCCTTTCTGGGCTATATCATCAGTGCGGACGGAGTTCTTATGGATGACAGCAAGGTCAGCGCCGTGGTGAATTGGCCACAACCTTCCTCTGTTAAGGAGCTGCTGCGCTTTTTGGGCTTTGCGAACTTTTACCGCAGATTCATCCGCAATTTCAGTGTAATTGTAGCCCCTCTCACATCTCTGCTTCGAGGAAAGGGAAAATATTTTAAGTGGACAGCGGATTGTACTGCGGCCTTTGCTCAGCTCAAGGACAGATTCACTTCTGCTCCCATCCTCCGTCACCCGGATCCTGAGAGGGAGTTTATCATTGAAGTGGATGCATCAAACACAGGAGTGGGGGCGATCCTGTCTCAGCGGGATGGGAATCCAGCGAAAATGTTCCCATGCGCCTTCTACTCTCGCAAGCTTAACTCCGCAGAGCGCAACTATGACGTGGGTGATCGCGAACTCTTGGCCATGAAGGCCGCCTTTGAGGAGTGGAGGCACTGGCTGGAGGGAGCTCGTCAGCCTTTCACAGTACTTACTGATCACAGGAATCTCGAGTACATCAGGTCAGCTAAGCGTCTGAATGCTCGCCAGGCTCGCTGGTCTCTGTTCTTTTCAAGATTCGATTTTAAGATCACCTACAGGCCAGGCTCCCAGAACGGCAAAGCTGATGCCCTGTCCCGCCAGTTTGACGGTCCTTGTAAGGAATCTAAACCTGAACCCATTATTCCCACTACACTAATTGTGGCGCCTGTTCAATGGGACATCATCTCTGAGATCACCTCGTCTCTATGTAGTCATCCCGCTCCACCTGAATGTCCCGCCAGCGTCTCTTCGTTCCACCCGGGCTCCGCCATCGTGTGCTTCAGTGGGTTCACTGCACCCCCAGCGCGGGTCATCCAGGTATCGCGGCTACCATACAGTTAGTTACCAATCGCTTTTGGTGGGATTCACTCCAGTCTGATGTCATAAAATTTTTTCGTCAATGCTCTGTTTGTAACACTGTAAAATCCTCCCATCTCAAGCCAGCTGGACTGTTACAACCTCTGCCAGTACCACAGCGTCCCTGGTCGCACATCGCTGTGGATTTTGTTACGGATCTGCCTCCCTCACAGGGATTTACCACTATCCTCTCCGTGGTGGATCGTTTCTCAAAATCCTGCCGTTTCATACCCCTGACCGACCTGCCCACGGCCTTACAGACAGCCGAGGCTCTTCTCAATCAGCTGTTCCGTCTCTTTGGTTTGCCCAAGGACATTGTCACTGACCGCGGTCCCCAGTTTACCTCCTGTGTCTGGAGAGAGTTGTGTGCCAAACTCAATATCAATGTCAGTCTAACGTCTGGTTACCAACGGCCAACGGGCAGGTTGAACGTCTAAACCAAGATTTGATTCGATTTTTGAGAACGTACTGCCACCAGAATCAGCAGGACTGGAGTCGCTTTCTGGCCTGGGCGGAGTATGCCCAGAATTCTCTGTTAAAACCTGCCACTGGTCTAACGCCTTTTAAATGTGTTCTAGGTTTCCAGCCTCCCCTCTTCCCGTGGGCCGGGGAGCCATCCGACCTCCCAGCAGTAGATGCATGGCTCCGGCGCAGCGAGGCCACCTGGGATGCTGCTCACGTTCAATTGCAGCGCGCCGTCCGCCGTTATCAGCATCAGGCGGATCGGAGGAGGCGTGGGGGTCCCAGGTATCGACCCGGTCAGTGGGTGTGGCTCTCTGCGCGAGATCTCCGTCTCAAGCTCCCGAGCAGGAAACTGTCTCCTCGTTTCGTCGGGCCATTCAAGATTCTTCGTCAGATAACACCAGTTTCTTTTCGTTTGGCTCTCCCTGCTCATTACAAGATCTCACCCACATTTCATGTGTCCCTTTTCAGACCCGCTGTCGCCCCCAGGAGAGAGGAGAGCCGGAAGGAGGCCGCTCCTGTGCAGACTCCCCCCATTGAGGTGGACGGTGAGAAGGCTTTCCGGGTGCGAGAGGTCCTAAACTCCAGACGTCACGGCGGGTTGTTACAATACCTTATCGACTGGGAGGGGTACGGTCCAGAGGAGCGCTCCTGGGTCAGGTTTCAAGATATCCTGGACCCCACATTAACTGCTGTTTTTCACCGGGACCATCCAGATCGCCCTGCTCCAAGACCCCGTGGTAGACCCCGTCGTCGACCAGGTCCTCGCTTCCGGAGCCGCTCGCAGGGGGTGGGGGGGCAGGGGCTCTGTCACAGAACGCTCGACGACGCCTCCTCCTGGTTTCACCAGATCCCTCTCTCCTGCGTTTTAGGACTTCATTTCCCATTATCATTCCCTGCTCATCATCTCCTGATTAATCACCCCATCAGCATCACCTGTGTGCCCTTAGCTCCCCTTTATCTGGACTGCTCTGTTCATTGTTAATTTGTGAAGTCTTGTTTTACCTACACTCTGTCTCTAGCTTGTTTCTCGGATTGCTCTGTTATTTTGACTTGGACTCTGAACTCGTTTTTGAACCTTTGCTGCCAGCCCCTGACCTTTGCCTGTTTGATGTACGTTCTTGGATTGCCCTAAACTGTGTGCTGAGTTTTAGTTTGCTACCGCCCTTGCCACGGGCTTTTGAGTTTTATGACTGCTTTCCTTTGTTGGCTTACCTGCATCAATAAATTACTGCAAATGGATCAGACCGCCTCAGCCTCTTCGTCACAATCCCAAACTCTAACAGTCTACTAATACTCTAATGAGAGTTAGTTGACATGTACTGTAGGTGCAACGTTATTTACAGTCAACAGAATGTCTAAAGGTGGACAATCAAAATAAAGTGAAACTTTGTCAAACCCATAGACTTTCATTGCATGGACAAAAATTGTTCTTAAAATATTTTCTTTTGTGTTCTGCAGAAAGTCATACAGGTTTGTAATGACATGATGGTGAGTAAAAAAGACTTTTACTTTAAGTCCCTCAAACAAGTTTATGTCCTGAGCTTCAATTCCAAGTGGATTTAAATAGTAAAAATGGTTTTATTACCGGGGTCAGTTCACAGTAGCATCCGATCTGTCCACCCCTCAACACACTGCCTGGTCCCTCCTGAGCCAAGTCATGTAGGGCAGTGGACCACGCCAACATCTGACAACATGGGGGTGCCCTGCCAGAGCGGATGAGTCAGTCGGGCAGAACCTTGGGGAGGGGGAGGGGATAACTCACAGAGAGGGAGAGTATGTTAGGGTCTGGGCCAAGCCCAGCTGGAGGACATAAAAAGGCAGGGAAAAGTCAGGAGGAAAAGTGGAAATGGAGGATAACCAGGAAAAAAAGAGGCCAACTGAAAGATAAAACCCCCTTCCACCCAAAACTAGAGTTTAACAAGCAGCGCGAGGTGAAAGAATGCGAAACGGACTGCTGCATGGAATGTTAGGCTTGCGTCATGTGATCAGTCAGACAAACCCAAGAAAGCTCTCTTGAGCTCGACCAACCCACCAATCAAAAGCCTCCATTGTCAACACATCAACCAACACTAGCCAAGCTAACGTCAGCGCAGACTTAATTCAGCGTATCACCACTGGGGTCAAAGTTGAGCAAGCATATGAATGGATGGATAGAGAATGAAGTGTTTCCTTTCATCCAACTGTTTTGGGGGGAAGATGCATTCAAATGTGTGCAGTTGATGTCTCACAAGACCAAGTGCGTGTGTGTGTGTGTGCGTAGATCTTTATTCCCATGAGTTCAGTCGACGTGCATAAATTTAACATATCCCTGAAGTCAGCAACAACAGACTGAAAGAAAGAAATGAGCAAGAAAAGAAAAAAGGATGATGGACTGATAGATGGAGGAACAAAGGGCAAGATTTCAACTGAGATCGGCAGAGGGGAGGAATAGTGATGGACTTGTGAAAGACTGACAAAGCACACATTTACCCAGAGAGAGAGAGAGAGAGAGAGAGAGAGAGAGAGAGAGAGAGAGAGAGAGAGAGAGAGAGAGAGAGAGAGAGAGAGAGAGAGGAGAGAGAGAGAGAGAGAGAGAGAGAGAGAGAGAGAGAGAGAGAGAGAGAGGGGATTCATATTCATATAGTTTTCCTCTATGTTGTCAAAAGAAAGAAGAGGAGAAGAAAAGGAAAATAAAGAAAAAGAAGACTAATTCAATATAATATGTGTTATGTAAGCAATAAGATATGAGAGACTGACCATGTTCACAATATAACATGATCTTAGATACCTTGTACAAAAAATGTGCATGATGAAAACAAGATAATAAAATAATATTATTGATACTGTTGTAAACTTTTTCTTCATCGTCGAAGCAGAGACCAGGTGACATTGGACAAGCAGAAAACATCTTTCAAGCAGAAGTTACTTTTATTAAGAACTCGCAGTGCGTCGCTGTAGTCATCAAAGTCTAAGTCAATAGCTCAGCACAGTAGAGTTTCTACCTTAAAGGGACACTCCACCCATTTGCATTAAGCTTTCCATTGTTAGAAACCCTGTCATACTATTGAATGGTCGTGCAACACTCTCTCATTTTCCCCTGAGACGAGAGAAATCCACTATTTACCTTTTTCACTTCCTCCTACAATGACGCAAAAATCGTCATTTTACGTCATTGTAGGAGGAAGTGTAAGAGGGGGGGTATTTCTGTAAAGACTACAAGCATCCTTTCAAACCTGCCCATAGGGGGTTGGACCTAATGCGCTAACAGACCTATCAGGGATCAGTGCCTACAGCCAGTGTTCCGCATGTTTTCACCACGCCCATATGAGGCGGATCTCACTCACAGAATGTAAAGATAGTGTCAGCCATTTTTCTGTAGAAGCTAAGCTAACAGGCTCTTGCCTCTTGCTCTGTGTAAAAAGATTGTATAGTAGGCTAATCGCGATGGCGGAAGATAGTTTTGAAGTTGAAATGGCAGACGGGGATTTCGAAGATCTGTTGCGAGAATCTGATGCTCGCGGCTACATGTACGATACAGCGATAAACAGTTGTGGAAGATGGAGGAACAAGAGGCGGCCAGAGCGAGACCTGTACGAGCCGCAATACAGCGATAAACAGTTGCGGGAGATGGAGGAACGAGAGGTGGCCGGAGTGATACCTGTACGAGCCGCAATACAGCGATGAACAGTTGCGGGAGATGGAGGAACAAGAGGCGGCCGGAGCGAGAACTGTACGAGCTGCAATACAGCAATAAACAGTTGCGGGAGATGGAGGAACGAGAGGCGGCCGGAGCGAGACCTGTACGAGCCGCAATACAGCGATAAACAGTTGCGGGAGATGGAGGAACAAGAGGCGGCCGGAGCGAGACCTGTACGAGCCGCAATACAGCGATAAACAGTTGCGGGAGATGGAGGAACAAGAGGCGGCCGGAGCGAGACCTGTACGAGCCGCAATACAGCGATAAACAGTTGCGGGAGATGGGGGGAACAAGAGGCGGCCGGAGCGAGACCTGTACGAGCCGCAATACAGCGATAAACAGTTGCGGGAGATGGAGGAACGAGAGGCGGCCGGAGCGAGACCTGTACGAGCCGCAATACAGCGATAAACAGTTGCGGGAGATGGAGGAACAAGAGGCGGCCGGAGCGAGACCTGTACGAGCCGCAATACAGCGATAAACAGTTGCGGGAGATGGAGGAACAAGAGGCGGCCAGAGCGAGAACTGTACGAGCCGCAATACAGCGATAAACAGTTGCGGGAGATGGAGGAACGAGATGCGGCCGAAGCGAGACCTGTACGAGCCGCAATACAGCGATGAACAGTTGCGGAAGATGGAGGAACAAGAGGCGGCCGGAGCGAGACCTGTACGAGCCGCAATACAGCGATAAACAGTTGCGGGAGATGGAGGAACGAAAGGCGGCCGGAGCGAGACCTGTATGAGCCGCAATACAGCGATAAATAGTTGCGGGAGATGGAGGAACAAGAGGTGGCCGGAGCGAGAACTGTACGAGCTGCAATACAGCGATAAACAGTTGCGGGAGATTGAGGAACGAGAGGCGGCCGGAGCGAGACTTGTACGAGCCGCAATACAGCGATAAACAGTTGCGGGAGATGGAGGAACTAAAGGCGGCCGGAGCGAGAACTGTACGAGCTGCAATACAGCGATAAACAGTTGCGGGAGATGGAGGAATGAGAGGCGGCCGGAGCGAGACCTGTACGAGCCGCAATACAGCGATAAACAGTTGCGGTAGATGGGGGAACAAGAGGCGGCCGGAGCGAGACCTGTACGTGCCGCAATACAGCGATGAACAGTTGCGGGAGATGGAGGAACGAGAGGCGGCCGGAGCGAGACCTGTACGTGCCGCAACACAGCGATAAACAGTTGCGGGAGATGAAGGAACGAGAGGCGGCCGGAGCGAGACCTGTACGAGCCGCAATACAGCGATGAACAGTTGCGGGAGATGGAGGAACAAGAGGCGGCCGGAGCGAGACCTGAGCCCGGCCAGACTCGAGCTGGGGCGGACTGGCGGTGTCAGTGCTCTCGCTGTGCGCCGATGGAAACAGATATAGAGTATTGCTATCTCGAATCTCAGCGATGCCATTTTCTTCTCGAGGAGATCGCTGAATCCGCATAGCTTTGAATGTATAAGTGTTAATATTAATTATTTTTTAATTAAAAGTTATAACTCACATTGGCTGTGGTTCTTTTTATAAACCTTTAGTGTTACTAGAGTATGGATTAGCCTAGAGAATGTATTAGCTTAGAGAAATAGTAATTTCAATTGGAAGAAAACAGTTCATATGCAGAGCTACTACATGGCCATGGTCCTGCTCTGCATCATATTTTTAATGTGAAAGTGTAAGTTGTGTTATATACATTAGGCTAGTACATCCAGGTACAACACAATATAGCACCTAATCAACTAATTCACGATGTATAGAGTCACGATGTATCAAAGCAAGCCTAGTTGTATCAATTTTTCGGATTCTGCCGCCTGTAACCGGTAGGCGTGGTTGGGAGTGGCCTCGTAAGGGCAGCAAAGCAAGAGCATTCTGGGAGTTGTTGTCTTTCAGCCACATGAGTAAAAAATAAATTTTCTTTTCTCAGTCTATAATGCTTCAATTTCAAAAATAATTTCACATTTCAACTATATAAATTACCAATATTAAATACACATTCATCTTCTCAGAGGTGGAGTGACCCTTTAAGGGGGAGGGATTACATAGAGGTGGAGACAATCTGAACAACACATGTAAATGAAGTACAGGTGTCAGCCCGTTACTGGAATTTTCCCCAGCCCTGATCTCATCAGCATTACAGTGTCATTCAAATGCATATATGCTAATCCAATCAGCCTGACAGTATCGCCCATACTTTCACATTATCATACGTCACAATCTCATTATCTATACCTCAAAATGTAAACACAATGTACAGAACTTTCTCAGTTTATATACTATTGTATTGGAACCTAGATTTAACATTTTATATGTAGTCCAACAATATTATTATATAATGTAAAAAGTCCAGTCCACCCTTTTAAAAGCTTGTCAAAAATATAATAAACTATAAAAAAGGACAATGGATCTTTGGTTAATGTGGCCGCATCTTTAATCAGATTATATCTGATGGTGAGTTTTAATAGGCATAGAAATAAGTACATAAATATATACATATTTTTATCCTTGGTGTGACTAGCACAAATAATGCATCTTTAAGGATATTACCATGCCTAGCTACTTGTAGCTATTTAATTAAAAGCATAATTTTAGAAAATGTTAGTGGTAATTCCTCAAGCAAAACTAGTCGCTATAATGCTATAAGGTTGTGAGTGGTTATCGGGTTGTTGCTAAGATTTTCTTTTACTGTTTTAATGTGGTTTCTATTTTGTTAAGAGTTGTTGCTTGCTGGTCAAACAAAACCCCAAAGAAACAAAGAAAAAAAAGAAAAAAAGAAATGGCTCACCCAAGTCTCTATGATATACTTGCCTCTAGATATGGTTTGGCTCCCTCCTTTTTTATACCTGTTTTATCATCTTTTCATTGTTGTGTAACAGCCTTCACTGGCCTCTCTCTCTCTCTCTCTCTCTCTCTCTCTCTCTCTCTCTCTCCTCACACACACACACACACACACACACACACACACACACACACACACACACACACACACACACACACACACACACACACACACACACACACACAGACAGACACACACACACACACCTCTGCCTTTAATCCAATCATTTTCACTATCACAGTCAAATTGACTTCAAGAGAGACGGATGTACAAAGGCTGTCCTCCTACACACAGGCATCCGTATGAACATACGCACACAAATACGCACACATGCGCGGAGAGACCTGTTTAACAACAGGCCTCATTATCCCGCAGTGACAGCCATTTCAGATGCTGCGCTCCCATGCAGAAAACCAGCGGTCTGTGAGAGGCTGTGTATTCTTGCAGTGGGTAGTTCTCTGAGCGTGCATACACACACCGGCTAGCGCACACAAACACACACGTACACACTTGACAGCAGCTGTTTTCTGTTCAGGTTTTGGCAACCCTGGAAACATTCCTTTGTGGGCTATGTTGGCACACCATTGCACACAAGCAAACAAGAGTGGGCAGGGATGCACATGTGTGCACACACAGACACATATATGATCATATTCCATCTCCCTCACGTATCGTCAGTACATGCTATGCCCTTATAATCGTCAGTACATGCTATGCCCTTATAATCGTCATCGTGAGGTTTAAACCACACACACACACACACACACACACACACACACACACACACACACACACACACACACACACACACACACACACACACACACACACACACAACACACACACACACACACAATTAAACAGGGATTACCAGCTAAAGCTCCTGAATACAACACACATTTAATTAACATTCACACAATAGCCAGGGCAACGCTGCACCTGAGACAGAAACCATAGACTCTCTAAAATCAGTCAATTCATGCTGTGTCTCTCAGCATTAACACACACACACACACACACACACACACACACACACACACACACACACACACACACACACACACACACACACACACACACACACACACACACACACACACACACACACACACACACACACACACACACACACACACACACACACACACACGTTACGTACACATACGTTTTTCTGCTGAATGATGGCTGAATTTGTTTTGAAAGGATGGGTTTTTATAAATCATCATCATCACTCTTATTGATATTGGCAATGTATATATAACTTTCTAACTGTCTTTTAGAAAGTTCCCTCTTCATATTTTAGCAATAAACAAGAGCCAGATCAATTTATTGGTAATTTATTGTTAATGCCGATCTCATTGTTTCTTATTAGTAAACTCTTTATCAGCATAACAATTTAAATATATAGACTTTTTCAGAATTCTGTCCAATCAAAGGTTCAAAAACCTTTTTACAGCAATAACTCATCAGAATGTATAGTTAACATGCTAATAGGTGCCTTAAACCCACTGACCTGGCAAACTTAAACCTAGTGATTAGTTATTCCTCAAATGTGCTCATTTTATCCACCTGGTACCATGTAAACATGAGTTGGTTTCCAGGCGAGATTGCCAGATTGTGAAAGTACTCTCCAGTTTTGTGTCAGACAGTTAGTGAACGGACTGTGGGCGGATGGTGGGGGTGCCGTCGGAGGCTGAGACTGGCATACGCACTTGACATGGCAACCTGCTGCTGTGAGCTGTCAGTCAGACGTGGTTAATAAACCCAACCAGAAATGTTTCATGATGAATATCACAACGGAGGAGCCATAGATCATTTCCGCAACCATCCGATACCTGTGGAACGGATGGGAGCAGGCAGGATCACATCTGGAAACAATTAGGTCTTACTTCAAACTCAAAATCTAGTACATTCATCTAAATTGATATAATTCATGATGTTCGTGGTCGGCTTCTACACTGTTAAAAGATTTTAAAAGGAAGGAAAAGGAAAAACAAAACAAAACAGCCGTGGTTGCCAGAATACGTCTGTAAAAATACAGTAAAAATGTAAACATTACAGAACAACCTGTACATTTTATAATTTAAATCTGTAATTTATATAAATTAATAAGTAAACAAACAAAAATAATGGTAAATCCAACTGTCCTTTAAAATCTGTTTTGTACCTTTAACATATACTGACAACTACCCTAAAAACAATGGCGGTTCATTTAACAACATAATATGTAACATAAAACCTTAATGTACAGAATTGAAAACAACAACAACTGAGAATAAAAAATGAAAAAAACAACAAATGTGAAGTGTTTTTGGGAATCAGCTTATGGCTTTTCAGTTTTCACTGTAAATTATAACATGATTTGTTCAAAAACGGTACATTTAACAGTAATTTACTGTAAAATAATAGTGTTAACAAATTAACAGATTTTTACGTCTCATTTTTACAGACTTTAAACGTTTTTTTTTTTTTGGGGGGGGGGGGGTTACAGTGTACTGCACATCTTGTAGAAAAAGTGTATTTCCAGATAATCAAATGGATGTTATTTCAGTCTGTTAGTTATGGAGTTCTGCTCTTAAGCTAAGCACTTAAGCAAAGGGTCCTCAGAGGATGCTGTTTCAGATCACCCTCTTCCCTGATCTGTCTTTCTTGAGGAGGATTTTGTCAGAGAAACACTGCTTGCAGTTCCTTTTTCCTGCTTTAGAACTGTTTCGCAAAACAGTTAGCCCAGCACACATGGGTTGAGATCATTGGATGCCAAACAAGATGATTAACGTGCCAATGGAATATGTCATAATTATATGGAATGTTGATAGGAAATGTATTTATCTCTCTCAAAAAATGTCAAATGCAGGTCAATGCAATACATGTGTTTGGTAGTTAAGATACATTTCAGTTGAGGCTTCCTGATGCACAGTTCATGATTTGTTGTTTTTCTGAAATATAATGGAGAAAAAAGTAAAACATTATGAACTGAAAAGAATCAGTTTGTCTTTTTTTCCTATCATTAAAAGCTTGGGAGTATCCGGGTATAACTGCTTCTGAGTATCTGGATATAACTGTTAAACCACACAAGATCAAAAACTTCAAGACTTTTTGAACCACTGAATGTGTTTACATTGTGGTTTTGCATGAGTGAAGACAGGAATATATTGTATGGCATTAGGCCGCAGCTATTATTTTAAATAAAAGGAAAATGGAGGAAATCATTCAGACAAGTCAAATGTTTTATTGTATATTGTACTCAAAAGTATGCTTATGAATCAGACATCGCTCCCACAAATTCTTATTAATGCCCCAAGCAAAGCTAGGATGGATGCCAAGATTTTGACTTAAATATCGATGTTTCTCACACTTATAAATATAAGTGTAATTTGTTTTCATATTGTTATTGCGCTTTTATCTGCCTATTAACTTTTATATTTTTAAAAAGTCATGCCGGAAGTATTATTAAAATATGATAATTCATTTCATTTTATTTATTACTTTGTAACTTTTGATACTTTGGTGTCTCATGAATATATATATATATATATATATATATATATATATATATATATATATATATATATATATATATATATATATATATATATATATATATATATATATATATATATATATATATATTAATAAATCACTTTATATGGGATTTACTCACTGTCATTGGGTTTGGAAGCCTGTCTCTTTAAGAGTCAGAGAGTGTTATTACTAGAAAAAAAGAAACTTAACCTGAACATTCATGTCTTCCCTTCACTTAAAGTAAAAGGCCATTAATGTCATTAATATCCCTTTTTTACGGTGGCCTGACAAGCTTCCAGACTATAACTCGCAGTCTGTCTATCCGTCTGTTGCAATAAAATGATGCTTGGCTTTCAGAGGTGTGCTATCGCATGGGGCTCTTAAAAGCACTGACATTAAGAAAATGCAGTTGTTAATGGAGATGACCTTTCATATTTCAGCTAGTTCAGACGCATGCAAGAAAAGATGACGCGCACTGATGACACGGCATTCGCAAGTTAGGTGTAAGGCACGTAGTGATGAGGTCATCAGCTGATTTCTGATTTCTTGACCCAGTATTAAGACAAAATTCCCAGAATAGCATGCGATTATCTGTTATTTAAGTTACAAGTTATTTATAAATAAAAGTTAAAACTAAACTAAAAATAAGTATCACAGTTTTTATAAAAAAAAAAAAAAACACCCACAGTTTTAAAATTGTTTATCATGAGTAGCAAATCAGCATATTAGAATGACAGTAATGATGTAATTATGTTACAAATTCAGACTTTGCATCATAGGAATAGATTACGTTTTAAAATGTATTAAAATAGAAACTAGTATTTTTAAATTGTAAGATTATTTCACAATTTTACTGTTTTTCACTATATTTTTGATCAAATAAATGCAGCTTGCATAAGAGACTTCTTTCAAAAACATAAAAGAAGCCCCTTTCCCTGAAAGGCCTCTGGTTAATGAAATCTAACAGGTGTTATCATTTTGCAGTGAGTCGAGAGACAGGATAAAAAGCAGAGCTTTGAGAGAGTGAAGAAAGTTGCCTGGGGAGCGTGCTGTGCTGTGTCGTGCTGTGCCCCGAAGAAATGACTGTTGGTTTGAAGCTGGTTTCGAGTAATTGTTGAAAAGCCCTCATGCTTCATTTTTGTTTATGTTTATAAAGACGTGTTTTAATAAAGAGACAAAATCTGTTGCGAAGCTGCTCTCAGACCCTGCCTCCCTCATTTCCAGGCCGGGAAGACAACAAAAGTTTGTCACAGTGGTGCCGAAACCCGGGACATTTGGGGCTGAATGCTGTCATGATGTCCGGCCCGCTGGGTGAGTTGGTCAAGTCCCTCACACCTCTCCTGGAGCTCCCTGTACTGACCCAGGGGACTGCTAGTGCCTCTCCAACAAACATCGCCCCACCTCTGCATGTTCCGCTGCTGAAGATGGGTGCTAAGGATGACCCGGATGCATTAATCGAGCTATTTGAGAGCACCGCGGAAGCGCACCGTTGGTAAGAGGATCAGTGGACGGGACGGTTGATTCAACTGCTGTCATGAGAGGCCCATCTTGCTGCTCAACAGCTGCCAATGCAAAGCCTCCTCACTTACAAAGGCCTTAAGAGGGCCATCTTGAAGCAGGTGGGCCACAGCCCAGAACGGCATCACCAATATTTTAGATTGCTGACCCTCAAGGAGTGTGGCCACCCGTTTGCCTTTGCCCAACAGCTCTGGGAAGACTTTCGAGTCGACCATGGTTAATGCGGGAGGATCGCAACGCGGAGGTGGTGGTGCTGGAACTGTACTCCATTAAAGTAACACCAAGTAACTTTTCCTCTTCGGTCGCCCTACTAGTTGGAAACGAAATTGTCCATTGCCGCTGTCGTAAATAATTTAGCCTACCGTCGCACGCACGCTCGCTGTTTACCCAGCACCGGCTTTAGAATGAATGATGTCCACAGACAAGGTAGAGTATGTTACATGATTTCATGAAAGGATGATGTATTGCGACATCAGAAACGAAGAAAAAACGAAATAATGACTATTGTAGCGCTTGACGTAAAGCAGTCGAATTTTGTAGTTCTTTTTTGTGCATGGGTTCCTACCCGAAACCCGAAGTTACATAGTGCCAGTAAAAGGAAACAGACCCCGTCAGGCGATGGCAGACGTGTCATTTAACTTATTTTAAGTCGATGTACCATCACAAGGGTCTTGGAAATATATTATGAAGGTTGAAAAACTACTTAGTGTTACTTTAAGCCGAGACACTAGAGGTGAATAGGGTGAACATTTTAACTCACAGATATCACCATGAAACTTAACCAGTTGATTACTTACATGAATAGGAGAAAAAAATGTATTGCAAGTTTTCTGTAATTTTATGTTTAAATATACTAATCAGGCTATATCTAATTAAATTGGCACTAATTTGCATATATTTTGAAGTGACAAATCGGGCCATTGAAAAAAAAAAACAAGGATCAAAATTATTTTTGCATTTTGTTGATATATTCAATGAAAAGACAATACCAGAGGGGATTATGAATATCTCCTTTTGTTATTGATACTGCCAATAGCCTTAAATTGATTTCCGTCCATAAAATGTCATATAAATCAGGCCAAGAATGACATATCAACAAATCCCTCTGGACAAACCATCACAATATAGTTAGGAATACGACTGTAAAGTTTGGTGTGTGTAGGTGCTACAGAACTGGACAATCGTCACTCAGAGTGTGAAAAAAAATTCATTTTGAGAAAACGGCCTTTAAAGATTTTTATGGCAAAATTCCACTCATTTCTATTGAAAGCCATGAATTACAGACAAAATATGCTTTAGGTCCAAGTAAAATCCATGTATCACACCATTTAACCAACCATTTAACATCCAAAAGTCATTATTGCTATATCCAAAACAACACATCAAAACAACACAT
Organism: Chrosomus eos; assembly: GCA_036326025.1. NCBI lineage: Eukaryota > Metazoa > Chordata > Actinopteri > Cypriniformes > Leuciscidae > Chrosomus > Chrosomus eos. Next base: position 19,882,417 of record CM070822.1, read on the forward strand.
CAACAATCCATCACACAGGTGAATATGTCTCTGCCTGAGGGACTCACAACCACTTTACGATCCCACAATTACAGATTTGTTTAGTATTATATAGTAATTACAAAAACTGAAATGTGTTGTGTAATGTAACAGACAACAATTTTTTTGTATATAGTGTGAAAAGGTATAGTTATTATGTGATGTATATATATAATGTCAGAGTGCGTCACGTGACGATTCTGAACAAATCATGTTGTCAGAAATTGCCATCACCAATTTTACTTTCATGAATGGTTACTGATAAACAGGAAATGACCATATTTGGATCAAAGGAGAGAGGGAGCTTTCTAACTGTATTATGTGATGACAGGGTGCAGACAGTGATCGCGGAGCAGCGGGATGATTTAGAACGCCAACTTTTGATGAATTTAGGCTAAATCTTCACATGCAAACAGTCGAAGTGTAGTAAAATAAAGACCTAAATGTGTTTTTTGGACTTTTTTCAGCACAAGTCTGAAAGTCAGCCCAAAATCTCAAAATTGACCAGTGAAAAAAAAACGATGTTTTTGCCTGCCGTGTCTTGCTTTAAGCTTCTGAAACGAACGGCCCCTGGAGACAGCCATCCAGCTGGCAGAGGACCATTTGGCGGTGTATGGGTGGTGTTTAACCAGCTCTTTCTCCTTCTCGCTTTCTCTTTCTCTCTGTTCCCTCACCTTCTTGACCTGTCCACGCTTCCATGTTCGGGAAAGGATGACGGCCAGTTCCCACCCCGAGAATCCCTACCCCAAGACATCACTAGACTGACCCTGTATCCTTCTCATCTTTACCATCAGCTCTACCGCACTTGCTCTCTATCCGCATCAGCCTCTAAACCAGGCCCCGTTTTCCACAATTATTTTATATTACATAACATTACATTGGAGCTAAATGAATTATGGCGACTGCATTAAACTTGAACATGTAAAATCAGACTAAATAAAACAAATACAATCTCCGCACACCAATGTCTGGTTGAGCCAGACAAAATTACAAAAGGAATCCCACTGACAACAGAATCAGTGACGTGGAGAGTAAGGCATGTGGCGTTCATGTGGCCTGAGTTCAAACTCTTCCAAAAGTGGAAATAAAATGCCTAATGGGTATTTAATAGTAGGAGTAAAGTGTTTAAAGGGTTGGGTTATGTGTAGGGGAGGTAATGCCAAGTACAAGTAATGTCCCAATAAAGCAGCATCCATTTATGATTTTAATCACTTACAATGAAAATGTTGCATACTGTTTTATAATATACTACAATACACGGAGGTGCAAATAGTATCTGCAACTACAGTCATGTGACTGTACACGCTTTTTAATATATCTGGGGTTTAATATATCAGGACATAAAAATTCATCTGCTCCTTGGCAGGTCTTGAAATTAGTTAAATACAACCTGAGATGAAAAACATCACATGACATATTACACGTGTCATGGTCTATTTAACAAAAACTAAAATGGAGAAGCCATACTGTGACAAACTAAGCACCCCCTGACTGCTTCCATAGAGGGTAAGTAGCAGTCAGGCAATGCCTAATGCCTTTGAATAATTGATCTTCAGCAAGTATGATCACTTCTATAAAAGCAGAGGTTTTGGCAGTTTGCTGGTCTGGGGCATTCAGGTGTGTGTTGACACAATGCCAAGGAGGAAAGATCCTTAGATCTTAGACAAGCACTTGCTGCCCATAAATCTAGTGAGGGATACAATGCCATTTTTGACGTCCATCATTCTACAGTGAGGAAGATTATTCACAAGTGGAAAACGTTCAAGACAATCTTCCCAGGAGTGGAAATCCCAGCAAATTCACCCCAAGGTCAGGCCGTGCACTACTAATAAAAAACTACAAAAAACAAAAAAAAACCTAAGCGCTAGATCTCAGACTCCCCAGGACTCAGTTAGCATGTTAGATGTTAAAGTTCATGACAGTACAATTAAAGACTGAATAAGTATGGCTTGTTTGGAAGGGTTACCAGGAGTATCTTCTCTCTAAAAAAAACATGGCAGCACAGCTTAGGTTTGCAAAGTTGCATCTGAACAAACCACAAGACTTCTGGAGCAATGTCCTTTGAATAGACAAGCCCAAAGTGGAAATGCTTGGCCATAATGCACAGCACCACGTTTGACAAAAAACAAACACAGCATATCAGCACAAACACCTCATACCAACTGTCAAACACGGTGATGATTTGGGCTTGGTTTGCAGTCACAGGACCACCCAGGTCTGTAGTCATCTGTAGTCATTGAGTCAACCATGAACTACTCTACACACCAAAGTATTCTAGAGTCAAATGTGAGGCCATTTGTCGACCAGCTAAAGCTTGGGCGAAATTGGCTCATGCAACAGGACAGTGACCCCAAAACACACCAGCAAATCTACAACAGCTGAAAAAGAAAATAATCAAGGTGTTGCACTGGCCCAGTCAAAGTCCAGACCTCAACACGATTGAAATGCTGTGGCAGAACCTTAAGAAAGCGTTACATAAACGAATGCTTGCAAACCTCAATGAAATGAAGCAATGTTGTAAAAAAGAAATTGGGCCAAGATTCCTCCACAACGATGTGAGAGAAAATTATTACTTCAAGTTTGGTTAAATCATAGTGTGTTCTTAGTTTGTCACACACAGCATCTCCGTTTTGACTATATTTTTGTTAAATAAATAATGACACGGTGTAATCATGTCATGTGTTGTTGGTCCTGGTTGTATTTACCTAATTTTAAGAACTGCTAAAGACCAGATGATGTATTTATTCTGTCCTGATACCTGATTGCACTAAGAATGAATAGCATTTTACTATTTACAAATAGTGCAAATAACATCTATCACTATTTAAACTTTTTTGTTGATATTTACACAAAACCAATACAGATATTTCCCTTATTTAGCCTTTTTAAGACTTTTACTCTCTCAAACGCATGGTTTATATTCTGTACTTCTTGAGCCAAATAAAAAAAGATTCACTCAAGAATGGGGGTGGGAATCCCTTCCGCAAACTGACAACAGTAGGCATCACTTTGTAGTTAGAAAATTGCAGGGTCTGCACTTAAATTTCTTGCTATTCATCACATTTCCTTCCCTGTTATCATGACAATGTCAATGAGGGATCGCAAAATCAACAGCCTTATTGCAAAGCCAAACAATTGCATGTACTCCAATGCAGGAATCAGGTATGAAATCTCTCAGATGGGTTTATAGATGATAGTTGTCTGTATTCAGTAGAAAATCACTTGAGAGAATTGCTGTTTCCAGAACCTAAGAATTAAGGCCCTAGTCTGTATTGATTCTCTGCTCATTTTTGAATAGTAACAATTTGCTTAAGAGTGATATTGACACTTTAATTCACCCACTTTCTTTCCCATTTCTCACATTTCTTGACCATTCTTTAATGGTTAGTGTAGGCCCCTGCAGCATACTGATATTCAAAGTTTATAATTGAACATTTTACGATACCTTAAATATCGCTACATCACAGAGTTGGAATGAGCAGAACAGACCGTAGCCTCTGGCAATTGAATGGCATGTATTCAATGGGAAATGAGGTGTAACATTAAAAGTAACTGACAGCAGCTGTCAACATTCTTTTTCTTTTTCTTTTTCTTTTTCTTTTTCTTTTTCTTTTCTTTTCTCTTCTTTCTTTTTTCTGCTAGGCAACAGTACATTTGCACGTTAAAGTAACAACAGGTAAAATTTAACTTTTTCTCTCGGGGTCCCCCCCTACAGTTGGGAAACAGTATTGTCCTCTACTTACTGTCGTAAACCGTCATGAATGTAGCTCATGCATTTGACAACAACCATGATAGCCGTGAACACTTTAGGAGGTCACATGCAGGTGTTCTGCTTGCGTCGCGTGTGAAATGTCTTCATCCCAGGTACAGTGGCATATATTTCAGCATGTCATACGAATATAATTTAATGGGTTTTATTTTATTTTTTTTCTAACGACAAATGATCGCGATGCTCACGTTTACAAGCCAGCGTCATTATAGTAGCCTAGTCTAGCCTATTGGTTACCGTTTTACTGAATCTATACTTCAATGCAATGTTTGAGTGGTAGATAATAACCATATATCGTCAATATTATAATATTAAGCTATATTATTATATCAATAATGCGCGCGCGTGCGTATTAATGCGTAGGCTACTCTAGCACACACATGCAAGGTCTCTCCCGCTCTCCTTCTCTCTGTCGTGCGCGTATTCAATTTAATAAGTCGGGACACTAAAATTAGAGTTGAAATACGGGACTGTCCCGGGAAAAACGGGACGTCTGGTCAGGTTATAGCTAGTATGCAAGCAATATACTTACTAGTACAAAAGCATGACAGCCCGCATCAGTAAGGCACCCCTCCACCTCCTTCAGCTCACGCCAGCGAGAAAACGCTGGCCCAATGTTGATCCTCGTTCTGCCTAACGCGATCACTTTCTCTTTTGCTTTGCTCCGATAAAACCTTTGCTTTCTTGTTTTTCTGTGCTGCTTCGGCCATGACTATAACATTTGGCTCGCACGTCCGATTTTAAGGAAGTGGGGGTGGTGGTGGAAGTGACGTATATGCCGTAAAGCAGTCAAATTTTGTAGTTCTCTTTGTTTGCCGGTTACTACCCGAAACCCGACGTTTAAAAGTACGATTAAAAACGCTACAGACCCCGTCAGGCTATGGCAGACGTGTCATTCAACCTATTGCAAGTCGATGTACCATCACAAGAGACATGGAAATATATTATGAAGGTTGAAAAGTTACCCGGTGCTGCTTTAAATATTTAAACCTGGGTCATTCTAAACAGAAACCTGGGTCATCTTGCTTTGCGTTTGACACTGACTGCTCATACTTTACCTAGGGTTAACAATTAATCTAGAGGATTCATAAGCTGACGTTTCACAGAGTGCATTGTGTCATTGATTGGACGAATGACTGAACTAAAACAATGAGCTTATGCTGCATTCACGCCATGTCAACAGTAATTACGAGATGACAACCCGTGACGTTCTATACGTCGACACTATCAACGCCAAAATTAATCTGCAGCAGTCAGGTGGTACAAAGAACTCTGTAAGTTGTTTACTTTTATTATTATTATAATATTATATGATTTGAGACAATGCAATTTAATGCCATCTCTTGTAACGCTTTGCTGACTCTGCTCTTGCTGTGCACACGCATCACATATTTTGAAGGAGGCTTGGCTTTGAAAGCTATCTTGCTATTGCTAGCCTCTCTGAAATTGCCTATCATACCTTTAATTGCAGTGTGAAAAGCACTAATGATTTGAGTGCAGCATGTTCAGAGGCTTATTAGGTAAATAATCTTCTGAGACTTGACAGTTGCAATGGATTAAAAATATTCCCAAGCTCTAAAAATGTTGAATTCATGATCATACTACAGAATAATACAATCTTTGGAACATTGCTGTCTTCAAGTGTGTATACTGTAGATGTAATACATGCTACTTTTGGTAAAATTGGTAGGATCAGGATTGATGATTTTTGCAGTGTTCGGACTGCCACAAGAAAAAGCTAGTGTAAAAACTAACTGCCATCCAAAATTTCTTGGAGTCACTGTTTTCAATAGAGTCAATAAATTGTGCGTATTTTTGGGTGATAACTGTGTCTGCTTGACAGAAGTGTTAGCTTACCCTTGTGTTAGTTCCAAAATCAACTGGCAACCCTGTCAATGCATATTTTCTCTTTTCAAAAGTTTTTAGTGTAAAATAAAGGATCATCTTTAAAATAATAATAATTTAGTGGAAATATCATTTAAAATGACTAAAACTACCATAAACGAGGAAACAACCACGTCTGTGAATGCTGTTTGGACAGATATGAATTAGTTAGCATAAGTTAGTTATGAATGACGGTTTTAGCAGCATATGGACCAGAAGGTTATGTTGCTATCTGAACTGCATATATTGATATGGATATTAATAAGCGGATATAAAACTCTCTTGATTTCCAGTTGTAGTGAATGTACGTCTCTGTGCATTAGCATGCTATCTCAGCTGGACAAGATAGAATGACGGGCGGGATTTGAAAATGAACGTGTGTTTCTCTTCTGCTCTGCTGACCTGACCGATATTGCAGCGTAAACCCATGAATAAAAAGCAGCCATATGCATTCCCCACACAACCATCCTATTTTTTTTCAGTTTCAATTGCATTGATGTTTTCTTTTCTTTTTTTCCTATTCGTATGTGATGAGTTTGTTGATGGCCTCCGATTGGTAAACGGCACGATGCAGTGCCACCTGTCAGTCAAATTGGGTGTTATCGTCATGGAGATGCCACGGCTCACGCACTCATCTACAATCCATCAATTTATATTTGTGCTCCAATCGTGGATCTGATTACTGTATGGGGCATCTCTCTCTCTCTCTCTCTCTCTCTCTCTCTCTCTCTCTCTCTCTCTCTTCTCTCTCTCTCTCTCTCTCTCTCTCTCTCTCTCTCTCTTGTATTTATGTATATTAGAGTGCTTCAAAAATTGAAAACAATTGTTTTATATAAATACATAAAAAAATATGTATCTGATGAGTGTTCCAAACCCTATCCATGCACAAACTAACTATCTATCTATTATCTATCTATCTATCTATCTATCTATCTATCTATCTATCTATCTATCTATCTATCTATCTATCTATCTATCTATCTATCTATCTATCTATCTATCTATCTATCTATCTATCCATCCATCCATCCATCCATCCATCCATCCATCCATCCATCCATCCATCCATCCATCCATCCATCCATCTATCGGGTTTTGTTTAATTTTTATGTTTCATGTCTTTTATTTTGAAGTTTAGTCACGGTCATGTTCCTGTTTGTCATGTGATCATGCCATGTGCTTCCCTTATCTCATGTGGTATGCTAGGCTTGTTGGGTTTGAAGCGGCGCTACACAGACCGATCGGTGTATGACATCAGAGTATCGCGGTAATTTGATGTCATACACCGATCGGTCTGTGCAGCGTCGCTTCAAGTCCAACAAGCCTGTTCTCATTGGTTGTTCTGGTCATGTGTACTGTTTTCTTATTGGTTCATAGTTTGATTATTCACAGGTGTTCATTGCTAGTCATTTTTCTCTGTTTGTACACAGCCCTCATGTTACCAATAGCCACGTTTCCACTGCCGGGCCAGGGCCGAGCCGTGCTAGTGCGTGCCAGGGCCAGTCGCGTTTCCACTGTCACTTCCGGGGCTTGACTGGGGCTTACTCGGGGCCAACGGCCAGGATTTCTGGCCCGTCGAATACCTTGGGCCAAAGCGGGCCAGCTCGGGCTAGAGGCGTGGGCAGGGTAAAAGGCGGAGTTTATCGTGTTATGGAACGTTATGATCTAAAGCAAGATGCACATTTTACTTTTTTATATTGCGCAACATAATCGCTGCTCGAAATGGAGAATTGCCTGTACTGGTCTGTCGAAGATACCAAAGCTCTTCTGAGCATTTGGGCAGAAGAAAGGGTACAACGTCAATTTGACGGCGTGTGAAGAAACGAGGACGTTGTAAAATACATTGATGCTGAACTTTCTAAGCTAAGCATTCAGCGAGCAACGCTTCAAGTTCAGGAAAAAATAAAAAAAGTTGCGGGCGCAGTATTGTACAAGGCGATTAAAATGCACAATGGCCATGCGGACCTCAGAGAAGGGACTTTCCATGGTTCGACTTGATGGACGTGTGCTGGGTCACCGTCCCTCTGTTAGTGGCGAATCGCGAGACAATCGGGACACTATTGCAGCTACGGCAGGTGAGTTAAATATACATGCTATCTTCCTAACTTAAAAATAAATTCATAATACCCGCTGATATGGGTTGGGTTGTATGACGTTTGATCCAGAAAGGCGTGTTAGGGGCGGGGTTTAGGGCAGCGCTGCGGGGCTACTGGCCCGGCAGTGGAAAACGCAAGCCCGGTGCTTAAGACCCGAAGGCCACTGGCTCGGCTCGGCTCGCTGTTAGCCCTGGCGACGCGGCTATTGTCTCTTGTCTAGCTCTGTTCCTACTGTCGGTGAGTATGTTATTCATATTTATGGTTATTTCATGTTTCCAGTCAAGCCAAGTCAAGTCTGTTTCATTTGTATCTATTCATGTTTGGAATAAACATCAGTGTATCATTACAACTATCAACTGGCTTTCTATGATAAATAATTAACTCATTGATTAAGATTGTATAACCCTTGTTTCCCTTTGTATTCCCTTACACAGACTATTCGCTCTTTCTTTCTTTCTCTCTATGGAGAGTATCAGAGAACAAAACTTTGTTGATTCACGTTATTACGAGACTAGACTGTTTTTTTCCCACTTGAATAGACACTGAAACATACAAGGCCAACAAATATACAGCTTTCAAAGCATTATACATATAAAACCATGCATCACAACTGTATCATTTGTCCTATTTCTAAAGGCAGGGTTGGAACTGGAAGTCTTAGAACCCAATGATGACACTTCTAACACAAATGAAGGCATTTGCATAATTATCATTAAAGCTCGGTAAGGATGAAAGTATAAATGAAACAGCCAATAACCATTTAATGTCAAATTAGGTTAACGATTTTAAGTGTATTAAAGGTAATGCGTTAAACATATTTTTTATAAAAAAAATAATAAAAAAAAATAGCCCGCATTCTTGGCAAATGTTACATTGACTCCACCTGGTCGGGTCAGACAAAATTATGGAAGATGATGGATTGTCAATAGTAGCAGAAGTGTAGGGGTTATGCGTGTAGTATGATGCGAATCGACTCGAGGTTTGAATCCGCCTATTGCCAAACTCGCTCTACTCCCTTTTCCCATCACATATCAGATCGGAAAGACATTTATTTTCAATAAAAATTCATAACATTTTCGAAAAGTGTAAATAAAGTGTCTAATGTGGTTAACAATAAAGTGTTTATCAGTTAGGTTTAGGTAGGTAGGGCTTTATTGTCACAATAAGTAGGCATCCATTTAATAATTTGAATAAATATAATAATTTACACCATATAATTCTTACAAATAGTATCTGCCACAATTTATAAGTAAAAAATATCATCTAACTACTATTTACACTTATTGCAAAGAAAATACTGCTATTTTTACATAGTGTAAATAGCATCTGTTGCTGTTTGCACTTAGTATGGAACATTTCTGTTGAATTTGGGTATTTACACACTAATTCCATTTCAAATTAATGGCCAAATAAAGCCATTTCTACATGCACAGTAGGTGGGCAAAGCCGAACACTTTTTATCTAAATAAAATCAAGTTGAAAGGACAGACACATGTAAATATTTAGCATTCTAGTCAGAAAAAAGACTTTTTTTTATTAATTTAAAAAGTCCATTTACATGTGGTCCACATTTTCAAGCCTTTTCGTCCATGCAAAACAGAAAAATAGAGTAATTTTTTTAAGAGGCCCCAGTAGAATCGTTCAATTCACTAAAATACTTGAGTAGTGACATTGAACATATTGTATGCTATGAGAATGAACACTCTGCTATACATACACCGCTGACTTCCCTTAAAAGCTGTCATCAGTATAATAGATAGTTTTAGCTCTGGCAAACTGTGTAATGATCATTCCTTTCCCACAATCCTTTACAAAAGCCTTTCCCTGCACACAGTGTGTCAGTCTGCAGTAAGATGCATGGTGGTATGTTCTAAAGCCTGACTAGATCAAACATACTGTGTCCTCACAAAAGATTTGTATGATTGTGAAGGCTACAATAAAACGATACACAATGTTTGTTTCTCTTTAGATAAATCTCTTTTGGCACGACGAAACATGGTCAGGGAGATGTTTCAATCTGCTTGATGGGTGTGCTCACAAGTTAACAGACGCATTCAATAAGAAAACGTAATTAAAACTGGAGCTGGAAGCCTGTCGTAGTCAAACTGAAGACATATAGTTGCAATTTCAATGCATACACATTTCTGTGGCTCAAAGAGTAATGGTGCTAGCAACGCCAAAGTCATGGGTTTGATTCTCAGAAAATGCATGGACTGATAAAAATATATACATTGATTGCAACACCTGGCAAATGCATAATTGTAAATGTAATGCAAATGCAATGAATATGTTTGTATTTATACTATGTGATAATATAGAAGTATAATTATTTGTATTTCAACATAACAGAAAACACATGTCCACTTAAAATTTTATTACATTATTATTATAATTTCAGTTTAAAGGCCTGACTACTAGAGCTACTAAGTAAGATGCTGGTGCCACCATCTGTACAACGTCTACAGATGTTCTATCATATGTTAGTCTGGAGCCTTGCTCTCTCCCACAGATAGTTTCATATCATTAATCCTGCACATTGGCTTTTGGTATCTGGGTGTGTGTTTATTCAATAACGCATGTTGTTTCTAGAGATAGGAAAGTCTCAAATTAATTACAGTCTAGACAGCCTGCCCGTCAAATAGACGAAGAGATAGAAAAAAGAGAGAGAGAGAGAGAGAGAGAGAGAGGAGAGAGAGAGAGAGAGAGAGAGAGAGAGAGAGAGAGAGAGAGAGAGAGAGAGAGAGAGAGAGAGAGAGAGAGAGAGAGAGAAGAGAGAGAGAGAGAGAGAGAGAGAGAGAGAGAGAGAGAGAGAGAGAGAGAGAGGAGAGAGAGAGAGAGAAGGAGAGAACAAATGAAGTTGTTCAGTTAGGTGAGTGATATCACACACAGTTGCCCTAGAGCATCAGATGGCCAATAGTTTAGACTTTTCATTCAAGTATGAACATTAAAAAACAAAAAACAAACAAAAAAATAACTGAATGGTGACCAGGGGCAGTCAATCACCAAAAATGACAAAAATAAAATGTCATAATAGTAGTCTATGACTCAAAGTTAGGGGTGTCGCAGTACACCAGTATTGACTTAAAAAAATGATACTGTGATATTAATACTACAAATATGATATTATTGTAGATAATCCACCAACAGTAACTATCTGGTTGACTCTCCAACATACAGAACATACATTTATGGCAGCAAAGAAAAAGATTATGACGGAGTGGGTGCTTTTAAAACTCAAAATGATGTTTCCTCGCTCCTCCATCCTACAGCCCAATATTGTTTCAAACTCTTTCTCTGCGTCCAACACTGATATTTTAGAGTGATTCACAGGCCATTTTTTAAGTTTATATTGAAAGTAAATAAAATCATTATTTTTTTCCTAGGTCACAGCTCTCAAATCTCATTCATGTACACGTATATTTCAAGGTTTCTATAGATGTATTATGTCTGTGAGAGAAGTACGAGTATAAAAACTCTGAGTTTGATTTTAGGTAAAGTTTTGTGATGCGCTCGAGAAAAAAAGTTCACAGAGACGTCAGAAAGCTCATCCTTTTTTTTTCTTCTTTATTTTACACCATTTCTGTGAGTGTACACACATAAAAGTAGACCCTTTACATGTTTGATGAATTTCTTACTCTTATCTGTATGACCAAAAACCTTCCCGCTATTATAAAGAAAAAAAATGCAAGTGATCGTGTTGGCGCCTCTGGCAACATCATAAGATTTTCTTCACAAAAGACTATCAAATCGACTTCAGAAGACAAAAATAATGACCACAATTTATTTAGATGACTTCTGTCATTCTCGAAGCTTGCTTGAACATTCATCCAAACATTCTGCTGAACTTCTCCTTTGGCGTTCCACGTATGCAAGATAGTGTTTGAAGCAACATAAGGGTGAATAGATGTTTTTTTGGTCAATTCCTGCGTGATCACCAGCAGAACAGTGACAGTGACGAAGGAGGTCTGTGTTGCCCTGTGTGCGTATAATCAGCCCTGTCTCTCCTCTTTAATAGGGGCAGGATGGGGCTATGCAACAGCTGCTGTCAAAACCAAATTATCCAGCCAGAAAGATGACCGACCCTGCCCTCTCAATCAACCCCCACACCGGCTCTCTGCTCTGGGTCGCGCTCGGCCCGGCGCCTCCCTCTCCTCTCTAGAGTGCTGGGGGTTTGTACCTCACCTCTCCTCCCCTCCGTCTGTCACTTCATTTTCGAGAGTAATTCATTTTTCACACGGCTAAATTGTTCCACGTCGGAGTCTGACCCAGCTCTGTTCTAATCTATCGGGTTGACCCACGCTAACTCTGAGAGAGAGCGACTAAACAAAGATGCCAACTCATGTATGCACAGGCACACACACACACGCACGCACACATACTTGCAAATGGGTGCAGTGTGTTAACTAGACAATTTGGTGTGTGCATTAACACTATGCACAATTGTTCAACGCAATCGCTCACGCAATTGCTCAGTTGACATATGTTCAATCGCTCAATTACTCGCTAACTGACTTGTACGATAGACTGGGTTTCTTTTATGCTGGTCTCTTGTGTCAGTGGTTTTCACAAGGAATTATAAAGTGGAGGGACGGTGAATGTCGAAAACTATTCTCAAGAGAAGGAGAGTGTGACAGAATGAAAGAAGAGAGATAGAAATATGAGTACGGTCCATTTCTGCCTAAGAACAGTCCATTTACACTGTCTCACTGACATGTAAAGTGACTAACCTCAGTTTGGTTTGTATTTAGTGGCGGGTTTATCTGAAATAGATTATAGCGTAAAAATAAACCAGCAAGGACATAAATTCATTCAAATAATCCAACGGCTGTCACCACCAATAGTTGTGGAATGGAATAAACTGAAAACAACATAGTGGAACATAAGCTTCAGGCTTCAATTTATGTCCGTCCAGAAGTAATAAGTACTGATTATTTCACAGACATAACACAGAAAACAAACAGTATTGTTTGTATAGTTGACTTGCCACTAAGTGTTAGTATAGCCAAAATAGTCCCAAGCATTCTTTGAAAATCTGGTGATACTGGTAAACTAAGGAGATATTGCTGGATAAGACAGTTAAGGAAGCATGGTTGGTGATCCAACACCAATTGCCTAGAGACCAACATTCAAAACATATATTGTGATTGGCTGTGTTAGTCTTTTCAGCAGGAGCATGTATGTAGAGAGACTCGAATGAATTACATAGCAAAGTTTAATACTTAGGGTAGGCCTAATTTTGTCAATAATTTAAAGCCTTGCTTTAAAAAAATCCGATGTGCCAGCATGTTACTATCCTACTGAGATGGTTTTGAGGCTGATATGCTAATGGGTCAGGCATTAATGTAGACCCAAAAGGAATAAATCGCATATCTAGACCATGATATGTGAGTGGAGTGGAGTAATAGCAATTTCCCTTCCCCTGTTAATGCATTCAGTAATCACTCCACTTCAAATTCACTCCGGGTTTTACATTTCCCTTGTCTCACCTGCTCCCTGTTCACTGGTGAGAAAAATTGGCTTTTGCATTAACATGGAAATACACAAAAGGTAATGAGCAAAAAAAATGGTTCTTTAAACTATAACAAGATTATTCACACCCAATCTCATATAAGGTTCTAGACAAAAAAATGGTTCTTTGGAGAACCAAAAATTTTTTTTTCGCTCATTAATGGCATCGCTGCAAAAGCACTTAGCAGATTCCTACTGGCAACTGAAAGAAAGTTGTTTTAGCTGTACATAATAATACTCGTAATATGATGTCAATATCTGCAGTGTCTTTTTAAAAGCCTAATTGGACAATAATAGATAATGATAATAGATCAAAAATGTAAAAATATGCAATCTACTCCACTCCGTTTCTCCACTTCCAATCTGCATCGCTCACATACTCTGATCTAGGCAGAGGCTTGGCACTTTGATTAGCCAGTAAAACTGTGAATTCTGTCTGGGTAACATAAATCATACATTAATAAAATGCTTTGACAGTGGTTAAGAGAATGTCTATATTCTATGGCCTGAGATTCTAATTTTATTCCCCGCACACCTGCTTAATTTCTGAGGTTATCACTTGACAAGATGTAAATCAGATAATCACTTTAAACTTTTCAAAATTCTAGAGTTTTTCTCTAGACGATTCCAACAGACACACATACACAGAGATAAAAGTGAGTGACGTGTGAGTGGACCCAGGTTAATTACGGTTCATGATAGAAATCTTTAATGGTTGTCTATTAAAAGGTAATTAGAGGATGTGAGTGTGTCTGATAACTTATCTCGGCACCTTTGTCTGCCCCAGTCTCGCTCTCTTACACACACTCACATAACCGATCATCCTATAAAAAGAGGTGAAAAGCAGTGGAATGAAATTGAATGTTTTTGACGGGACAGTAAAACCTGGCATTTTTCATGCAGATATATAAAAGTAATGTTACGGAAATGATTCTTTCTTTCATTCTTTCTCTTGCTTTTCTCTTTTTCCTGTATAAATTTTTCATCTGCTCGCTGGGGCTCATGTTTTATTGAGGCACACTGTGTCATCCACCAGGATGTTCAACATTATGAACCATCTTTTATATATGATGGACAATCAATAGCCTACCTCACTGCATTACACAAACTACAGAATAACTAAGACATAGTCCCTCTGGTTAGGATCTCACAGAAAAAAGCAGGCGGGAAAGTATACGATTTTTGCGACCTCTTTCAGAGGGAGACCATTGAAAGGTTAACTGTCAAATGCATTAGGGATGATACACTTGTGAAAATAATTCTTGGCCATTAAAGACATATAAAAAAAGTTGAAAAAATTAAAATATATACATTTTCGGTTGTTTTTGCATATAGTAGACTTTACATGAATAGAAAGGTAAACAGCTGGAAGTGAAATCAGAGCTTTCTACATTCATAATGTAAGTGGACTCAATCATACTCAGACATTTTAATCATTTTAAGGGGGCCTGGGGACCATTTGTGGTGTTCAAATATGCATCTTATATCTTGTATTTGGAGTCTTCAAACAATTAGGTATAAAAATACTCTTAAATTCAGCCTGCCTTTTTTTCATACCCTGCCTAGGAATGCATAAAATGTTGTCCAAATATAAAAGCTTTCTAGAATAAGAATGCAATTAGAATGTAGAAAACGCCACAGTGGTGTAAGTTAAAGTATTGGCCATTTAAAAAAAAGAGAAAATAAACAAAAAGAAAACCCCTTAGCTATATCTTGTCAAAACTAAACTTTCTGTTTCAACTGGAAATGAGTCACCATAGGACAGAACTGTGTAGATTAAGAGATGCAGCTCTCTAAGACACGGGTCAAACATGTTGCATGATCCTTGTTTTACAGTAAAGAATCATCTTCTACATCATTTCCTTTTAGCAATTTATTCAGAACAAGAATGAATAAATGACATGAATTTCACAGATTGCTTTATCTAAAACAACTTACAAATAAGGATCAACAAAAGTTATGTATCATACAGAATATATATATACAGTATATACATATATAATGTCGAAGTTCAAAAATTTTTACTTTATTATGTTGCATCCAGTAGAAGTAAAAGAGCCTCTCGATGAACATTTGACTTGGACTACTGACATACCCTGACTGGCTATCATGGTGTGCGCAGTATGGTCGACAGGATATGTGATTAGCTGGCTGTGAAATCTGCAAATGAACTGACCCTCAGAAGCTACCAAGCCCCTGGTGCCACTACTCTTCATTATGGCCCCCCTTAATTGGCCTGGATGTTGCCATAGATCATTAGGTGGGTGGCTGAAAGTCCATAAAGTGTCACAAATCCATCCTGATAGATGATGTGATGTATTACCACTTTACTGAAGCCAAATCGAATGCTGAGATATGACTGCAATGTTGTGGAAACGGTTGAAAGAGTGGATCCTAACCAGGCCAATGTGTCCTCTTCCAAACCACTGGGGTACAAAATTACACACCTACTGTATACCACGGCATATATGGTCCTATGGATGTCAAATTGTAGTGTTTTATGGGGTGGGATAGACTCGGAACTCCATAGGATTCACCTTGATCAAGGCTATCTGAAAGGTATTCAGTGCTTAAGAGGCCTAAAGACAACAAGCTCATCTCGTTTGGGACGTCATGGGATAAATCAAGTGGGTTATGCCCTTCTATGTTGACAGGGTTTATTCAAGTGGTGCTTATTCTTGGGACTAATTCAGAATATTCTTGCTGAGACCCCAGGGCTGTCAAACAGGCCAGCAGAAAACTATGTAAATCTAAAGATGAAATGGACTGAGCAATTTACAACCTATCCAGTCCATTAGCCAGGCAATGAAGGCCTAGGTAAACATCTAGAGAGTGGAACAGCTCTTATCCTCTCTTAAAAATAGCTAAACGGCCAATTCCATGAGATATTCTTGCAAATATCTCAGTAGGTCACTAGATCTGAGATATGACATCATCAAAACTCCAAGTTCCCGTATCAAACAGGAGTCATGCCATGTACCTGGAGCTTGCAGGCGGGTAGAAACAAGAAAACTGGAAGACTGAAATAGCTGGACATCAGAGGCCGAAACCACTCTCTTATTGTATTCTGAAAGGTACTGGAAGAGCTCCATATGCCTGGAATTACTGCCATCCCAAAAGAGGTGCCACCTCACATCATCAGAACCACTATCTGGGGGCCTCGGCTAATGCAGCCTGACAACAAGAAACTTGTACAAGCTTCTCTGGTTGGCAGGTTATTAGCAGTGATTGTGCCCAGTTTCCACTCTGTATCATGTCCTCATTCACATGTGGTAAGATGATATGAAAGGACAGCTGGAAACTAGTCATCTGAGGTGGTCCTAGTTTCTGCGCCTTGAAGACAGCCTTGACTAGGGCTGTATTTTCCAGTGGAATCAACGTTTGGCTGATAACCTTCGGCAGTTAAGCCCTGCTGGTAGATACGGTAACCACACACTATTAAAGGGATAGTTCACTTTGAAATTAATTTTTTTATATGCTTTAGCTTACCTCAAGGGCATCCAAGATGTAGGTGTCTTTGTTTCCACAGTAGTTTCAAATTTGATATTTTTTGGTCAAACCGTTCTTGTCTGTCAGTCATATAATGCAGGTCTATGGGGTCCACCTCAAAGAGCATGCACAGAGAAGTCCAAATTAAACATGATTTAATGACTCGTAAATGTAAGTACACATTGATGGCCTAAGACACAAAACGAGCGGTTTGTGTGAGAAAACGAACAGTATTTATATCGTTTTTACCTCTTGTAAACACAGCCACGTCCAAGCGATCTGAGGTCGCGAGCGGTTCGGTCTTTTCCGGAAAGCACCGGAAGTGATCTCTCGCGCGTGTACGTCACTCATTGTTTACACAGAACAGAGATTGTAGGTAAGACAGCTAATTAAAAGGGTACTAATTTGCGCTTATCCGGGATTTTTAAACCGTCGTAAAAGAAAACAATTAAACATTTTTTTAAAATAAAACAATTGTATGAGTGACGTACACGCGCGAGAGATCACTTCCAGCGCTTTCCGGAAAAGACCGAAGCGACGGCGCCCTCAGAACACTTGGTCGTGGCTGTGTTTACAAGAGGTAAAAACGATATAATACTGTTTGTTTTTACACACAAACCGCTCGTTTCGTGTCTTAGGCCATCAATGTGTACTTACATTTACAAGTTATTAAATCATGTTTAATTTGGACTTCTCTGTGTATGCTCTTTGAGGTGGACCCCATAGACCTGCATTATATGACTGACAGACAAGAACGGTTTGACCTAAAAATATCAAAATTGAAAATACTGTGGACACAAAGACACCTACATCTTGGATGCCCTTGAGGTAAGCTAAAACATATCAAAAAATAATTTCAAAGTGAACTTTCCCTTTAAGAGTGCCAATGAGGCAACCTCCAAGGAAACCAAAAATTTTTTTTTCAGAATGGATTGTCAGAAATGCATTATATGAGTAGATCAGATCTGTGACTACAACACCACCCTCTTGCCTGGACTGGAAAAGTACTCTAGTTCCCTTTCAAAGAAAACCGATGCTTGCTGACGCAACATCCCGTTCCCCTTTTAGGGAACTGGGGTTACATTCATAACCCGAGACTTACTACTACATCTCCAATCCCCTGAACAGCAGAGATGCACATCCTCATGAATTTTCCACTTGCTCGACCTTAAAAGTTATTGTGACACAAACAAAACCCAGTCGAAACTGAACTTTTTCAATCGAAAACCATAACAACAAACAAACAATAGATAAAGCTAAAGAGATAAACAGCTCATCTTGGCACTATATAAATGTGCAAATAAATGTGTTTGTCTGCAGTAAAATACATTTTTAAGAAAGGTGAACACAATGGAGTTGTGGCTTAGTAGTAGGACATGTGGGTTCAAGTCTGGCATTATGTTTCCCTCGTATCTTTCTCCCTTTTTCCAGTCATATATTCAACTGGCTCTATAAAAAATTATAATTAAAGTCTTTCATATTTTACAGACTGTTTTTCCCCTCTTCTTTGGATCTCTTTTTTGTTTTCATTCTTGAATGTTAATAGTGTTTAAGGTTGATTTGTTGCTATCATACTGCAACATTTATTTTTAGCTACTTCACAGAAATATTGGCCTAGAAAGCATCAAAACTATTTTCTGCGTTTGTAGATTTTGATTGTCTTATAAGTACCTTATGTAACACTCAGCTACACCGAATAATCAGAGAATATATATTCTTCACACACACACACACACACACACACACACACACACACACACACACACACACACACACACACACACACACACACACACACACACACACACACACACACACACACACACACACACACACACACACACACACACACACACACACACACAACACACACACACACACACACACACACGATCTTTCCTCACCTCCTGTATTCATTGATTTCCTGATACTAAGATAACTATAATCAGACGTAAACATCAGATGTGTTTCCACAGTGCCATACTGAAGAAAGTGAATTATGGGTTGTCAGTGGACTTGGCCCATGTTAATGCTTATATCATTGCCTTGTGTGCGAAGAAAAACACATATGGTGCTTATTGAATAGATATCTAGTACTTTGTTACTGATGACAAGTGGGTCGCCATGTATTCTTAGTTGAAATCTCTACTATTATTAATGTGCTTTTTTTTTGAGTTCTCTGGAGCCATACATATAATCCATTAAATATAACATCTTATAATAAGCGTGCATTTGCAAATTGTGATAAAACATTGAGTGATGAAACATAATAATACTCATCTATTTCTTGTTACATCTTTAAAGGGCTGCAGTTAGAGTGGATTATAATTATAGCTGTCAATCTTTCTAAAAAGAATAATTCCATTAATCTCTTTTTTTCTCCCTCATAATTTCTTGGTTTGACAAGTTGTGTGGACAACACTCAGTGGAATGTAACAGTTAATTATATCTATATAATAGCACTGGACAGATGTCGAAATGCAAACATGGAACTGCAAATGCATGAAATCATTTAAAAAGAAATGTTGTTGTTTTTTCCAATTGCGTGCAGTCTCCTTATTGAGTTAAATATGTAAATATATTTCAGTTTCAGGCCGGCTAAATACAATTTATGCTGTGAATTGCCACATAAAAAAAAATAATAATAATAATAATAAAAAAATAAAATAAAAAAAAACGTAATAAAATGTGTACACATGCAGTAATGCATTTCCATTAGATGTGGAGGCAAGGCATGTTGGAGATTTTGAAGACAAATTAATTAATTTAGTTGTAAAGTTGGCCAAATCATCTTTCGAGCAGTGAGATTATTAATAACGGTCACAGAAGTAATTCCTAAAGAATTTTCCCTAGGTAAACAGTCTATTTCTAATATACTTGTGCGTATTTTGCGAATGTTACTAGGGTTACCAGCTTCATATAGTCACGAAAGGAGTTGAAATGTTAGTAATAACTTTAGATATAGGCTAAGAAGCAATTCGATCACTTGTTAAATATGCAAAAGTTAAGTCAGCTACACTGTATTTCACATGTACTATGGTTTGTTTTTAAGATTTTCTAATTCCAGGTTTATTTGAGTGCATACTGTTTGAAACTCTTCCACCAGCCTTCTCTCGTTCTCTCTCTCTCCCTTCTAATGTCCTCAACATCCCACGGCTGCCACCAGTAGCAGTGTTTCCATGGCAACTGTCTCCGTTGGTATGCCTCCTTCCTGGCGCTTGTACTGGAGTGGCGATAACAGGCTTGGCAAACTCTGTCCCACCAAACAACCGAGTTTATCAGCAAGCACAGAGGGCCGAGGAAAAAGCTACTCCTTATGTAATCCATAGGCTTTAATGATGGGATCTATAAAGGGATATCCGTTACATAAAACAACGGATTTGATTCTCTACACACACACACACACACACACACACACACACACACACACACACACACACACCACACACACACACACACACCACACACACACACACACACACACACACACACACACACACACACACACACACACACACACTTAGCTTTATAAATGGACACATGTCACTTATATTGTTTTTATATTAAGTGAATTATAATGACTAAAATGAAATTGAATTTGTATGATTTCAGCCAATGGAATTGCTTTGGGGTTCTGGTTTGACTCAACGTGTATACCAAATTCATTCAAAAGATCCATGAAAAGCACAAGGACATTTTGTCCTGAAGTAAACACACATCATCCTTCTAGCTGAGACATTTTGTCTTTCCTAGTTGTTTTAGACCCAGTTGTGACTTTCTGCACCTTACGAAACCGTCTGCTTAACAGAAAGACCCAGAGAGGGTATTAAAAGGTAACATCGGGTTACTGGTGGCACAGTCTCTCATCATGACCCAGCACGGTAACCTCTGACAGCCATGTGATTCAAACATTTAGTCCTATAAAACCCTCAAAGCAAGCTAGGTCAAGACCACAACCTGAAGAACAAGAGCAGGAGACAGAAACAGAAAGAAGGAAAGTGCAGACCTTAATTCTGAAATGCTAGACAGTGGGCGGAAGTTAAAAGCGTGTGCATGAAAGGTGTCGAAATTCACTATAGCCACAGGGCCCATTAAAATCAGGTTTGAGTCACACACAACAGGACAGACTGTATTCAACTGTGAGCTTTAGATGTGAGGCACAATGAATAAGCCAGACGCACTTACAGTATATAGTCTTATTAGACGTGATGAAGTTGAGAACCAAAGTGTGGATTACTGAATTAAGTAAAAAAAAAAAAAGTTCTGAAACATACTTAATGCAAATATGCAGAAGATAAAAATGCGTTTTGGCAGTTTTCATTTACCCGACATTAAAGGAGTAGTTCACTTTTAATTTACTCTCCCCCATGTCATCCAAGATGTCCACGTCTTTCTTTCTTCAGTCGAAAAGAAATTAAGGATTTTGATGAAAACATTCCAGGATTTTCTCCATGTAATGGACTTCATTGGGAGCCAAACGGTTCAAGGTCCAAAAGACAGTTTTAGTGCAGCTTCAAAGGGCTTTAAACGACTCCAGACTCCAGTCTTCTCTAGGACCCTTCGAGTCATGACTCGAAAAAATTTGTTAATTTTGATGAACGAGTTCGAACAGGACAGTCACGAACGCTCATCACAGAACAGAGCAAGGCGAGCATTTGTGCTTGAAAAACTTAAACTTTGTTATTTATTTTTTAAATGAGCGATGGTTTCGCAAGATAAGACCCTTATTCATCGTCTGATATCGTTTAAAGCCCTTTGAAGCTGCACTGAAACTGTCTTTTGGACCTTGACCCGTTTGGCTCCCAATGAAGTCCATTATATGGAGAAAATCCTGGAATGTTTTCATCAAAAACCGTTATTTCTTTTCGACTGAAGAAAGAAAGACGTGGACATCTTGGATGACATGGGGCTGAGTAAATTATCAGCAAAAGTTTTTTTAAAAGTGAACTACTCCTTTAACCCAATGTTTGAAAACGGGATTTAAAGTGCAATATTTTGAAAACAATATCGTTATTAAATCTGTGTAAAAACTATAAAAATGCACATTTGTGAAAACAGTGAAACAGTAAAAACATGCGTATGATGTGTTCAGTCTAAATGTGCTTAGTGTTTCTTTACAAATTCATATCGCCAACTACTGGCCTGGCAGCATAATACAGCGTTTTTAGTCGTATCCGTGAATCCCTGTGAACGGGGATCGTTTTGACGACGTTGACGTCTTTACACAAAAATGCAAAGGAAAAACTTTCCCATTTTAGTACATTGTTGTCGTGTAAACATACCCTGTTCCTGTGTTGGTTCATGTTTCCTTCGTCCCGGTTCATTAGTTGCCATGTTTGAATTGCCCTCATGTGTTACACCTGTATATAGCCCTCATTTTCAGATTTCATTATTGTCTATGATTGCTGGTTGGTCTGAACGTGTTTGGAAGAAGTTCTGATATACCTGAGTGTATGGCTATTTTGATTTTGTTATTAATACAGACTGCTGTGTGGATATATCCTGCTTTTTTCGGCCTTTGTCTCAACCTGAGTTGACACACACATTCATGTCACAACTCAGGATAGACACTAGCGAAAGGTTATAGTAATGCTATTGAGCACAACACGATTGACTACTTGCTTATGTAATAACACTGCTACAGATGCATATGTTAACACACAAAAGGGATTTATAATTATGTTGGAACAACATATTTATGATGAAGTGACATCCTGAGTAACGAAGTTCAAGGTAAATCTAATTCAAGGTAACTCTATGATACAGAAAAACATAAATGAGAGTATATCAGGAAAAAAACGAATGAGAGAAAGCTAGACAGCAGAAAAGTTCAACTCAGGAAAAATGAATAAGGAAAAAAAAAGGTCAGAGAGAGATAAATAAATAAAGACTGTAAGAGCATGTGAGTGAAAGGGAAGAGTGAAGAAAAAAGGGAGAGGGATTTCTCATTCTCTCCAATTTTTAATTGTGCACATTTGTGGCTGTCGTGTCCAAGTCTATAATTTGGAGCAATTCATCAAATGACCATAATCAGTTTTAATCTGGACCCCTGTAAAGCCAAATTACCTCTTCAGCTGCTCTGAAGAGCTATAGCAGTCAGCACACAGTCCACATCTCCCTCTGACACACACACACACACACACACACACACACACACACACACACACACACACACACACACACACACACACACCACACACACACACACACACACACACACACACACACACACACACACACACACACACACACACACACACACACACACACACACACACACACACACACACACACACACACACACACACTATTCTGCATGTGCATTGTAATCATTGCCAGTAGAATGATAACTTTCAATGGTTCTGCCTATATTTCAGTCCCCTTGTTTAACACAGTTAACATTCCCTATTTAACAGACACAACCAAATTAGACCTTTTTCTGGTGTCAAATCTGGAAAAATTGGCTCTGGAGTGGCCCCAAAAAGCCAGAAAGAAGCCAGAGGGCGGAATAATGTCCAAACCAAGAACCGTTTTGAAAACAACAATGACAAATGCAGCGATGCAAAAGGCTCTAAGTTGACATAACGTTCTGATAGACGTCCTGTTGCACAGCAGCTCCAGCTGTTTCATTTTCCACATCTGTCTTCTTAAGTAAAATTAAATTATTTACAAATGTCATGTGTGTGCACTGCAAAAACAACTTTTTAATGAGTCTTTAATCAGCCGACAAGGAAGACAAATTTACTTGAAGCAACACTATTTAGACTTGTTATAGATTGCATCTTGAATATAAATCAAATCAAATGCTTGCATTAAAAGTGCATTCTCTGAAAACAAGTTTTCAAATCCTTCGCAGTTTTGCTATCTTTATGTTGTTTCAAATATTTTTAGATCTTTTTTACATGACTATTAGACAGTACAGTTCATAATGCTGAACAGATTTGTATAATATCAGGCTCATTGGAAAAAATTACCTGTGGCAACATTTTTGTGAAACGCAAAATATGTACCAATACGTGCATATCACTGCAGTAAATGGAACAGAAATGGACACTAGAGGCAGTAAAAAGGCCGGCACTTTTAATCGTTTTCACACACAATTCTGATTACAGGGGCAGATTATGGATTAATAAAGACTTGTAGCATAAAATTACCCATAGGAGATCTATACAGATGGAAGGTTTCAGATTAATGCTAACCAGCTTTTTAAATGTTGAGAATGAACCAATCAGCTTGTGCCATGTAGTTAATGATGTAAATATCATCAGGTTGCGTCAGTCTGCACCATCTAGAGTTTGGGCTTGGAACAGAACTTGGGCTGTGTTCGAAATCACGCCCTAATATATATATCTTGAACTCTTGAAACTAGCGTGTAAAAGCCTTAATTAAACATTTTAATAACCAAGTAAAAAGGAATGTACACGAATATACTGTTGCCACATTGCACCCACGGTTTGAAAAATGGATGGATGATTTGGTTGCGGAACTCGAGGACACACACACACACACACCACACACACACACACACACACACACACACACACACACACACACACACACACACACACACACACACACACACACCACACACACACACACACACACACACACACACACTTGTCTGGTGCGCTATCTTTATGAGGACTCTCCATAGACATAATGGTTTTTATACTGTACAAATTGTATATTCTGTCCCCTTACACTAACCCTACCCCTAAACCTACCCATCACAGAAACCTTTCTGCATTTTTACATTTTTAAAAAAACTCATTTTGTATGATTTATAAGCTTTTGTGTCCATGGGGACCTCTATTTAGGTCCCCACAGTGACTCGAGTCCCCATGAGTCTGTGTGCATTCGGGTTTAAGTCCCCACCAGGATAGAAAAACATGCCACCACACACACACACACACACACACACACACCACACACACACACACACACACACACACACACACACACACACACACACACACACACACACACACACACACACACACACACACACACACACACACACACACACACACACACACACACACACACACACACACACACACACACACACACACACACAGCTCACTCCAGAATTCTAATCACCTGCACCTGTCCCTCATCAGCTCACTCATCATCCATAGTATGAGAGCACACACTTCACAGTCACATGTCTGTGGATTACCGACTCCTTACGTAATCTACTTACCTGAAGTTGTCTCCTGTGCAATCCCAGTTACTCATGAGATTCATAAGATTCCACCAGAGTTCCCCTAGTCTTACCTACCTGTGTTTCCTCATCCATTTCAACCCATTTTGGTGGACAAAGAGGCCATGTTCACTCAGCAACAGAATACGGTTGTCAGTCCTGTATTTGAGTCCTTAATACGGTTACGTTCACACACACATAGTTCAGTTATTGTGTGAGTGACATCCACATTCTATAACTGAACTCACACCTGTACATTTTCACAACCGCATTCCCGGAAAACCCTTGCTGTGTGAATGGAACCAGACTGGACAACTAGTCGTCTGTCACTCACGTCATGCAGTAATCTGCTACCGCGTGTTGCGTGTTTTCATATGTGGTTTCAGTAATTTACAGAGATGGGGATATGAGGTGTCTATCATCTGAAGGTTTTAGATCTAAGCTTGGATTTGACGGATGAACATGTTGCTTGATTGGACTCTTGTTGTCAAAAGTGATGAATTTACAGTTCTCTTACGAGAGTATCTCTCGTACTGCGTAATATCTTACGCTATGGGGAAAACTCTTTTCCACGAGATATTGAAGCCAAAAATTATCCTTAATTTTTTATTAATGTAAAACGCTTTGCAGCAGCAAGCAGACATAGGCGAGACAGCTCGCGCGCCTATTGGCTGCCCTGCGGCAATAGCAGCAGCCTATCGAGAGAGGCTCTGCGTGACGTCACGACGAATGGGGGCCTTTCGCGCCCATATCGTCACGTCCCGCCAGAAAGGGCGTGGTCTCGCCCTATATCTAGGCTCGATAGCTGCTCTTACGTTGATTTTCATCTCTTCAGCGAAGCCTCCCGCATCGCTGGATCCAGAGTGAGAAGCCGCGCCGTCGACCTGTAGCCTTTCAGCGGGACGTGCCATCGAGCCTGGAGTCGCTGGCCTCGCCGCCTTCAGCCGCCGTACCTGCTGCGCTTTCCGGCGTACATATCCTTTCCTCTGCTAAGAGTGTGTGTGATTGCATTATCTGCCTTTTTTCCCACCCCTCTAAAAGAGCGGCGTCTTTTTAAAGATGCCTTCCTGTGGTTCTTGCCGAGCCCCACTCAGCGATGAGGACCGCCATGTCATCTGCGTGTCCTGCCTGGGTGAGGATCACGCGGCCATCGCGCTCGCTGACGGCGGATGCCATCATTGTGAACGTTTGCCTATGGTGACTCTGCGGACTCGCCTAGCTTCGTTCTCCGAGCCCGCATCCCAGCCTACCGTGACGCCGCGCCGCAAGAAGCGCCGCGCCCAGCGCGCGCCCGAGCTATCTCCAGCCCGCCAAAGCTCGCCGGTTCGCCCGCCAGCTTCGCCGGCTTCGCTCGAGTCGCTCACGGACGGACAGCGGCCGCCGTCTGCCGCCGCATCCGCCATCGAGTTGGACGATAACACCGAGGCATGTTCTCTCTTGGCTTCGGATAGCGAGGATTGGGCGAGCTCCGTGGACCTCCCCTCCGCTAACGTTTCCCGCCAACCCTCTGGGAAGAGAGCCGGCATTGAAGCTGATGCGTCTGCTCACCAAGGCCGTGGAAAGCATCGGCCTCGATTGGGAGGCACCCACGCTGCCGCCGCGCAACAGATTGGACGGACGCTTTCTCGGGAAAGACGAGGCTCCGTCAAAGTCTAGGCCCGCGCCCTTCCTCCCGGAACTTTACGAGGAGGTTGCAAAGTCGTGGAAGGCCCCCTTTTCCGCCAGGATGCGTACCTCTACCTCCGCGGCATTCTCCGCTGTCGACGGTGCGGGAGATAGAGGATACCTCGCCATTCCTCCGGTGGAGACGGCTGTTGCGTCACATCTCTGCCCGCCCTCCGCTGGACGGCGTGTTCAGACGACACTCCCGTCCAAAGCCTGTCGAGTGACATCATCGCTGCACGGACGCGCTTACAACGCAGCCGGGCAAGCAGTCTCAGCGCTGCACACGATGTCTATTCTGCAGATCTACCAGGCAGACCTCCTCCTCAAGCTGGACGAGGAGGGACCCGGCGCTATCTGCGTGGCGGACCTGAGGAGCGCTACGGACCTCGCTCTACGCGCTTCTAAAGCCGCTGCACAGGCCATGGGGCGGAATATGGCCTCTCTCGCCGTCGCCGAGAGACACTTATGGTTGACGCTGTCAGAGATGACGGAAGCCGAGCGCTCTGTGTTCCTCGACGCGCCCATTTCTCCGGAGGGCCTTTTCGGAACTGCCGTCAAAGACTTCGCGGACAGGTTTGTTGAGGTGCAGAACACTTCTCAGGCTATGAAGCACTTCCTGCCGAAGCGCTCGAGCTTCGCTACAGGCCGCACCATGCCGTCTGCTCGCAGCTCTCAGCCCCAGCCTGCACCGCCCGCCGCCGCCGCCTCACAGCGCCGCCAGGCCCGGGATCAGAGACCGCGGTCTCGCTCCACCGGACGCCGCCCCCCTCACCGCGGGCCCCGGCCGAGGATTGAGATCAAGCCCGAGGCCTCAAAGTCTTCCTAGCCGCTCTAGGAAAACGACGGTGTTCAGATCCCGCTGCGGCCGGATTTCCACCAAAACTTCTCGCTCGTTCAGTTCCATGCGTTGTGACTGTCCCAGTGTATTTTGCAGTGAAGCAGCCGGTGTCTAATCCCGCTTGCCTGCACACAAAAGCTGTTTTTACGGCTACCCAGATAAATCCAATAAAGGGTGTATTTTCTGGTGTTCCGGCCTCGGCCGATGGTGTTATGAGTGTTGTAAGAATGCCCTCGTCCCAGTGCCCATTCCCACACCCAGACACAGCCCGCCACGGTGCAGGGCTCGCACAAATAAAATCGTCTCCGGTCGATTGTGCAAACAATGTAGTGAACGCGCCCATGTCCCAATGCCCGCTTGCACTACACGCTGCGTGTCCCCCGGTTTCTGTAAAAACGAAACCAACACACATTCAGTCGGCCCTAAACGACAGTGTTTTCAGTGCAGCAAATGTGCCCGCAGCCCCGCGCCCACATTTCCTCACAGACAAGACGAATCCCACGGGATTCGCCCCGCTCGCTCTCTCGGCGCCACCCGCCTTAGAGGTGCTGAGTGCGGCCAGGCTGCCCGCTGTGATCAGCGCGCCCCCCGCCTCGAACGCTGTAAACACGGCGCTGTGTTCCCATTACACAGGGACTCTCGTGCCGCCGCTTTCCCGCGGCCAGAGCCCAGATTTCATTCTACCCCTAGCTATTCGCGCGGATGCGTGGTCAAGGCTTCCCGGGGTATCAGAGTGGGTGCTGAACACTATAAAGAGAGGCTATTCGCTACAATTCGCTCGACGCCCTCGCCGTTACACGGCGCGCGTCGAAACTACGGTGAAAAGCGAAGTATCTCATCTACTTCGAGCCGAGATAGCGAAACTACTGAGGAAAGGGGTTATAGAACCTTTATCTCAGGCTCAGAGCGAAGGGGGCTTATACAGCAGATATTTTCTGGTACCGAAAAAAGTTGGTGGGCTCAGACCCATTCTAGATCTGAGGCTGCTGAACAGAACGCTCGTGAAGCGCCAGTTCAGAATGCTTACGACCAGGAAAATCCTCGCGCAAGTGCCCCAAGGAGACTGGTTCATGTCAATAGATCTGAAAGACGCATATTTTCAAATACAAATAGCGTCCCATCACAGGCGATTCTTGAGATTCGCCTTCGAGGGCCAGGCATATCAATACACAGTCCTGCCGTTCGGCCTGTCCCTAGCACCCCGTACGTTCACGAAGTGCATGGACTTGCCCTTGCCCCCCTGAGACTTCGGGGCATGCGAGTTTTGAACTACTTGGACGATTGGCTGATTCTAGCTCGTTCACGAACGGAGCTCTTAGAACACAGGGCCGCATTACTCGAGCACCTCGAGGAGCTGGGCCTTACAGTCAATTGGGCGAAAAGCTCACTGCTCCCCAGTCGGAGAATTTCCTTTCTGGGAACAGTGTTAGACTCGCTATCCATGACGGCACGCCTGTCACCGGAGCGCGGATTGAATATTCAGCACGTCGCGAAATCCTTCCGCCACGGCTCTATAGTCCCGCTCAGAAGGTTTCAGAAAATGCTGGGTCTCATGGCCTCAGCAGCCTCCGTCTCCAGTTGGGCCTGCTCCGCATGCGCCCACTGCAGCTATGGCTAAAAGCACGAGTTCCCCCCAGGGCGTGGACCGCAGGTCTATTTCGCCTCAGGGTCGACCTTCAGTGCATTTCGGCTCTGAAACCATGGAAAGCAACCGACTGGTATCAGTCAGGTGTGAGTCTGGGGATCCCCTCGAGTGTGAAGGTGGTGTCTACGGACGCCTCTACTTCGGGGTGGGGAGCGCTGCTCGAGGGCAGACCGCTAGCTGGCCTATGGTCAGTACGGGAGAAGCTCCTTCACATAAACTGCTTGGAATTAATAGCAGTCGACAAAGCGCTAAGGCGCTTCTGTCCCCAGATAATAGGCCACCACGTATTGGTCCGGTCGGACAACATGTCAGTGGTGGCGTACATAAATCGCCAGGGCGGCGTCAGGTCCCGAAACCTTTACAGGCTGACGGAACGCCTCCTGGTCTGGGCTCAGCACAACCTGCTCTCGCTGAGAGCGGCGCATGTGCCTGGTCACCTAAATGTGGGGCCAGACAGGCTGTCCAGAAACAACGTCCCAGCAGGAGAATGGTCTCTGCACCCGCAGACGATCCAGCTGCTGTGGGAAACGTTTGGCAAAGCGCAGGTGGACCTGTTCGCGTCCCAAGAAAACGCTCACTGCCCGAGATTCTTCTCGAAAAGCCGGGACGCGCTGGCCCATGTTTGGCCCCGCCGCCCCCTATATGCTTTTCCCCCTGTCTCACTCCTGCCTCAGGTGTTGGAGCGAATCAGGAGGGAGGGATGCCCAGTGCTACTCATAGCTCCGCTCTGGACAAACCAGTCGTGGTTCCCTGTCCTGATGCAGCTGACCAGCGCTGCCCCATGGCCTTTACCGTTGAGGAGAGACCTCCTCTCTCAGGCGGGAGGCTCGATTTGGCATCCTCGCCCGGATTTGTGGTCCCTGCACGCATGGGCCATCAACGGGTACCCGCTGACCTCCCAGAGGGAGTGTTAAACACGATCGCGCAGGCTAGAGCCCCGTCTACCAGACGGCTCTACACCTCGAAGTGGTCTGTGTTCTCTGCTTGGTGTCAAGCGCAGAGCTTTTCACCTGTAGACTGCGGGGTTACGGAAGTGCTTTCCTTCCTTCAGGAGCTACTGGATAAGGGCAGGACCCCTTCCACGCTCAAAGTATACGTGGCGGCCATAGCAACGTTTGTAAAACCGGTGTCTGGCCAGTCAATAGGAAAGAACGACTTAGTCGTGCGTTTCCTTATAGGAGCTCGGAGGCTAAACCCTCCCAGGCCCCCTTCAGTCCCGACATGTGACCTTTCCACGGTCTTGGAGGCCATGAAAGGTGCCCCATTCGAGCCAATCCAGTCGTCAAACATGAAACACTTGTCTTTCAAGACAGCGTTTCTTATGGCTCTCGCTTCAGTGAAGCGCGTAGGGGACTTGCAAGCGCTCTCAGTGAGCGCGTCATGCATGGAGTTTGGGCCTAATGACTCAAAGGTCATACTCAAACCGAAGCACGGCTACGTGCCAAAATCCCTCAACACACCGTTCAGGGCCCAGGTGATTTCCCTGTCTGCCCTTCCGGTTCTCAATGAGGAGAAGGACGCGAGTCTCCTTTGCCCTGTCAGGGCACTAAGGGCTTATGTGTCCCGCTCGTCTGGTTTCAGACAGACTGAGCAGCTTTTCGTTTCGTTTGGCGGCCGTGCTAAGGGACTTGCCGCTTCGAAACAGAGCCTATCCAGATGGATAGTCGGTGCCATAGCGCTGGCTTACACTTCTAAGGGCCTACAGTGCCCTTTGGGTGTTAGAGCGCACTCCACAAGAGGCATGGCCTCCTCGTGGGCATGGTCTAGCGGGGTTACCCTGCAAGATATTTGTATGGCCGCGGGCTGGGCCTCGCCGTCTACATTTATAAAATACTATAACCTGGAGGTTCCCGCCTTGCAAGCTAAGCTTTTGGCGGTATAAAATTCAGTGCTATCTGCCCGCTGTGCGGCTCAGATACTGAGTTTGACCTGCGTATTGCTCACTGACCGGTATAGCAGCTCATTAAAATGTCGACACACTTGTGGCCACCCAGTTCAGGCTGAATGTTCACCCTGACGGTATGGTCTATTTGTCACATGATTAGCTCCTTCGGATGCTATTTACAGGGAATGATGCTTCTAGCCTCTCTTCCCTCACTCTCTGTGAGTTTATGGTGATTATGCACTATATGCGCCCCGGGGGACTTTGGTGTTGGATCCCTACCAGCACGGCGTGTTGCATTGTGTTCCCCATAGCGTAAGATATTACGCAGTACGAGAGATACTCTCGTAAGAGAACGTACTCGGTTACTAACGTAACCTCGGTTCTCTCTAGAGAGGGAACGAGTACTGCGTATCTTGCCGTGCTTGGAATACGCTCTGGTTCGCTTCGGCGATGAAAACCAACGTAAGAGCAGCTATCGAGCCTAGATATAGGGCGAGACCACGCCCTTTCTGGCGGGACGTGACGATATGGGCGCGAAAGGCCCCCATTCGTCGTGACGTCACGCAGAGCCTCTCTCGATAGGCTGCTGCTATTGCCGCAGGGCAGCCAATAGGCGCGCGAGCTGTCTCGCCTATGTCTGCTTGCTGCTGCAAAGCGTTTTACATTAATAAAAAATTAAGGATAATTTTTGGCTTCAATATCTCGTGGAAAAGAGTTTTCCCCATAGCGTAAGATATTACGCAGTACTCGTTCCCTCTCTAGAGAGAACCGAGGTTACGTTAGTAACCGAGTACGTTTTATGTATGTCGTAATTTTTATGATATTACTGTGGTCACTGTACCTATGGTTACTGGTAAAAGAATACAGGCTTGACTTCCGTTACATGTTCATATGATGCTGTATGAATGCGACATTTTAAGACTCACACCTGTAAGTAAATGCGGTTGTCAAATCCCAAAAACTGACAGCGTGAATGCAGCCGGTGACAGTGACTTGAATAAAAAAAAATTCTGGATGTATTCCAGAGCACAAACCTTGCTTTTAAGACAGAGGAAAGAAAATCATTCATCTTATTGTAGCTGTTCAGCAGTAAGAAGGTCATACACTGAAAAAAAAAACGGTTGCCACAGAATGTGCTGCATCTAAATAAACTTATTAGACATTTAATTTAAATATCATTTAATATCACTAAACCATTAACACAGTATGACTAGATTAAGTTGTACCACTGATACTCTTGAGGGTTAGATCAGGCAGAGAAAGGGTCTTCAATTTCACTTTTTACAGTGCATGCAAATTAAACGCCCACTTTTTTTTTACAATCCAATCACATTTTGATGGATACATCCATTAACTGAATTTCCAATCAATTACCAGCCTATTTTTTCCCAGATTAAATATTCTAATTCTATCAGAAAATGTCACATTAAACATGTTTAAATGATTCTCAATATAGATACAATTATTATGATAACTCTTCATAACGTTCAATTTAGTAGTCTATTTCTAAATAACATTTACATCTTATTTATTGCTGTTATCATATTAAATATGTGCTGGTCAGGACAAAAACAAACTCCATCAAGAAGTGGATTCGCTAAAATGATAATATATTTGTTCTGCTGATGAAATCACTTCTAAAGTCTCTATAATAATGCAGTGTGTCTTTGCTTTAGCTGTATCAGCATTGTTATTGCATATTTTTAATGACAAGCTGCTCTTATCAGCGGGCCTGTGCAGCAGAGGTTGATTATTAAATGTAAGACCCAGACAAATATAACATGAAATGACAACCACAAATACTTGTGTACATCTGGGATATGGTTTCTCGACTTCGTGAAAGCAGGAACGCAAGACAAGGCGAGTTGTACACAACCTGTGATGGCACCAGTGTGTGTGTGTGTGTGTGTGTTCTATTCATTATTAACACACTGAAATGGAGTTCTTTAATCAAAGCGAGCTGAGCCACCATTACTGAGAGAGAGAGAGAGAGAGAGAGAGAGAGAGAGAGAGAGAGAGAGAGAGAGAGAGAGAGAGAGAGAGAGAGAGAGAGAGAGAGAGAGAGAGAGAGAGAGGGCTCAGACAGCTCTGGAAACAATGAGCGCTACAGATAAAGCAGGTGGCTGTGGTAATTGCTTCCACAAAATAATGAATGAGCTACGGTCTGTCTGACGGAATAGGAAATCTCCTTCATTCGTGTCTTACCCCTTTCTCTGTCTGTCTCTTTATCCCTGATTTTCCTTTATCTCTTCCCCGATCTCAGCCTCCTGAACTGTCACATCAGTTTCCTCTCCAACTTTCACTTTTTCATCTTTTCCTACCCCTAGCATCAAATCACAGCTCCCTCAAGAGTTCCAGCTCATTTAACTGTTAATATTGGGTTATTGTTCTCTGGCTCCTGTAAAGGTGAAGTGTGTGATTTCTACAACGTTGACGGCGCTGTATGGAATTGTAAAACTAAGGAATGTTTTTAAACAGGTTTCCTGAGCCTCGTCTTTTATTGGTTGAATGCACATGTAGCCCCACCCCAAACTCACACCACTGGTTTAGCTAATGTCTTTTATATGTAAGGCTATTTTAAAAAGAAGTGTACTATTTATTGTTGTTTACGTGTAGAAAAAGTGAATAAAAATGCATTCCATATGGTAACCCTTTAGTTTAGGCTCCAATTTTCACTATTAACTAGTTGCTTATTAGCAAGTATATTACTAGGATATTACAAGTATATTACTAAATTTAACAACTACCTTACTGACTATTAATAAGCAATAATCAGGCGTGTATTGATGCAAAAGTCATAGTTAATAGTCAGTTAATAGTGAGAATAAACTAAAGTGTGACCATATAGTTAGACAATACACACACACACACACACGCACGCACGCACACACACCATTTTTTAATCTGTAACAAGCCACATTTTTAGACTGTTTTGAATAGAAGTCTCTTATTCCACTGGCATTTATTTTTAACAAAACATAATTCATTTCTTATAGCAGTGCAGAACTGTATTACTTAATTATTCGAAATAAAACGCAGCAAGTGTCCTTTGTGTGTATGTTTAGTGTGTGAATGCTCTTTTTATCTTCCCGCCCTGGCCTTCAAATCACTCAGGCTTCAGGCTTACAGGAGGTTATTAATTACCCGTGTCATACCACACACACATGGCGAACACACACTCTCTCCACTCCGCCCTCCACCCACATAAGAACTTTCCTGTCAAACCCAGAGCTGACAACTAGGGTTGGCTCAAGGAGTCCATATTTAGGAAGCCCATTGTAATGAAGTCACTGAAAACAGATCATTTATTTGGGGTGACAGGCCCCTTTCAGAGATGTGCTGGTGCTTTGTTACCAAAAGAAGGAAGAAAGAAGGTCTGAAGCAGGAGGAAGATAATGTCAGTGTGTCCATTCCTCGCCAGGCTCTCGAACAGAACCGATAGCCTCTTCTGTCAGAGCGAGAGAAAAAACGAGGCTTTTTCACCATACCGCCGTTTGCCCACAACGCTACAAACAATATCTGACATGTACCGAATTACACAAAAGAAAGAAATTTAATCATGTTGCCTATTCCCAGCCCCTTCACATGACATGGTAAATTGACAGTCCCATCTTTAGCCAAGCTGAGGGAATTATAACACGTCTTTAGCAAGTACGTGAAAGGATTCTCTGATTGACTGTGCGTATCTCCATCCCTAAAGGTGGATTAGCCAAGACAAAAGCAACAGCTATTTTTAAGAAATAGTTCACCCAAAAATTAAAACTCAAAAAAATTAAAAGTGTTATTTACACACTCTCATGGTGTCGTTATTACTAACACAGTCTCATCCCAAGAAGTCATATATTGACGTCTTGGGACGTCTTTTGACCATACGTCAATATCCACCTTTTTAGGGTACCCTTAAACGTCGGTTATATGACGATCCTGGGACGTCATACAACTGACGCTTTACCTTTAACGTCAGTTAGGTGACGGGGTAGGTTTAGGTCTGGGGTAGAGTTAGGATCTGATAATGTCATCTAACCGACGTTTAAGGGTACCCTAAAAAGGCGGATATTGACGTATGGTCAAAAGATGTCAATATATGACTTCTTGGGATGAGACTGCGCTGTTATTACTGTGGAACATGAAAGTAAACATTTTAAATAACCATGAAAATAACGTTCAAATTGTGAACTCTATGTGAACAAACAAGTTTTTTTTCCACGATAAAGACTGTGCCATTCACTGATATGTATCATAAATGTATCATTTTACTAATTTGATTATTAACTTATCCATTTTAGTGTGCGCGCGAGACAGTGGCTGGCTAAAAAAGAGAGCCTGTCCACATCCTGTAGCCTCGTCGCATCTGATGTGGACAAACAAAATGTTTTCACATATAATCTTATAGCATTGCATCATGGCTAGGACAAGTGTCATGCGGTATATTCATAGTAGACAACATAACAGCAGTGTTCCTTTCAACTGCTGAAGTAGAAAAGGCTGTGAATGTTTGACTGGACGTCAGAAAGAGATAAAGAGTAGCTCAAGAGGTGTTCAGAGTCTCCAGTGTGCAAGGTTTGAGACAATAACATCCACATACTGAGTCTGCATCCCTGGGAGACTCTAATAAATATGCCAAAATACTGAGTCTCCAGGCCAGAGAGGAAATAGACAACAGCAGTAACACCAGGTTCTGAGTCTCCAGCTGCCAGCTGCATGTTCCAGATTGCAAGGATCCTCTCGGTGCTCCAAAAGTTCAGCATTCCCCAAGCACATCATGTGCCGAAATGAAATCCTGCACCTTCCCAACCACAACAAAACACAAAGCCCAACCGGTGGAAGAAATCATCTCCCTGGGACTGATTATTCAAGGCTGTGGAACATGAACATCACATACCAAACCTCTTTACATATACTTTGGTATTAGTGTATACTGTCCAATGATTTCAATGAGATTTTGCATAACTGATCTATCAAATGTTTAAGTAATAACATTAGTTCTTTGTTTGACAGTTCTTCTGTCAATCACGCATACCATACAATACTTTCAATTTCTTGATTATACATTTTTATCTTATTTCTGTATATCTTTTTGTAAATACATTTGAATTTATTACTTTTTCTTTGTCAGAGTTGACAATATGGTAGGCGACTATACAAGTCGAGAATCTCACAACATCCTTGAGATTGATCAAAAGAGAGACTCCATCCATTCTAGATCATTTGAAATTAATGAGCAATTGGAACATTATCATACTGTTATGATGAAAGTCTTCAATTTGCACTATGAGATAAAATGAAAATATCATCTGATATTAAAAAAAAAACACATTAAAGTTGTTTGGCTTTTAGTAAGAATATGTTAGCCTTACTGTTATCAATAAGCCAGTGCACTCTATGACAAAATTTGCATTTAGAAGATATAAGCATTCACAACTTACAGTCTCTCACTTCCGCCAATATGGATAAATGATTTTGATGACATCACTCTGCACTTCAGCTTCTCATCAGATTTTCTGTCCAATCAAATGTTCTCTAAAAACTAAAGTGTCCCATCTCGTCCCTACATTATAAATAAACCAGGGTTTTTCCTGCATAGACAATTATGAGGCGGCCGCCTCCGCCTCTCGACAAAACTCGGACAGACAGTCACGTGCTCATATACACTTTATCCACCGTGACAGTTCTGTCGCGATTCCCTCTTGTGTCCATTCTCTAACCGTGTAGTTTGCCGATAGTGCTGCACGGATCATAATCCGCGGGTCGAGCGGGCCGAGTAATAAAAACATTCCATTCAATCGAGGGTGGATGACAGCTAAATGAGTGTAATAAAGACACGGAACTCCCATCATGGTACCTAATGTACGAACGGTAACAAAGTTGCGCTGTTGAGTCTCGCGCAGTTATTTATAATTATAGTTAAGAAACAATATATAGGCTACACACGACCAGAGTGCTGTTTTCCTGAATGCCATCACGATTGAAACCGAGATATTAATTTCATAACAGTTCAATAAACAAATAAAATTAAGTTACTTACATTTTTAGACTGTTTTTGTTCTGTTTTAGCAGCGAAAATAGTTCCAAACAACAGAACCATATTGCGTCTCACAGCAACACTCATCCATGATTCATTACTGAATCATTCAGCGTTTTGAACTACTCGCTTGAGTCAAAGATTCAATTGCCCATTATTAAACCGCCTCATTCTGAATCAATCAGCCGTTTGAACGAATCGTTTACATTAATGACTCAATGACTCGCTCATTAAGACGGCCGCCTGCCCCCATACTGGCGGTTTAGTTTCAAAGTATCATTCTTTTCAACATTCCTTTTAAATTAAAAAAATATTCAAAATAATCTCATTTAATAGTTATAATTTTTCAATGTTAATTATTTAATTTGATTGATTGGTAACAGCCTAGTGTCTTATTATTTTTATTGAATGTATTGATAAAATGTAAGAATTTTAAATGAAATTTAGAGCATACATTAAATAAAATTAGGGGAAAATGCCCTTTATAAAAGTACAAAAAATTATTCCGATTAGAGTGTTTTCAAAAATGAAACATTGACAATAAGTTTAAAGGGAGTAAAGCCTCTGTTTAGGCTATAAAGAAAATGTAATTTTGCCAAAAGAAGAACTTTTAATTTAAATAAATGTTAATTGTGTGATATGTTACCATATTATCATGCTTAATTGAATAATTGTAATGTGATGATCAGATGCAGATATCTAAATCAAAGAATATGGGTGGTTGGCGGGTGGATTATTATTTATTTTTAACAACAGATTCGAGTGACTATTAATGAATTTATCTTTAAAATGTACAAAATTTTCTCACGGGGGGGCATGCCCCCGGACCCCCCTAGTGTTACAATATTACCACCTCCGCCTCATTTTGAGCCAGGAAAAACCCTGAATAAACGCTTAAGTTGTGGCTAAAATCGGTCATACATTTACTATTTCCTACATGGTGAGTGGCATATAGTGCAATATATAGGGGATAGGGAATGATTCAGACAGTGTAAATATACTTTCGACTGGGGTGAATGAAGTCTGGTTTCATGTCAGTCGAGCGAACCGCCGTAGCTCCAGTCCAGAGACACGATAGCACAGAGTGGATCATATGCGCGAGTTGGCGCAGACCAGAAAACATATCAGACCCAATTGAATCCTGCACAGAATGCTATAGTTAAGCCATATGCAGGAGATTAGGAGAAAACTGCTGCTTTACCGAGCTCAATGGCTCTGGCCGAGCTGTGATATAAACTAAAAGCTATTTTAAAAAAGGGAGGAGCTGATTGATATGTCCTGCTCCGTCTTCCTGTTTCAGTGGAAATTACGTCAATACACTGAATATTGCTGCACATTTCAAGGCACTTCAGTGGGCCTTTAAGTTACATAAATCATCACTGCAATGTTTGTGCTTTGTGTACTGATCAGAACAAATTCCAAGCCTTCAGAAACCAAACGGCAACCAAAATGTAGAGTACATCAGAAATTGCACATCTACAGTATTGATGCCAAAATAAGCCTGTTTGCGAAAAGCATGTTTAGAAAATGAATTGGCCACTATTTTCTTGCATTCCACAAGGGAAAAAAATAAAACATATGGTTTTGGAACAACATGAGGGTGAGTAAATCATGACAATCATCTTCGTGTGAATTATCCCTTTAACAGCGGTGGTGGCAAAGCCGAGAACAGCCGGCTAATGTTCTCAGTACACCAACAAAGCGGAAGCAAAGTCAAAGAGGCCAAGAGTCAGAGATTCAAGTGCTTTGCGTTTCCGGCGGTGCTTGCATAAGCACCCCACACACACAAACACAGCTGAGAGCGAGGGCAGCCAACATTGGAGCAGGGTGCCAAACCGAATACATCAATAGAAATAAGATACATTTTGTGGTTTTCAAAAGGCTGCTATGTGAAACCGCTTATTATTTTTGTATTTGACCCAAAAGACTCAAAAGCAAGCCAAAAGTCTACTCTACAAGCTGTATAACAGTTTTGTAACCTTGCCGAAACGATTGCGGTCAGCGAATGGAGCCCCGGATGGCGTACGGTAAGCTTACTAGAGGTTGAGCTTTCGGATGGTGAAAGAAAGACGTTTGAATGAGTGTGGGCTGGATGAATGCCCCTCCCGAAACTTCTCAGCACGCAAGCTGAAATGAATCGGTCCGCAGCCACGCTCACCCTGTCTGTCACGCTGACACGGATCAGTGCATTTGGACCATGATGGGGGTCAGCGGGTAAATAAACCATGAGCGAGTGAATGAAGGGCACAGATATTAGTTTCTCTGTGACATTGTGGCTTTGAACGTTGAGATGAGATGGGCTTGTGGATTTATTGCAGGTTTTAATGGAGGACCCTGTAACCTGGAGATGCAAGCACAGAACACTGAGAATATTCAGGGGGCTGAAGATGTTCTCTCTTTTGTCAAACGGGGAGGGTTTCAAAAGAGTTTTCTGAATACGTTTCTATGCCGAGTCGAATAAAAGAATAAAAAAAGAAGAGTTTTGCTGCTTGTTCAATCTTCTTGATTAAAATTAGGTCATGCTTTAGGAATTATTGTAATTCTGAAAATGTTGTCACAATGCAATTTCATTGTGTGTAATGAACAAAGTGGTAAAACCGAATAGTAAATCCATATGGATATTTTTTGGTCACTGAATATCTCTCTAGTTGTCATAAATGTCGAAATGATGTGTTATTTTATGTGAGAAAGAGAGAATCTTGTTAGTGATTAAGGTCCTGTTATGTAAAGAGTTCTTAGTATGAATGAGTGTCAATTACAGCATATGGAACCGATGTCTACATTTGAATAAAATTCAGGCTAAGACATGGGTTGCTCTTGATTACTCTTCTATGTGGTTGGACCTTGAGCAATCATTGTCAAAACTTCCCCTTGTGGATTTATTGTTAAAAAAAAAAATCCATATTGGATAATTGCGATAACCCTGTAACTGTAAATGCACTTAAGGCATGGATGGCTGTTTGTCATTTCAAGGGAAGAACTAAGTTAACCTCTGCCCTCATACCAAACAATCCGTACTTCATTCTAAGTGGATCTGATGGGAGGTTTAAATTTTGGGTGAACCTAGGCATTAGTTGGCTTATGGACTTGTTTGATGAAGGTTTGATGTCTTTTGAGGAGTTGATACAGCAGTAGAAATTATTAAAGCAGGATTTTTTTTTTTTTTTACAGATTAGAAACTATTCTGAAAGATACCTCATTATGTAATAACAGAAGTCTGTCTCCTATAGAAAACCTACTATTTGATACACCTAGAAAAGTCAGTGAGTCTGTTATACAATGTTCTCAATGCGGGAATATAGTTCTGAATATTAGACTTGCTTGGGAGAGAGAACTTTTTTTCGCTATAAGTGAAGAAGAATGGAAGTATTTGGAAAAATGCTAAATCTATTTCGGTATGTAATCGTTCCAAGGCTATACAGTTCAAAATTGTACATAGGATGCATACTTCACCAAACCGGACATGCACTTAACAATCCCCTTTTACCTCTAATTGCAAAACACAAATTGATTCACTCACTCACTGTCTTTTACGGAGCCCCTAAAGGGACCTTTGCAAAAATAAAAAAATAAGACTATGGCGTGCGCATCCGAAACGTATCGCGTGCGCACGCGATAGTATCTTGTGCGCACGCGATAGTTTCGCGTGCGCACGCGATACGTTTCACGTGCGCACATGATACTTTTCTCGTGCGCACGCATTACAATTTCCGGTTTGCATACAATTTGCCTCACTGTCATTACTATGAGGAAAACAAGAGCATGGATGTCAAAGTTTAAACTTATCCTCTAGATAAAAAAAGACCAAAGTGTTAAACTGTTGGTTACAATGGGACCAATAAATCCTTATTTTTTAAGGAATTGGTTTAACAGGGATATTAATCATCTTATGAATATGTTTGATAATTATGGAAATATTTTAACATAAAAACAATTTATGCGAATCCATAGTTTTCCTGTGCATTTTAAAGAATTTAATTATGTCATTAAAGCTATTTCCCCTACTCTGATTCATCTTATCAAAGTCATATTCCATTTAAATCCACATTAATGATAAATCCAAAATTACATTTAAATGGTATTGAATTTTTTGATAAAAAATGCAATAAACATATTTGTACAATATTTCAAATACAAAATAAAATTGCACCTAGAGGATTTTTTTGGAACTCTATTATTGATAATATTATAATTGGAAAGACTGCTTGGGTAATCCCCTTTAAATATTGCATTAATAATAAAACCAAAGAAATACATTTTAAAATGTTGCATATCATTTATCCTGTTAAATCATTAATTGCAAGATACTCTGATATTGACGATTTATGTTCCTTTTGTAAAAGTGGGAAAGAGGTGTTGACTCATTTGTTTTTTGAATGCAAAATTATCCAACATTTCTGGAAGGAATTGACAGAATTTGTCTTTAATTTAGTAAAAAATTAAATACTATTTTACTTTAAATTATATTATTGTTAGGATTATATATATATATATATATATATATATATATATATATATATTATGATATAAATTGACGATTTATGTTCCTTTTGTAAAAGTGCATACAGCTTATGGAAACCCCAAATTCAAATTTAGAATATTGTGAAAAGGTAGCTGTATAAGCCATAATCATAAAAATTGTAACAAATAAAGGCTTGAAATATCTCACTTTGCAATTAATGAGTCTATATTATTAGTTTCACCTTTTAAGTTGGGGATGAATTTAAATATTTTTGCTTATATATTTTTCTTATATTTTGCTTATATTTTTGCCAACAGTATGAATAAATTAACAATATATTCAAGATTTTTGTTAACATTGTTTTCATAATATACAATAATATCCTTTAAAGTAAAATAGTATTTAATTTTTACTAAATTAAAGATAAATTCTGTCAATTCCTTCCAGAAATGTTGGATAATTTTGCATTCAAAAAACAAATGATTCAACACCTCTTTCCCACTTTTACAAAAGGAACATAAATCGTCAATATCAGAGTATCTGGCAATTAATGATTTAACAGGATAAATGATATGCAACATTTTAAAATGTATTTCTTTGGTTTTATTATTAATGCAATATTTAAAGGGGATTAACCAAGCAGTCTTCCAATTAATATTATCAATAATAGAGTTCCAAAAAAATCCTCTAGGTGCTATTTTATTTTGTATTTGAAATATTGTACAAATATGTTTATTGCATTTTTTATCAAAAAATTCAATGCCATTTAAAAGTAATTTTGGATTTATCATTAATGTGGAGTTAAATAGAATATGACTTTGATAAGATGAATCAGAGTAGGGGAAATAGCTTTAATGACATAATTAAATTCTTTAAAATGCACAGGAAAACTATGGATTCGCATAAATTGTTTATATGTTAAAATATTTCCATAATTATCAAACATATTCATAAGATGATTAATATCCCTGTTAAACCAATTCCTTAAAAATAAGGATTTATTGGTCCCGTTGTAACCAACAGTTTAATAACACTTTGGTCTTTTTTTATCTAGAGGATAAGTTTAAACTTTGACATCCATGCTCTTGTTTTCCTCATAGTAATGACAGTGAGGCAAATTGTATGCAAACCGGAAATTGTAATGCGTGCGAGAAACGTATCGCGTGCGCACGAGAAAAGTATCAGGTACGCACGAGAAACGTATCGCGTGCGCACGAGAAACTATCGCGTGCGCACGAGATACTATCGCGTGCGCACGAGATACTATCGCGTGCGCACGCGATACGTTTCGCGTGCGCACGCGATAGTCTTTATTTTAGTATTTTTGCAAAGGTCCCTTTAGGGGCTCCGTA
The DNA here is from genome assembly GCA_036326025.1 of Chrosomus eos. Taxonomy (NCBI): domain Eukaryota; kingdom Metazoa; phylum Chordata; class Actinopteri; order Cypriniformes; family Leuciscidae; genus Chrosomus; species Chrosomus eos. The sequence goes on from CM070822.1 coordinate 19,925,253, forward strand.
GTCTTTGGTCATGTAAGCAGTTACAAATATATTTTGGATAGTATATTATAAGATAGTTTCTGAAATGAGTAATATCTTTGATAAGGTGTTGGCATTGGGTCCTTTATTTTTGATCCTTGGTCTGCCTGATGAAGCTTTGATTTTATCAACAACCAAAAAGAGACTGTATATTCTTCTTACTTTGGCAGCTATAGGAAAAACATATTACTGAAGTGGATAAGTGACAAGACTCTGACTATATCGGGTTGGCACAAGACTTTGATGGAACTAATTCTGCTGGAATATATAACTTGTCAAGATAATAGTCAGCCAGGCCAGTTTTATAGTTTCTGGAAGCCCTATCAAAAATCTAGGGTCTGAGTTGTCAACTATTCTGCGGAAGGGTTTTCCTATGCATGTGTCTCAAGTGAAGTAATGGTTTTGAACTTGTAAGGTACTGCAGATATATAGTTTATTTATTAATTTAATTATTGTACACTTTTAGTGGCCTATGATACATTTGCTCATTATTATACTTCAGCTGACATTTCATTCTTTCTTTTTTTTTCTTGATTTTGGTTTAAATATTTGTGTTGTGCTTTCAGTTAAAGTTGGAAAATATTTAATAAATACATAAAAAAAATCAGGTTAAGATAAAGACTTTTTTGCTGCTGTTGTCATTTTTTGTTTTTTGAGTGCACTGTACCACTGTAAATGTATTTAATAAAAGTAACAACATAAACTATGCAAGTAATGTATATATTTGAAATTGTAATGATTACCAAATTGTTGTCATTAGCTCGCCCAACATTCTGTCATATTCCTCTCCCCAGATCCCAATTATTTCACTGAAATGCTTCCCTTCCACTGTATCTGTCAATCTTTTACATATATACACAATGTATTCAAATTTGACAAGATACTCCGTAACTTGCAGCTTGCTGTATATGTGTCATGCCAGGTTTTACTTCCCATAGATTTGCATCACTACCATTCAAGCTTGTCAAAACACATCGCACCAAGTTTGATTTAATTTTAAAGTCTCGTTACTTATCCAGTAGCCAAGCTTAAATATGCCCAGGACAAATGTGATTTGACAGCTGTACGGTGGAGCAGAAGTCTTCAGTGAATAACGTCTTAAATTATGGTTTATTCCTCACACAAAGGTATCTTTGGGTTCAAAATGCCTGGACCATTATAGTGAAGATAACTAAAATATGGTAACTTCTAAATTAAAGTCAATCTGACTTCATTCATGCCAAAAATATGATCACTGAATCAAGATAAATACCTCAATTTATACCAATAAACCTAATTGTTATAGGTTAAATCCGGAATAAATAGCTATTTATGATAGCAATATGAGGTTTTTGATTGCAGTGTATGGACTAATTTTATAATTTTCGGTGCTTTTTTGTTCACTGTGTGGAAAAGAACAGGCACGAAGATCTTCTAAGTATGTCCTTTTGACCACAGAAAAATAATCAAATATATATGAGCGTAAGTGTTAAATCAACATTCATATACAACTTGAAAAGTACAAGGAAGCAGTATTGCAATGCTTATTACAGTGATACTACATTGTAACAACAATGTCATAAACCAATATGGTTCTTTTCAACCTGGATTCAAAGAGACACAGTCACATGACTAATATTTACTGCAGAGATAGAATGAACTATCACAGACAGCTCCAAAATCATTTAAGCCCCAATAAGAGTGGTGAAGTGTAGAAAATGTGACAGTGATCTGTTGATGTTGTGTGTGGGCTGATAGCGGACCACGACAGGCGCTCAATATTCATCACCTCTGGCAGTTCCGCGACGGCCAGCATAACGAGAGAATGGACTTGTGGGTAACATAATCATCCAATTAGAGATGATAATCTCACCAGCCAATCAGAGGCTGTGGTTTGCTCCCCCGAGGCCTCCTGTTGGCCATAATAAATTTAGGGCCACTCAGATTGCATTAAGCCCCTTTACATTGGCACAATGTATCTGCTTGTCACTGTCTCAAGGCGGCAAACAGGGTCTCTCTTACAGATACTGGCTATCACTCACAAAAAAGAGCGCATACATGAGCTGCCATATCAACCAAGCTGCAATATGGGGGGTGTCTGTACATCTGCATCTGTAAAGTACATCTGAATAATGTAATTTCAACTGATATAATTTACTTGAAAGGTCAAAAATATATGGTCGGTTAACTTAGACATACATAAAGATGCATGTACACGAGGAGTATGACACTAACACTTCATCTAAATCATATGTAAGAACTGTCAGACCTGCATATAGAAATGGGATGAACATAGTAATACTCCCCAATCATCTCTGCCTCCATCTCCCCTCCCCCAAAAATCCAACTTGTTGCCCGTCTCATCCATCAATCCTGAAGGGAGGAGAGGAGCGATTGTCTGAGAGATTTTAAGATCTGATCCGATCTGCTGCTCAGTCAGGTGAATTCATCTTTAAAAACCTAGGGCTAGAAAAATCAATGCTCACTATAAATGCATGCACACACACGCGAACACACACACACACACACACACACACACACACACACACACACACACACACAGACACAGACACAGACACAGACAACACAGACACAGACACACACACACACACACACACACACACACACACACACACACACACACACACACACACACACACACACACACACACACACACACACACACACACACACACACACACACACCTCTATTTCTTCGGAGCATTTAATATTTGTGTCAAGTGAACTACTTCACTTCCGTACACTTATTTCTCTTGTCTCAGACAGTCTACTCTTTTGCATATGCAATTGATACTATGTTAAACCAAACCTTAAAATTGTTACTAACAAAATCATTCTGACATGCAGCTCAGTTGAATTCTGGACAACCCAAGTAAGTATTGTCCTTCCTTATCCCTATCCGTCTTTCTCTCTCTGTACTAAATCTAAATTAAAACAAAAAGGCCAAAATGAAAAAAGGTACTAACCAATCATAGCAACAGCTTCGATTCACCATTATATCAATTAAGCTTTTCTTGTTTTTTAACATGACAGATCTGCATGTTTAGATAGTGTTAAATGGAACTTTATAAAAAAATAAAGTAACATTTTAATGCCAGGTCCCTTATAATAGTGAAATAAGGTACATCAACTGGATACAAGCAGTATTTTCCTCCCAATGCTTAAGTAAACCTTGAGAAGTGCATTCTGTGTATTAAATTTAGCATTCATTCCCCAATGAGCTTGTACAACATCAATAAAGACACTTGCATTCGCTCTAAGCTATCAATACATACAAATCAATATGCGAATGAACTACTGTTAAGTTAATAACGTTAATTAGTAATTTATGTACACATTGATTCAAGTCACAGTAGAGGCAATAGAAACTAAAGACTTTAAAGTACATCTTTTTTGGGAACATTTAAAAAAAATTGGATTGTATAATTTTGAACAACTGTAAAGGTCATTATATTCTATGAAATTACAATGAATGGGGACTGATGCTTTAAAGCTTTTTAAAAAGATGCAAAATTACCATAAACGTATCATAAAGTTGGTTTAAAATTACTTATTTGCTATATTACATAACTTCTGAAGTCACAATAAAAAATATTATCATTATCCATAGATAACCTTCTCTTCCATTGAGTTAATAATCACTAAGTCTGTGAAAAAAAGAAAACAAGGTTCCCTTTCAAGGGAACTTGCGTCGAGATTGACGCCATGGGGAACGCGACGCATTATGATGTCTTGAAGCACATGTAAAATCAGTCCAATGGTGTGGCGGAACGTCAGATGCGGGTGACGTCACGTACCAGGAAGCTATAAAACCTGCTTGAGAACAGAGAGCGACAGCTTCTGTGTCTTCAGTAGGCTCTGTGTGATTTGTCCACGTTATTTGGTGTTGTCTGTCTATATATCATATATATCAGTATGGCGAGCAAGCAGCAGTTTAAACAGTGTGTACATCCCTGCCAGCGTTATTTAACGGGTGGTGATTCTCATGAGCTGTGTGTTGCTTGTTTGGGAGAGGAGCACGCTCAGTCTGCACTCGAGGGTGCGGGCTGTGCGCATTGTGAAGCGCTTGCGCTTGCTCCGATTCCGCCTGTCGTTCTTTCGCGAGAACGTTCAGGTTAGCGTTCCCCAGGGCTCTGGTCCCGCCGCTGCCGAGGCACGGTGTCGATTGCAGTCCTGGGGTTCGCAGATGGAACTTTCAGCGGGGTTTGAGACGGGCTCTGCCCTATCTCAGCCTTCACCTAATCGATCCAGTATCTCTTCTCGGGGTTTGGCAGCACGCGCTGCGGTTCCTTCCGCCCCGGTTGAGGCACCAATACTACAACTATCCAGTGAACTGGATGTTGTTAATATTGATGCTGAGTCTGAGATTTCGCCACCTCAGTCTCATGTGTTTGAAGAGCTGTTAGAGGTTGTGACTAGAGCAGTTAAAAGACTGAATATTGAGTGGCCATCTGATAAGCAGGACGTTCATTCTAAAAGTAAGCTCGATGAATGTTTTCTGCCGGCTAGATCACAACCTCAGCGTTGGAGCCTACAGTTTTTTCCCCGATCTTCACACTGAGGTGTTGAGATCGTGGGAGAAACCGGTCTCATATAGAGTGTACAGTGCACAAACATCACACTATTCATCCATATATAAATATAAAGACCATGGTTATTGAGAAATGCCGAGAAACACTTGCGAGTTATCTCTCTCCAGCAATGGCATCTTCTCTTAAAGTTCCGATGTTACCCACTAAGCCCGTCAAGAGTCACATCCTCTCTGGTGGGCAAAGTATATTCCGCTGCTGGTCAAGCTGCAGCATGTTTACATACGATGTCATTAGTGCAAGCATATCAAGTGGAATTATTGGGTGATTTAGATGAGGATGGGGGTATTAATTCTGAGGTTGTGTGTGAATTACGTAGAGCCACAGATTTGTCTCTCAAGGCCACCAAGGAGACGGCTAAATCCATCGGCCGCTCTATGACAGCCCTGGTGGCCACTGAGAGGCATCTGTGGCTCAACCTCAGTAATATTAAAGAAAAGGAGAAGAGTTTTCTTATGGATGCATCAGTCTCTACTTCAGGTTTATTCGGTAATGCTGTTAATACTGTTGTAGAACAATTCCAAGAATCCTCTAAACAGGCAGCTGCCTTTCCAAAAACTCCTCCCTTGTCATTCTTATCATGAGGCTGCTGAGCGGGAGCAGCCTCACTCATCTAAAACAGGCTCTTCACATCGTGCCACTCAAAAACAGAGCGTTTCCTCTCGTGCTCCCCCGCAAACACCTCGGGGACTCGGAGGGCGCTCTCAAACCCAGCAGTCTTCGAGGGGTAGAGCGGATCTGCGGACCGTTATTATCGCCAAGAAGGCTGCGGGGAAAACGTCCTGGGGCTCAGGACAATGAGGGTAGTCCCCCCCGAAGTAGTGCGGTCAACACCTCTTCGTTGCCCTCAGGGGACCGTCCTGCCAACCCTGCCACCTCTGGTGCTTCAGGGCGGACCGGTCTCCGGCGAGCACTTATCTCAAGGACCACACGGAAACGTAGTGGCCTCGGGATGCCCGCCCCCTCTCAGGAGGGAATCAGAGCAGTCTGTTCAGTCGTTCCCTGCCGGTCCTCCGTTACAGGGCGACGGACTGATTGCTCAACAACAACAAAATCCAGAAGCCAGTCTCGAGAGGCTGGTACCTCTAGTAGAATCTTTGACAGCGTGGAAGCTACTGCCAAATGTTTCTCGTTGGGTCCTGCAGATCATAGAAAAAGGGTATTTAATACAGTTTGGGTCTCGCCCACCCAGGTTTATGGGGGTCCTACCCACAGTGGTGGGCCCCGAGCAGGTTCTGGTTATGGAACAGGAAGTAAAAACTCTGTTAGAGAAAGGGGCCATAGAACATGTACAGAACATGTACCTCCCTCCAACAGGGAAACCGGGTTTTACAGTCGGTATTTCATAGTTCCAAAAAAGGACGGAGGATTGCGTCCTATTCTAGATCTTCGAGTGCTGAACGACTCAGTCATGCAGCTCATGTTCAAGATGTTAACATTGAGACAGATAGTGCCACAGATCAGATCCGAGGACTGGTTTGTCCCAATAGATCTCAAGGACGCATATTTTCATATCTCCATACATCCTTATCACAGGAAGTTTCTGAGGTTCGCTTTCGGGGGCGGAGCTTACCAATATCGAGTACTTCTATTCGGCCAAGCCTTATCACCCCGCACTTTCACCAAATGTGTGGATGCAGCTCTGGCGCCTCTGCGTCTGCAGGGCATCCGTATCATAAACTACATCAACGATTGGTTGATTTTAGCTCAAACGCAGCAGTTGGCGATTCGGCATCGAGATGTCGTCCTCGCCCATATGAAAGAGTTGGGGTTACGGTTGAACGCCAAAAAGAGTGTGCTTTCTCCACTTCAGAGGACCACTTTTCTAGGCGTGGTTTGGGATTCAATATCGATGCGGGCACGCCTGTCTCCTCCTCGTATAGAATCTATTCTTGTAACCATGAAGAATGTAAAGCTAGGCCAGTCACTTACTGTAAAACAGTTTCAGAGACTGTTGGGTCTTATGGGAGCAGCTTCCAACGTGATACCTTTTGGACTGCTGCACATGAGGCCCCTACAGTGGTGGCTCAGGACCAGGGGGTTTTCCCCAAGGGGCAATCCTTTTCGCAAAATCAGGGTCACGCGGCGTTGCTTACGTGCCCTGGTTATATGAAAGAAACCATGATTCCTGTCCCAGGGTCCTGTGTTGGGAGCTCCTTGTCGTCGCAAGTTGCTAATGACGGATGCGTCCCTCACAGGCTGGGGGGCGATCCTAGAGGGTCGCTCGGCTCAAGGTCTGTGGGAAGATCATCATCTCTCATGGCATATCAATCGTCTGGAGATGTTGGTTGCATTTCTGGCTCTCAAGCATTTTATCACAGATCTCAGGGGACACCATGTGCTAGTACACACAGACAACACATCGGTAGTTGCCTATATAAATCACCAAGGGGGTCTGCGCTCTCGCCAATTATGCAAACTGGCGCGCCATATCCTCTTGTGGTCTCAGGAGAAGCTGCTGTCACTCAGAGCAGCTTACATTCATGGGGATCAGAACGTAGGAGCAGACATTCTGTCGAGACAGGGGCTGAGGCCCGGGGAATGGAGGCTCCACCCCGAGGTGGTGGAGCAGATATGGAGGGTGTTCGGCCGAGCTCAAGTGGATCTGTTTGCGTCTCGAGAGACGTCTCACTGTCCACTTTGGTTCTCCCTCACGCATCCAGCTCCTCTCGGACTGGACGCTATGGTACAGACATGGCCGAGGCTGCGGCTGTATGCTTTTCCCCCAATCGCTCTGCTCCCGGGAGTTCTGGAGAGAGTTCGCAGGGACCGGGTTCACCTACTTCTTATAGCCCCGCGCTGGCCGGGCAGAGTATGGTTCCCCGACCTGGTGTCTCTTCTCGACGGGCCTCCCATGGAGTTACCAGTCAGGAGGGACCTTCTGTCCCAAGCAGAAGGCTTAATATTCCACCCTCGCCCAGAACTGTGGAATCTGTGGGCTTGGCCTCTGAGGGGGCCGAGCTCATAGTGTCAGGTCTCTCAACTGAGGTTGTTGAGACCATTCTACAATATGAAAGAGAGTTTTCACTTCTTGGTGTAGTGACCATTGGCTGGACCCAGTTAACTGCCCAATTGGTACAGTGCTGGAGTTCCTGCAAGAGCGGTTCACTGCGGGTCTAACCCCATCCACTTTAAAAGTTTATGTGGCGGCCATAGGTGCTTACCACATTCCTTTGGGTGGAATGTCTATAGGGAAAGACCCTTTGGTATCTCGTTTCCTCCGTGGGACGTTCAGGCTGAGGCCTGCAGCTCGTTCTAGGGTGCCCATCTGGGATTTGGCCATTGCTCTACAAGGCCTTTCCATGGCTCCCTTTGAACCTATTGAGTAGGTTCCTGAGAAATGTTTAACATTAGAGGCTCTGTTCCTCCTCGCCATTTCTTCTCTTAAGAGGATAGGGGATTTACAGGCATTGTCGGTATCTCCGTCATGCTTAGACTTTGCTCCTGGTATGGTCAAGGCATTTCTTCATCCGAGACCAGGTTATATCCCTAAGGTCCCTACCAATGTGGTCAGACCTATCATTCTGCAGGCCTTCTGTCCTCCTCCTTTTCAGAATTCGGACCAGGAAAGAAATAATTTGCTTTGCCCAGTTCGGACATTAGATGCCTAGGTCCACAGAGCTGCCCTGTGGCGTAAAACTGATCAATTGTTTGTGTGTTTTGGGGCCCCTGGGAAAGGGTCCCCTGCATCTAAGCAAAGGATGAGCAAGTGGGTGGTTGAGGCCATTTCACTTGCTTATGAGGCGGCCGGAGGGCTGTCCGGTCTCACTCTACTAGGAGTATGGCGGCCTCCAAGGCCCTTATATCAGGAGTTTCCATTCAGGACGTTTGTGATGCGGCAGGCTGGTCCTCACCGCACACCTTCGTCAGGTTTTACTCTCTGGACCTGGACTCTAAACCAGGGTCTCAGGTTTTGTCTTCTTAGTGCTGCTCACTCGATCTCACACAAGACAGACATCTCGTAGCTATGGTGGCGTTGGTATAGACGTTCCCCATGGCATCAATCTCGACGCAATGGGAGTTCCCTTGAAAGGGAACGCCTTGGTTACAAATGTAACCTCGGTTCCCTGAAGAGGGAACGAGCGTTGCGTCGCCTTGCCATACCACCTTCATGCCTGTCAGCGACTACTTCAGACTTTACGAAGCTGTCGCTCTCTGTTCTCAAGCAGGCTTTATAGCTTCCTGGTACGTGACGTCACCCGCATCTGACGTTCCTCCACACCATTGGACTGATTTTACATGTGCTTCAAGACATCACAACGCGTCGCGTTCCCCATGGCGTCAATCTCGACGCAACGCTCGTTCCCTCTTCAGGGAATCGAGGTTACATTTGTAACCAAGGCGTTTTGCAACCTGGATAAACCGATTCATTTAAGTACAGCTGGACAGATGTCAAGATTTTCTTTAAATAAAACTTAGTTTTTGTTTTTTTCTTCACACACAAAGCTATCATGCGGCTTCTTCAACTTACTGGGTGGCGATTTCGTATTAATTTGTGCAACGCGTTTTTTTTTTTTTTAAGTGTATGGATAAAGGTCCACCCATAAATCATCAATGGTGTGTAAGAACATATTTCAAATAATCTTATTTGTACGATCTCATTCATACATTGTCAATGCGATCGTTAGAATTTACTAAAAAACGAAGAGAGTGTGGTGAAAAAAGAGCCAGCATATTTTTCCCAACCCAAGTAAGAATAATTAATTCATTGTTAACCACATTACCACATCTCCAATTCATCCTAATGGAGCTTTGTGTGAAGCCAGAGCGAGCAACTCTTCTTGTCTCTCAGTCTATTTCCTGTCTCCTTTTCACCTTTGATGGAGCATTCATGTTCTTTTCCACTCCTCCCTGACAGTTGGACTGAAGGCAAGCATCATCGTCTCAGGCTGGTGGGATAAGGTGAGATTGAGCCCCGTGCCAGCACCTGTTTGTATCTCTGAGGCATCTCTGTGAGGAAAATGTCATTTAACTCTCCTCTTCATCTTCCACTCAGCATACCGGTGTCACTGGGCCAATGCAATGTGACCAGGATACCAACAGGACGACTCATTAGTCAACCCTGGCACCGACAGGCACACACACACACACATAAATGTGCTCCGTGGTTCAGGATTTAATTAAAAAGAGTTTGAGCACTGTGGGCGATTCTCATCATGACATCCTCCCCTCACCTCTGAGGTTAATATCGGTCTAATGCACTCTCCTCACACACGTGCACACACCAGTACATTACTCGTACAGGGGTGTCACACAGAGATGCATGTGGCTCTTAAAAAACAAACTGGGAAAATAGCAGTAATTATATTTGATAATTAATCTACTTTCTAAATGCATTTTATTGTGACCAATTCATCCATAATGTTTCATTTGATCTTTAATCAAAATGGCATAACTCAACTTTCTTTGAAATAACAGACTTTTCTCTGGAGATGTAAACTGGACTTCTCCAATGATTTAGTCCACCTAAACTTTCATCCTACCCTTTCTTACAAGTGACTGCAAACACATATTCAGATTTGTTTTCCTTCCAATCTAATATCCAGAGATAGAATCAAGTCCACGCACCACATTTTTTTTCCCCTGTTATCGAAAATCCGTTTCACTCTGTATATACGTACATTTGGCCAACATATTTAACGTATATACGTTACAATAATGGGGAAATGATCTGTCACTGTTAAATCTCATCTCTAAAGCACATGCATTGTAAAATATATACTTAGTTAATTAGTCATGCCAATATAATATTTTATGAGAAATGAAGCGAGAGATATAAAGTCACAGTTGGTAGATATGGAGTCAGTTATGATAGCAAAAATAGGCTTCTAAAAGTTTAAGACGACCTCAACTCTCAAAAGATTGTAAACTGACTGAACTCTCATAATTGTTTCAATGCAAATGACCTTTTTGACTCAACAGAGCGCAACAGTTTTCTGATTTTCAAATACTTTTGAATCAAAGGTTTAATGTGATTTATCTCTGGCTGGTTTGGATTATAGCTTAGAGGTATTTATTGAAGAATCTTCTGAAATAGCTGTTTATAATAAATAAATAAAAGAAATAAATTGACTAGGCTGGTAAGCGATAGTATCACACGCTAATGCTAAGTGTTGTGGTTTCACTGTTAAAACAGTGTGATAGTTGATGGCATGCCACAGATAGGCTACATACATTATTTTTAAAATAAATTCATGAATTCTTTATTCATTTAACACTGTTATTTCCTATTCCTACCTTCCTGCATGTATGTGTATGTGTGAGAAACACACAATGGCTTGAGCTCCAAGAAATTAATGAAGATGCTACTATATGAGACAACCACCAATTAATTCTGTCAGGTTTCACGGCATATGGTGTGTGTGTGTGAGAGAGAGCGAGAGAGAGCGTGTGTGTTCTATATAGTTATAGGAATATATCTAGTGCTGTAATTAAGAATAAGGGATTGTTTTTCTGTGCACACAGAGTGTCCATGTATGTTAAGCAGTAATTGTAAAAGTCTAAGTGGAAAGGCTAATTAATAGCTAATCCTGAACAGTAGAACAAACTTCATACACCAACACTACTATTCTAACACAACAAGATGCCAACAAATCACAGTAATAACAATCACAAGACGTTGGGTGAAATTCACTTATAAGGTATGAAATATGTTTTCAAATAATAATGCTTAAGAAATGATTCCTGTATTTAATTGAAACTTTAGAAGGGGAGTTTCAACTGGTTCCCTTTTGAGTGATGGTGTTGACGATATACGTACGTGTCTGAAACACGTGTGCAAACACGCCGATTCTATTGCCTGAGGCATTCATAGTTATATGAAGTCACTCAGTGTGCCAGCATGACTATAAATTTGAGCCTGAATTAAACATCATCAGCTTCTTTGTCTTCAGGAAGCGCAATGTGTGTAAACTTGTGAGTACTATTTATTATTTGTCTGTCACAAACTAGTTAAATTATTAACATGTCGAGCAAACAGGGATTTAGGGATTTTGCATCGTCATGTAGGTTACCCACAATTTATACACACAATCTCTGTATGGTTTATTTGGGAGTGGAGAATGCATGGCCAGCTCCTGTCTGGCTCTCTTTATGGGAAAGGAAGCCAGATGACTGTGCCTCGCAGTTCAGGTCTGCGTGGAGACTTCGGTTATGGGGATCACAGGTGGAGTTAGCAGAGGAATTCAAAATGGATTCACCTTTTTCTTGGATTTCACATGCTAGCTCTGAGGCTCTCAATCTGGAATCCCAATCTGTGGTATCTTCCGATCTGTTTAAGAGGATGTTGTTGGCCAGATCTAGCTCTGAGTATTTAGATGTGGAGGGAGAAATTAAAAGGAAAGGGGTAAACAAGGGTTCAAACAGTGTAGGTGGTCAAAAAGAGCTCATTGTGATCCACTCTCTTTTCAGATTATCCTAGCGTTTAGAGGCATACAGTGCTTACCGGAATAGGTAGTGGGTGTGGGACCAGGACTTAGACTCCTGGAGATCCATGGAGGGGGCACATGCGTGGCTAGTTGAGCAGAGATGAGCGGATCTCTCGCTCGACACCCCCATCCAGCACGAGAGCCTCTCATGAGATCTTTTTGAGCAGGCACTTTCCTATGAAGAGTCAAGTGACCGATTTATGGAAAGGCATTATTGTGACCTGTAGGTTATTGCGTAGTTTACCCCTTTAGTTGGGGAGGCATGGAGACATAGATGATGAAATAGACATAGATGATGTCTGTACAGTCCTCTAGGGAAATACCGTTCATCATAGACATCCTGCTGAGGCATGGGCTTAAGCCTGGGGTATTGGTGTTTTTGGATCCCTCCATAATTTCACTTGGAGGTGATGTGAACACTCTTCCCTGATGCAGGGAATCAGACAGTATTTACAGAGCAGAAGATGGACTATATTGCCTTTGGCATCCCACTTTCTCATCTGTCGCCTCATTCAGTACATTACCGTTTGGAGGTTAAAGTATGTCAACCCGCTATACTATAGGTCTGAAAAGAAGGGACAACTGACAGAGTACAAAAGTGGACTTTAATGCTATTAGCATTCCACTTTTTCATCCGTTGGCCCTCCAGTATCTTCTCATGCCTCCGTTACGGGGTTGAGCAAATGGAAAAGTTCTCTCATTGAAAAAAAAGAGCTTGGGGAGATTTCACAGACCAGCAGCAAGTAGCAACCATCAGTATTCAACCTAAAACCAGCCTAAGGGTTGAAAAGCTTTACAGAGCGAAGATGGACTAGGTCATTATATGTGACCCACTTTCTCCATAGTACCTTCCGGTTAAAGTAATCGGAGGAAGAAGTGAGACAGCATGCCTCCCTTTGTGGATCAGCAGTATGACTCAGAGCAGGGATAGTCCTCCAGTTTTGGAGTAAGAGTGTCGCCTCAGTCTCTGTAGGTCTACGAGGAATAACATCAGGAGCTTTCTAGGAGCTTTTTTGATACTAGAGGAACGTGAAGGCGAAACAGAAATGGATGATCACCACAGGTGATCCACTTTTTGGTCTTTTTACTCTCTTCCACTAGGAAAGATGTAAGCTGGACATGGTTGAGGCTATGTCTACAGCTTCGCTTTGCTATCTTGGCTCCCAAGGGCTCTGGAAGCTCTATCAGGGGAGGGGCATCGGGCTACATCACTTGGTAAACTGAAATGTTGACCCTGGGATCATATTCCTTGTTGTTGCTTGACTCGCTTCTAATCACCACTCGAGGGCAGGCATTTGGTCAGTATGGCCTGATGGGTATTAATGGTCCCATAGTGTCAAACCCCTGATGCAGTATCAAGTTCCCCTGAAAGAGAAAGTCTCACTGAGAAAGGAATGAGACACTGCGTCATGTCTGCACATCTTCTTTCAGACAAATAGAAGTTGATGACGCTCAGACGGCCTGTTATAGTCTTGCTGTGACGTCAATTATTACTCAGGTCATTTTAGGTTGATCAAAAAATGTTAAGGTACAGTTTTGGTATAGTTATAGTTATAGGTATAGTTTTTATGGTACAGTTTTCAGTCCAATGATCCAGTAAGCAAATCCATTCAAACAATCAGTTCAAAACAGCGCTAAGGCCGTATCCACCAAAGTGTTTTTTCCTGAGGCTAGCGTATTTTTGTAATTGTTTTCAATGGGAGCACCGTGTTTTTAAAACGGCAGGTGCTGAGTTTCTATATAAAATAGTATGTTACATTGTGTCAACATTATTGTATTCAGAAACAACTATTTGTGAAATCAGATACCAGTAACAGTTCCCTGATTATTCTGCATCATATAGCATATATACTGTCTCAACTGAAAAAAGCTCTCAAGCACCAGTAACAAGGTGCTTTCAGAAGAGTGCTTACTTAAATTAACTAATAGAAAACATCCACCAGTGTATAGCCAGATGATACGCAATCTACATTTCTCGGCTGGATAAACCAAACCAGTTTTGATGGTGAGGATTATAATCAATGTAAAGATGCAGTGATGTACAGGAGTCATACAAGTCCACTATTTTGATGCACCAACAAACCGCATGCAGTATGTGCACTCTGGACACACTGATCTCACATTGTATTTATGACACTTTTCAGTACATTCACGTTGTTTCCCCACAGACATTCAGGACAATGTTTTGATTTTCCAGTATGTTGCTGTGTTTAGTAATTCTGATGGATCTGTGTACTGTATTAGGTATAACCAGTCAGGTCAAGGTGGTTGGTTGGTTTAGGTTTTTTTTTGGCATGTGATTGGTATTGCAACTTGACTTGTTTAAAGTTCAAACAAGCTCTTTGCTGTTGCAGTGTACACATACACTGTGAATTCTGAAAAAAAAAACAGTAATGTTTGAATTATATGGACTCCTTATCATTTAGATTTGGTGTCCTTTTTTGGAAAGACACCTAAATTTACCTTTAAAAAAAGCTTAAAGAAAATACAGTTTTGTGAGAATCACCCTTCAATCTGAAGGTTTACTTCACTGAATATTGCAAATGATGACAACAATCCTGGGATTTTTAATGACCACAGAGAGTCAGGACCACGGTTTAACGTCTCATCCGAAGGACGGACATATTTAAATACATAGACGGACATATTTAATGTCCACCATGAATATTTTCAAAAGTGGGTAAAGAACAAACCATTCTCAATCAAATCCATGGAAACAGTTGCCATCTGACAAACACATGCAAGGAAACATTTCTTAACATTTTAACTAAATCATATTCAATTCCACAGCAATAAAGAAAATGTAATTTTAAAATGTACAGTACTGTTAAAAATAAGAATGTAATTAAGATTCAACAAAATTGTCAAGCAAAGTAAATGATACAAAGCAAAAAACAACAACAACAACAACAAAAAGAGAATTGTGGCAGAGGTGAACAAGGTGTGTGTGAATGTGTGTGTGTGTGTGTGCGCGCCTGTGTTCATGTACCCTACTGCTCCGAGAGAGCCTACGCTAATCCGTCTCGGCAGGGTCCACTCTCCACTCACTTCCCTTCACACCAAGAAAGAGCCAGAATTTGTGCTCTCTTTCAGAGCGAGAGAGCGCACAGTCGCCCACCAGAAACTGAAAGGAAAGGAAAAAGAAAGGGCCATCGATTGCCATGGCTTTTCCTGGGGCCCGAGGTATAGTCAATGCAGTGTGTGTTTGTATTTGAGGGGGTGGAAAAAAAAAAAAAAACTAGAACGAAATGGAGAGATGAGAGCTCTTAGCGCCTCGTACACACACCAATAATTCTGGATCTATTTTAATCTCACTTCATCTCCGTGATGGAGAGCCACTTTGATTGAGTTGGTGTTTATTATCATAGAATCCTGTGGAAATCGACATGTCGGTCAGTGTAAGGTCAGCCCTACAAATAACAAAGAGTCCTTGTGCATGCCATGCGTGGGCCTTGTGTAAAACCATCACATACACGCAGTATCGCTGAACAAATGCATTATATAAACGTACCATACAGTCGAGACAGAATAGTAACCCATTTTACTTTCGTAATGCATTATTTCTGAATAAACCAGAAGACAGCTAGCTGTTAGCATTCCCTTTCAACTCAATTGCAATTGACTTCTGCGATTTGCAGCTACTTTTGAATGGCCATAAACTTAGATATATATATTATATAAATTCAAATATATTATATAATATAATATGGAACAATTACACAAACAGGGACTTTAATGGCATCACATTCTAAATAGACATTAGTATGGAGTTGGTCCCCTCTTTGAAGCTACAACAGCTTCCACTCCTCTGGGAAGGCTTTCCACATGATTCTGGAGTGTTTCTGTGGGATTTTTAGCCAATTCATCTAGTAGAGCACTTGTGAGGTCAGGTAGTGATGAAGGACAAGAAGGCCTGGCTCGCAATCTCCATTCAAGTTCACCTCAAAGGTTTTCGATGGGGTTGAGGTCAGGGCTTTGTGTGGGCCAGTCAAGATCTTTCACACCAAACTCTTCCAACCATGTCTTTATAGACCTTGCTTTGTGCACTGAGGCACAGTCATGCAGGAATAGAACAGGGCCTTCCCTAAACTGTTCTCACAAAGTTGAAAGCATAGCATTGTCCAAAATGGCTTGTATAAAGCACTGGAAGTCAGCGTCCTGACCCAACCACAGGCAAAGAACAGAACTATACCTTTATCCCTACCCCACCAAACTATACAGCCTTGCATCACCTTTACAGCTTTTATCTTAGAGTTTATCTTATTATATTGATGCACTGTTTGTCATATGTTTTAGGTATAATGAGAAAAGTTATTATATTTTGGTAAACAATACAGACAAACTTTTTCTTTGGAATAATATACACTGACAAATCATGCACAACAAGACAAGTGACATTTAAAAAGTAAACAAGGCCTATTCTGATTTCTTCAAGATGCAACAAAACAGTCATTCATAATCATTCCTACGCAATGGTCACTTTATTCTGCATGTCAGCATGTTAAGTTTAAAAATACCTCCTCCGAGGCACACCTTGACATAATCATGCAGAAATGTATCACCCCACCTTTCCCAAAAGCACCGGAGAGCTCTAACTAAATGTAACAAATGAAGAGAGGATCTTGGCATAATGAGAAAGAGAGAGAGTGCAGGGAGAGAAAAGAGTGTGTCTTCGGAAAAAAGCTTTTACAGCGAGCTAATGCAGCCTGGGCTCTTCAGCCGCGCAGTCGGCTAAAACACCCGCCACAAGGATTAACGCTCTCCCGGTCACCATAGCAACTCCAGTCTACCACAACAGCTCTCAGGTTTTTTTTTTTTTTTTTTTACAAACAAGTTTTTCCTGCGGAAATGAACAGGTGAATTTGAGAGGTTCTTAGGATGCCCTGCTTTCATAATGATTGACCTTTCGATAGCAGCGATCAGACGTGATTTACTTTAATGGGAGAGACAGCGGCAGGGAATGCAAGAGCAAAAGAGTGTGCGTTAGCATAGCGTTTAATGTTCAGGCTATATATATATATATATATATATATATATATATATAGAGAGAGAGAGAGAGAGAGAGAGAGAGAGAGAGAGAGAGAGAGAGAGAGAGAGAGAGAGAGAGAGAGAGAGAGAGAGAGAGAGAGAAGAGAAAGAGAAAGAGAAAGAGAGAGAATGTTGATTGGGATATTTTGAGAGTAGATATTTAATTGAGTAAACTTTGTTGTGCTACATCACTTAATTTGATCCCAAAGGACGTCACCCGTAGGTTTCTGAAGACCGTTTTTGAAGCCTAAAGTGGCCGTAGCCGACCATCGCCATCTTGGCAGCGCGTCACTCCCGGATAAATGAAAATGGGCAAAGAGGCGGGATGTGGGTGGAGCTGAGGAGCCTGGTGCCACGCCCACCTAGCTTGACTCGATCAAGTTGTCTATGGATGGAAGATATTGGCGGTTGATATTTTGAACCGATTTGAACCAAGCTTCCTATTGAGGTAAATTAACCTGAACAGATGAGTTCACCTAGCCTGGCTCTGCCGTCCTACGTACTTCCGCTCAATTTCATTTTCCTTCAGTACTACGTCTGGGATTGTGCTGTAGACTTTGGTTTCCAGAAATCAATATTTTGTAGGACCAATCAGCGAACAGAGGGAGTGGCTGAGAACGATGACGTTGATGTCGACTCGTGCGTTATTTTGAGTTGTAGTTCAAAATAAGAAAGATGCGAGCGAAGCCAGAACAATCTTTGCTTAGTTTTGTGTTTATGGCCATCCTCCCACGGGGTTAGGGAAAAGACATTCGTCATGACCAAACGCTAGCGATTGGTTATGGCAGATAGAGTGACTCTGGGCAGATCCAATAGTTTTAGACTTCAATACTGCCCTACAAAGGCAAAAGACCTTAACTCACCAGAGTGTGAAACTGAGAAAAATGACTTTAAAGTTTTTTTGTTGTCCAGCCAATTGTATGATAGGTAGGACACTGAAAATTTGCAAAGTAGTTGTCATAATGAATATATGTATGTACATAAAAAAAAATTGAGGTCAAACTTGACCTTTGACCCTTATTCGGAAGTTACTGTATTCTGCCTTTGCATTATCTGCAAAACAATAATGGGTCATACAAAGGCAAAATACCTTAACTTCTAATTTAATGACCATTTTGACTTTTATCACTCTATACAAACATTTCTATGATAACAATGATAGCCTTAAAATTACATTTAGTGAGTTCTGTCTAGTAAGGCTTAATATTACATCAATAGAATATTACAAAATAAAAAATAATGAGAAGGCTATTATCTGTACTGGATCATTTTAAAACGTTATCGCTGTACTTAATTTAAGTAAAATAACTCAAGAGGTACTGTTAAAGTAACCTTCCACAAATATTTCTTACATTTGAGATTTGGCTATGCCAGTAATATGTAGACGCTCTTTCTCAAATACCACCCTTTTCTGACAAAACGTATAGGAATATGCTTATATCTAATGACATTGTGAGTATGTTTTCCAGAATCAATGAAAAAACTTTTCCTGGACAGAATTGATATAGTCAGTTTATGACAGTTTACAAAGAAGGGAGTCTAACAACAAACTAATTACATATAGGCATAACACCGTAACTTCAGCGCGGCAAACACATTGCTGGTGGGTAAAACAAAGGCATAGTGCCTTAACTCCACTGTAACTTAGGCATTCTAGAGTGCAGCGGAACAAAGCTAAAAGACTTTAACTGATGTTAAGGGCTTCTGCCTTTGCTTTCCCTCTGATTTTGGAAGTTATGGCAAAAACAACATCTTATTTTTAGCAGAAAAGAACAAAATTGACACAAGATATTTTTCCACATGATAAAACTGATGTCCATTGTTCCAAATATGGCAAAAACTCATTTTGACCAAAATTGAAGTTAAGGTCTTTTGCCTTTGCACGGCAGAATAGAGTTCCCGCCTACAAGGAAGTTAAAGTTTGTCAATGGAGCGATGCCAGACTCTATGTAGAAATGAAATGTACGAGAGTCTGGTGGAACCAGGATAGAGTACACCCCCATCACAGTTGTCATGAAGGGCAAAATTAGCTGTATAGACCAAAGCCACTTTTTGCTCCAGGCTGTAAACATGTTTTTTTCTGCTGTAAATTTGGGCAATTCAACATGGGGAGATGCAGATGTGACTCACTTTTGCAGCCAGCCTCAAGCGGCAAGTTGATGAATTGCCGTTTAATTCACTTTCGTGTTGGTTTCAAGAGAGAGACAGGGAGGTTGCCGCTTGGTGATAACACAATTATTTTTCCTAGACAGCAATAAGATTAAATGGAGAACAAATGGAGATTTTTGATCATTCCAACCCAGTCCAACCTACTCATAATATTTCAAAACAGAAGGATCATATAAAAATGTATAAGTAGGGTTTCATGTTGCCTAAAACAAAGATGTATGAATGTAGGGGGTGTAAAATGTAGAAAGAGGGATTTGGCACGTGGGATTAATACATGCATAGTTAGGGATAGTTCACCCAAAAATGAAAATTCAGTCATCATTTACTCACCCACAATTTGTTTCAAACCTGTATGAATTTCTTTCTTCAGCTGAACACAAAAGAAGACATTTTGAACAATGTAGGTAAACAAACAGATGATTGATTCCACTGACTTCCATAGAAGGACAAAAAATAAATAAAAATACTATGGAAGTCAATGGTGTCCATCAATTGTTTGATTGCCAACATTCTTTAAAATGTCTTCTTTTGCGTTCAGCAGAAGAAAGAAATCCATATAGGTTTGAAACAACTTGAGGGTGAGTACATTTTGAAGGGAACTATCCCTTTAACAGAGCATGTTCATTAGTCTTCCCCTTTCTAGGCTCAAGGGAACAGTCTAGAAACAATTCCCAACATAGCAGTCACTTCTCTGGATTCAATTCTGCTTCTCACTGCTGGCTTGCTGACCTCCATCCAAACACAGCCATTGAAGACATGGAGGACATTTAAGAGGTTGCTCTACCACACAGCCACACATCCAGGCACAACAAGAGGGAGTGAAGGGGGGAAAATGAGGAAAATGTACAAGTGCTCTCCTGCTGGATTTGAGTAGCACTGAGTGGCCATGTTTGCCGTGTGTGTGGGCATCACATCCTGTCAAAGTCTAAAAGCCTGACATACAGAAGAAGAAAATAAAAGAGAAAGATGTTCTTACTTCCTTAAGTCCCATTATGTCATTAGGTCTCTGGCACTTGGAACATCATGACTCATTTAGCCACAAATAATCTCAATGAAAGCTCTAGTTTTTAACTAAGAAAACAAAATAAATATTCATATACACAATAAAACTGCTTCTGAATGACATTTATTCAGAAAAGTGCCATATTAATTTGTTAAGATTTGTTGATTTTTTTGAACAGAAATATCACAATTTAATATATGCACAATACATATTTTAAAATGTGACTTTACTCTTAGCTCTTGTCTTTTCAAACTCAGCTGGAATCAATCTGTCTCCCACATTTCCTTGTTTCCTTCAGTGAACTTCAAGAGCGCTTTTGAAAACTTTGCATGCTGGTATCAGACAGCAGTCGAAAACTCGAAAAGTGTAGGCAGACGTTCCAAAACATCAAAGCGATTGTTTTTAGGAACTGATTTGAATATCCTAGATTGTATGTAAACTAGAGTTTGAGTTTGCAAAGATCTTTTGGAAACACGCGGGGGAATTTGTAGCGCTCTCCTGTTTTGGGGTTTTCGCACACACGCACTAACCGAGCGCTCAGATGCATGATCCGTCGAGTCGGTTTGTGGATGCGTATGGCTTATAGATCTAACCTCGGCCATCGCCACCTCACCGCGCTTCACTGAAGCATTTATCTCCCAAACTGCACTGGCTTTCCCCTCTAAAGCACTTCCTCCAGCTCTCTCACTCTCCCCTTGGTCTCTATAAGAGTCCCTCTGTCTATTTTCTCTCCCCTTCCTCTCTGGGAGTCTCTCTCTCTGTTATCGGCCGTTGGAGTAGCTTCACTCGGTCACAGATAGTGGAAGCTGCGGTGGGCAATCTGCCAGACAGCCGGAGCTATCAGATACGCATGGAATCCTAATACATCATGATACATGGCATGTGTGTGTGTGTGTGTGCACGCGAATACGCGGGGAGAAAATGACAGCTAAAATTAAACACATTGAGACCCAAAGTGTTTGTGACTGAGCTAATATTAGAGGTGGCTCTAAAAGAGGGAAATCACACGCAGGATAACTTTTCTATTTCTCTTGCTATCTGTCTATATTTGTGCGTGTGTGTGTGTGTGTGTGTGTGTGTGTGTGTGTGTGTGTGTGTGTGTGTACGCAGTCCTTTCATTTTCACACTTCAGCTTTAGTAAGAGTGATGATAAGAGGCAAAGAGTCTAAAATGATTTTGCATCTAAAATGGAAGAACCTGACAGGGAGAGGATATGTCTCTCTCTCAAAAGAGATCATGTCTTCCTAACAAATAACCATGATAAATTACTGCCCAGCCTCATTTTATGACTCTGCCACAAATTCCACCATGCAGAGATTTCACTTCAATGATATTAATTACTATAAAGTACCCCCTTCCCCACAAAATGCTTACTTATGTTTGTGTGAATTCTGAGTGAGTTGGAATTTACAAAATTTGCCAATGTCCCCAAGACATACAAAAAGCCTCTTTTCAGGTGAGAAACCTATATATTGTTATGAGTAGACGTAAGGATGGTGTGACGTAGGTGCGGTTGAAGCAGAGAGGAGGCGAAGATCCAAATGCAGCACACACACTCTTTATTTAACAGACAGGACTCAGGAACAGGATACATGAATGACCGACACTAGCGTTTTACATTTAACAAGAACTCACAAAGACAGGGCAGAAACACAGGGCTTAAATAATCAGGGACAAACGAGCTTAAAGGATAACAAGGGGGCGGAGATAACAAGAAACACCTGGGAGAACTAAATGACAAGACAGGGAACCACTAAAATGACAAGACACAAAACCCACACCGTAACATAGCAATCCCAACCCCTGAAATGGGCGGCTCTGACGCACCATCAAAACAGCAAGGACGGATCAGCTTGGGCGGTGACCAGGGCGGAGCAGGACGCGGCGAAGGCCAGGCGGAGCACACTTGGCTGGGACCAGGGCGGAGCACGCTCGCAGGACCCGCGGAGCAAGCTTGGCAGGAAACTCAGGCGGAGCACGCTTTGCAGGAGACCAGGGCGGAGCACGCTTGGCAGGCGGGGCGAGGTGCAGAGGCGGGGCGAGGCATCTGGGACGAACGCCTCAGGAGTCCTCCTTCCTCTCTTCTGCGACGGCGCGTCACAGGGCTCGACTCGGTAGACTCACTTGACTTGGCGCTCGACTCGGTAGACTCACTTGACTTGGCACTCGACTCGGTAGACTCACTTGACTTGGCACTCGACTCGGTAGACTCACTTGACTTGCTGGACGATGCACTTGACTGCTGGACGATGCACTTGACTCCTGGACGATGCACTTGACTCGCTGGACGATGCACTTGACTCACTGGACGATGCACTTGACTCACTGGACGATGCACTTGACTCACTGGACGATGCACTTGACTCGCTGGACGATGCACTTGACTCGCTGGACGATGCCTGACATTGACTCGCTGGACGATGCACTTGACACACTTGACTCACTGGACGATGCACTTGACACACTTGACTCACTGGACGATGCACTTGACTCACTTGACTCGGAACTTGACTCGGTGCTTGACTCACTTGACTCGGTGCTTGACTCACTTGACTCACTTGGCTCGGCGCTTGATTCAGCAGGGCTCACGTGAAGTGCGGAATCGGCAGGGCTGACGTGAGTCACGGACTCGGCTGAGCTCACATGGAGCGCGGGCTCGACCGGGCAGACGTGAGTCGAGGGCTCGGCGGGGCTGACGTGAGTCGTGGGCTCGGCGGGGCTGACGTGGAGCGTGGGCTCGGCGGGGCTGACGTGGAGCGTGGGCTCGGCGGGGCTGACGTGGAGAGTGGGCTCGGCGGGGCTGACGTGGAGCGTGGCTCGACTGGGCAGACGTGAGTCGAGGGCTCGGCTGGGCAGACGTGAAGCGCGGGCTTGTGGAGCGTGGTCTCGGCAGGGCTGGGGCGAAGCGCAGGCGCGACCGGGCTGACGTGAAGCGCAGGCTCTCGAAGCTTCTCCTCCACGCCCACGGGAAATGAAGAGCCGCTCCACAACAGGGCCAGGTCGATATACCACTCTAAAGACCCATGCGGATCATGTTCGGGCATCTGAGAACTGAGTGGTTCCGATAAACCCCCGCAGAAGAAGATCTTCAAGCACTGTGTATCCATTTGCGCGAGGTGCGCCAGCTCGAGGAATTCTGCGACATAATCCTTGATGGCACGATTCTCTTGGCGAAGACGGAGAATCTGGACGTCGACTGGACTCCAGAAAAGCATGGCTGCTGGATCACGATGTGGTGAGTTCTTCTGTAACGTAGGTGCGGTTGAAGCAGAGAGGAGGCGAAGATCCAAATGCAGCACACCACCTTATTTAACAGACAGGACTCAGGAACAGGATACATGAACGACCGACACTAGCGTTTAACATTTAACAAGAACTCACAAAGACAGGGCAGAAACACAGGGCTTAAATAATCAGGGACAAACGAGCTTACAGGATAACAAGGGGGCGGAGATAACAAGAAACACCTGGGAAAACTAAATGACAAGACAGGGAACCACTAAACATGACAAGACACAAAACCCACACCGTAACAGACGGATGGAATTTTTATATGATTTTTTATTATAACCAAATGATTTTATCTCAAGTCAATGTTTGATGTAGTTTTTTATTTGAGTCGTGTAATACGCAGTATAAAGTCCTCTCAGACCCCCAACAAAAGGGATTTTATTCTACAATAACGACCATAGTCTCTCAATCCCACAATGCATTGCGGTGAGAAAAATGCCAAGATGGCAGAAAAAGCCAAGAGAAACTGTTAATTACAGATATGGGCCAAAGTGTTTTATTCCTAATGTGAAAAGAGCAGCCTGCCACAGCTATTCAACAGCACATGAGCATCACACATTAAATGTATATTCCATATGCTAATGAGACTGAAGGCTATTAGAGGCAATTAAAAGGCCCACAATCCATATTATCCCCATTACTGACATGTTTAGTATCATTCACACAAAACTCACCATGGTGACAAAATCCTTCACTAATATCCCTAGATACAAACAGCATTTAATTTAAAAGAATAAATAAAAATAAATAAAAAACTGAGAAATGTAAGAATCTTAGACGCTGCAATGTTCACTGTTCTCATATTTCCAGATAAACGGTACGTTTTCATGCATGATGAAAATAATTTCAGAAGGAATGAGAAGTGTTAAGAGGGGGACAGAGGGGGTCTGAATCTAGCTGGTAACTAAACGACCGTTTTCAAATGTCACAATTTCCACACCCCGGTTGACGGTTTCTCGTAAATGTAAATTGCTTTTGCGAACCCTCCCATTTGCACGCTCTCTACTGATTCTCATCCCTGTAAATAAAATTTCATTTGTAATGTTAATAATCATGATGTTTGGTGGACCAAAAGCACTTCAACTTTCATTTCACTTATTCAATTACCACCATTGCAGGAGGAACGTGGCGTGTCTGGCGTGTGTGTAAGTGAATGCTATCCGAATGCATTTGATGAAGTTTAATAGGTCTGGCTAGTTGATTGTGGTGATTTTACAGTGCAAAACACTGCATTTTCAATTTAAAAAGTGTTATACAGACAATATTCCCCTAGATGCTGTCTCAAATCGCCAATAATTCAGCTTTCTGATCAAACAGTTTTATATTCAACAATGTTATTGGTTTCTTAAGGCTTTGCGAGCTCCTTGAATGCATTAACTACTGTTATGTGTATTGTTGTGCTGTTTGCTGACTTTATATAGGCTGTTTTTGTCATTATTGTTAGTTATTTGTTGTGCGTTGATTCTAAGATATCTTTTTACTTAATGAGGCTCATTGGTGGTGTACCTGTATGTAACTAAATTATAACAATTTAAAACATCTTTGTATTTGTTTTGAATTGCCTATATTTTACACAAACGTATAAGTCATATAAAACAACTAAATGATGATCATCTTACTTTGTTGATCGATAATTTTCTGAACAAGAAATCTGTATTTGCCTGGAGCAGAATATATTAGCTGAATGAAATGTTATGCATGAACAAATAAGTTCAAATTGGCAACAATGTAGTGTTACTAAAGGCCATTATTAAAGGGTTGGTTCACCCCAAAAAAATTATTTACTCACCCTCATGCTGTTCCAAACCCATAAGACCTTTGTTTTAGCTGTGAAACAAATTAATATATGTTTAATATTTTGTCCATATTGAAAGTCCATGCAACCAAAACTTTCATGGATGAAAAAGTAACAATGTTGAATGTTGATATATACATAGTTAATATAAAAATGCTAAATAATGTTTATATGTTAAAAAAAAAAAAAAAAAAAAACATGCAAACAAACAGTGTTGGAACTAGCTAGGGACTAACTAGGGAGGTGTGCTTGTTTGGTTTGATATAGTTTAGGTCCTGATACATCCGTGTGTGTGTAGTCACAATGATTACTGAAGTGTTGATTAACTGATGAGATTCATTTGTGTGTGTGTGTGTGTGTGTGTGTGTGTTGGTGTTGATTGAGAAAGATTTGATTGAATGTGCTCAAGATGCCTAATTACATCGTTGCCCACCAAAGGTACGACAGTGCCAGAAAGAAAAATAAAGTTTTAGAGACTTTATGAATGGAAAATTATTGGCAAACTGAAATAATTACGCCCTGTCATAGTTCTCCCAAACCAACCCCGTTGTCAAGGCTTCTTAAAAGTGCTGACTCCTGCTAACTTGCCTGAGGTACATCAAATCCTACAACAATACTGCCAAAATATTCAAAATATAAAATGATAGTCAATATATGTTAATAATGTTTTTCGCACACAACAAAAAAATTGATTATTTTAAACCCTCATTCTGACCTTCTGTCTGGAATGATGAGTTTTTAAGGGTTGGCTCCTTTAAGGCTTGTCAGTAAACGGCCACTGTTATGATTGGTATAACAGTATCAATACTCACTTTCTCGCTCATGCTTATGAAATCATGTACTTGCGGTTTGTGATGCAGCTGCTGTCAATTCCAATACAGTTGACTGCTTCATCTTTCAACAAAAGTTTTTTTGAGAACTCTCCATTACACTGTGCTTCGTTTACACAAAGAAAATGATCTGACGTGATCCGGGACACCATTAAAATAAACCATCCACTTGTTTCCGAAGCTGGGATCCTTTTTAAGTATGTATAAAGAGGCAAAAGACAATAATGTTTGCAGTTGTGGTTCCTGAATAAACCATACTTACCCAACACAACCTCTGTGCTACAACACAAAGTCTATTTTGTTGTTTTAATAGAAAAACGTTGGGGTTTTCTAGGGTGCTCAGTTGCATGTGCACACTGGAGGGGTGGTAGCCGATGAAGAAACTATGAAAGATTCTTGTAATACTATTTCTAGTAATATATGTTGTTGTTATCAACATATCATGTACACAGTCATTTCGATGATCAAAATACCAAGTTATAAAGACCAAATATGCCACACATTTGATTTCGGTTAACCATAGTATGCAAAGTCTGAAACATTAACCCATTAGAGTTTGCAAGAAAACATAGACCAAACAACATAAAGGAAAATCATGAGATGGATGATACATGTTAATACATTTATCACATGGTTATATATATATATAAGTGAGAGTCAGCACTGAACATTCCTTTGGAGGTCGTAAAAGTCTCCTTATCAGCCCTGTAACATGACACTCGGTTCTGCCAGGGTGTTCGTTTCATTTGGGAAGTTAGTTTCGGAGGAGTTTCATAGACCTTTGTATATAATGAATAATTAGTGTGTGTCTGATTGGTCCAGACCCTACAAATATTAGGAATTTCACTCTTTAATATTTTGAGAGAAATTTCTTAAGGTTTTTATCCATGTTCGTAATGTCGACATTGAGGTAAAGTATATGATAAATATATTTCATCAGGAAACTAGATGCTGTAAAATAAACCCCGTCAAGGCTATAACTAACTTCAATGCCTTGAACATTGGTGGGGCTGGATCTTTTTAATTTAAAGATTTGCACACATTTACACTTATTTGTATGCCTAATGTGTCAAAAACACAAGTTTCTTCTCGTCTCATTCAGTTTTTAATTAAATTAAGGGCATAAATGATTCAGCCTACATTTTCATTTTATAATTATTAAAAAAAAAAAAAGTTTGCACTACTGGATATTAACTTCTATCATAAAACAGTTGTCAAATATGAAATATTTAACTCTTACCTCACAGTCTTTGACTGTTAGAAAAAAGCGTTGCACTGGAATTCATGTTATGTGTAGACTCTAAACAGTAAAGCCCGCCTTCTTTGACTTGATTGGCCATCAATCATTTTGACATTGATGAGCGTGGTTAGAACGCTGAGACAATTATAATTTTTCAGCAATATAATCATGATTATCAGTTTAACCATTATCATGCAGCCCCACTATTTATACACCATATACAGATATCTAGATAAAGATGCCACTCAAAAGCAAATCTCCAGTGATCTACTGTCTTCTATTGACAAAAATCCACTTGAAACCAGACATTGGCTTCAAAAGCTCCACAAATCCACTGTACTTCTGTCAGGGTTCAGGTGCCCTTTTAGCTAGTGGCTTATTCTGGCTCAAGCCCGACTGTGGACTTCAAGCTGTGCTTGTCTACATTTTTCGATATCCTTTGACATAGAGCAACTGCCTCTCATCATGTCAACGCTGCCCTGTTCCTTCACCCTTGGTGGCCAGAGAAGATGTGCTTACAATGATGTAGCGTATTTTGTAATGGATCTTTAGAAAATAATTCATTTTTGTAATTAATTTCAATTTGAAATTTTAATTTGCTTAACGTTGACATAAATATCTCATATGTGCGGACTGACCCCACCTACCATCACATTTCCTAAGAAACCAGACACAAACCATAATTCGTCACTATCAAACATCTGGCTGTGACTATTACCATCACAAAAGATCGGTATCTGTATCATTACATTTAATCATTCATTCAGAAATCATGTGTAAGCTCTGAGCAAAGCATTTTGATGCTTTGTATCTGATCTGTGTGAAGTCTGATAGGTTTATAGAAATCTTTTCAACTTGGGTAAGTTTTGTGCCTTTTCTTTTTTTATTATTTTTCTGTTTCCCTGAGGCCACCTCTTTTCAAATGACATGGAGCAAGTCATTTTGTGCAAGCTCTACTTCTACAGTAAAGCTCTCGTAGAATTCTTCACAATTGCTTTAAATGACTTGTTTTCATACTGTTGGACCTACACACTTTAGGGGGGAGTCAACAATAAGAACACATGCTACAGTTGGTACATGTTGTGCCACACTTTTGGTGACACAATGTCTCAAAATTTTCCCAGAGAAGAACAGACAAAACGTGACAAAACATCTTTCCTATGTAAATATTAAGGATATAATTCATTACTTAGGTCATCAATCAAGCAACCAACCATAACACCTTAGTCAACATATAGAAACAAAAAAAGACAAAATCTCTCTGAACAGGTCTGGATTTTGCCGTTTTGACGCTCTGAATTGACAAAACTCCTCTAAAAATGCTTGCAGAAAATTGAACATGATCCAAATTTTTTAATGACGGACAAAAAGTTTTGGAGGCAGTGTGTAAACATGATAGACACAACGTGAGGTCGTATTTATAATTTAACAAAAGAATTTAAGTGTGCAAGAACCTTAAGGATTACAATAAAGGCTGTCAATTTATATTATTGTGATTACAAATAATATGATTAATTATAATGAATAAATATTTTTTGTGAATAATAATAATCATGAATTTTTAATTAATAATATTACTAAATTTCATTATTGCAATGTCAATTTAGTGTGACTAATTATAATAACTGGTAGTAATTATTTTGCAATGATAATCATGCAAGTTACGAAAGCATAAGAAAACGTTGACGAATAAAACAGATTCCAATGCATCCAAATAATTAATTAGCATAACATATAGTTTGATTCAAACCTGATCTAATTGATTAACAGTGCTTATTACAATGTAATACTATAGTAATTACTGGAATCATATTCAACAATTGAAAGTTATCCAACACAATTAATCATTTATAACTTATTGCAACAAAGCAAGAAAATGAGGACTATACTGCAAAAACAGCTCAGAAATGTAGAATAAACCATCCAGAACCAGCTAGAGAAGAACGTTATCGTTGATTTCTCAAATTCAAGCAATGAATCACTTTCAATGAAGACACATTGAGACAGAAGGAAAAAATATCAGCCCTATGTGTGAGTGTGTGATATTTATAACTTTATATTCTCCGGTGCATAGAGACAGTGACAAATCGTCACCCTCTATTCAATACAGATCTATACGTCCTCATTCAATAACCACTATCGACCAATCAGCTGCTCCCTCAGTGGTCACATGACCTGCACTGTTAAGGCCTCGGAGCTACTATAAGACAGATTACATCCCATTTATGAAAAAGTAATGATTTCTGCTGCGAGTGATGCACTTTATGAGCTCGGCAGTGAAAAACGTGCACATCTGTAATTTGGTTGTTTGTTTTTTTTTTTTTCTCCCAGCAATGTCAACAATATCTAGCACTCGGAAAAAGTCAATCCAATTCCACCCAAAGACAGGTCTCGTCAAGAGAGAAGAGAGAGATAAAAATATCAGTTTGATCAATAGTGTAGCTTTCTGAAAGCGGTGCACTAACACGGCTTTACAGACAAAGTTGAATACAGAATATTCCAACTGTATTTGATATATCTGACATCCGAACATGAAGATGTTCTGGGTTTTTTTTGTATTAATGTATTAAAAACTATATTTGCATTTCTCTGCAAACATGTTTGTATGACATGTGGGTGTACATGCAAATTCCGATATGTGAATATCTGCACGATTTCAGGTCACAATTATGACTTCATGCATTATATGACACTTTTCCAAGTAGGAGTTTGGAAATGGCCTTCAAAAGTGGAGTCTCGCATACGGTGAAAAGAGTCCAACAGTCTGGTTCGGGAAGTAAAAATCCAATGATTTTGAAGGATGACTTATAAACCTGTGAGCTACGATCATGTTAATCAATCATATATATGCATATGTTGAAAGCCAGCATGATTCAAATGAATTTTTTTAATAATTGTCTTTAATCATAGAATTTCTAATGAAATCACCCATGATTCTGCAGAGAAATGTCCAACAATCAAATGATTGTGTCAAGCACACAGTGTGCTCTGCTCTCAAAATACTTACATATTTGTGTATACTGTATATACAGTATGTTTATACAACAGTTTGTTCTGATTATTCTGATTGGCTGACAGACTTTTCCAGCCATGCAATATTCTACCAGTATCAACACAGGAACAGGTTCACAGCAAGTGTCATGGTTGATGAGCAAACACCATAATATTTCAAATGCTACTTTTGTTGTGTTTTGAAAAGTAGTTTTAAGAGTTTTTTAGGCGATAATGTAGTTGTATAGATTTATGTAAACAGCGCATATTTGACAATTTGTTTAGACGTTTCTGGAGCTCCAGACCATCAGCGGCCGCTCAGCTCTAATGTACCCAATGAGAACAGCTTTATCTCAGCCAGTCCTTCGGGAATTTGCCACTGGCTCTTATGTAGATGTTTAAACATGAAATATAATTCATTTTGGGTTTACCAATCGGGCAACTGGTGTTATTGTATTTATTTCCCTCGATATAGCTTTTAGGAACACAGTCTTGTAACTTTGTCTTTTGTCAAATGTTCTTTCTTTATTTCATTCATTCATTCATTCATTCATTCATTCATTCATTCATTCATTCATTCATTCATTCATTCAAATCAAAGTTTGTGCTATGAATAGCGAAAACCAACGCTACTGAAAAAGTGAGCGGGCATTGTTGCAATACCAAATGGAATTCTGGGAAATGAGGTTGTCAAGTGGATTCCAACAAATGTATTCGAACAACATTCACAAACACTTGATCAAATCCCCCCCCCCCCCAATCCTTCCTTAAAGCCAGTATCCAACATGCACAAGACCCCTGCATCCACAAACAACAGTCTGAATCCATAAAACGTATGCTTAGGGATGCAATAAACTCTCTCATCAATAGTGTATGACTCTCTTTCTCCACATATCAATCATTATCCAGTCTACTTCCCCTCACTCTTACAAACACCAACCCAGACACTCAACAAATATGCATTGCTGCAGAACAAGGAGAAATGAAATGTGAGAGCGTATTTGTGTTTCAATAAGGTATGGTTCTTTGCCGCTGGGCCCACAGCTCAATGCAGACAGACTTAAAGGGAGTCACCGACCTCATACACACAAGCGCACACACTATATTTTCCCTAGGGGTGTAATGTGGCAGGGGTCAGTAGGACATGGCATCATCAGCATGCAACATATTCATGAGGATGTAAAGACATTTACTGGGGGGATCCTGAGTTCAAATCCATTTCACATGTAGGCTAGTTGTTGTGACAGCTTCTGTGCTATAGACACACACATATAAACGCGCTCTTTGGCACATTTATACAGTAGTGGCCAACAGGGGATTTTTGTTTTTAACGGTCCTCCGAGTGTCAAAATATTAGGAAACGATCAAAATATGAGGAAAATATTGTATATAAAGTGTGTGTGTGTGTGTGTGTGTGTGTGTGTGTGTGTGTGTGTGTGTGTGTGTGTGTGTGTGTGTGTGTTTTATAATAGCATATTCAGTTATTAAAATGTTGTTGATTCACTCTTGTTTTGGGCATTTTTGTGTTCATAATTTCTTAGAATGATAGCCTGGTTAAAAATTATGTTTGCACAATTTGGCATGTTTCATTGTGTTATCACGAATAAAACAATTGACTTTGCACAACTAAGCTTAAAAAAAAATCTTATTTTTAGATATTATTCTGATATGTATTTGTGTGATAAAACTATTTGTATAAAAACATTTTTGATTTATATGGTGAGATTAGATCACTGTGTGGAGCACACACACACACACACACACACACACACACACACACACACACACACACACACACACACACACACACACACACACACACACACACACTACAACTTATTTTATTTAATTATTTATTTATCACAAATATTAATATATTCATTTAAATTATTTTACTTTATTAGATGATTATTTATAAACAATAATTTATAACTTACAATTCCAAATAATGATTAGATTGTAATAATTCATTTGAAAAAATATGTATAGTTTATTTGACTCATAATCTGTTTTTATACGTAAAAAAAAATCCAAATTAAATCTGATATTAAATTAAACATTTAATATCAGAAGTTAATGCAGTTTCTTTGGTTTATTCATTGTTGTCCTTTATTTTTAATCTGGTCATATTTGTTTATTCTTTTCTTCAGTAATAAAAGCTGCATTAGTGTACTATACATATTGTGAACTGGATCCCAACTACAAAACCAGAGACACTATTTGCTTATTAAACACATCTTGTCCTTCTCTCTCTTCTCTCTTTCCCTCTCTAGGTCCCATCTGCACACATATTTAATTACACTCTCAAAAATTACACACCTCCAAATGGAAGTGAAAAGAGGCATAGAGGGGAAGCAAGAGCTGTAGGCCGAGAAGAGGGACACTAATATCTCTTGGTAAATAGTCATTAGCTGAACCAATCGTCTTTGAATCAATATTGAACGAGGCGCTTGGGACCTGTGAGCATGCACCACACACACACACACACACACCACACACACACACACACACACACACACACACACCACACACACACACACACACACACACGCAAGTGCAAACTCAAAGATCGGCAGTTTGCACATTTTGGAGTCAGAAACTAAAGTTATATGTAGACATCAGTTCAGAGATTAATATACTGTCTGTATGCCATTGACATACAGTAAGGTCCAAAATTCTGAGACCACTACTAAGATTTCTTTTTCTTAAATAAAATTTTTTTAGGTTAACATTCCACTTGAATATTTACACTGATAATTTAATTTAAAATACATTTACATTTGTTTTGATAATGTGTGATTATTCCCCTCATTGTGATTGCTATGTGATGGTAGCATCATGACTCTGATAGCAAAATATTTAATCCATAAATTCTAATTCTCATCAGTCAATCTCTTGGTGATTTACATGCAGGATTTGACATTCAGAGCAGTCAGTATTGACTTTTAAAACACTGATTAATAAATCATGTTAAAAACCTGTGAAATTATACGAAATTAATTATTATTGGTGTGTATTTTCACACACCACACACACACACACACACACACACACACACACACACACACACACACACACACACACACCACACCACACACACACACACACACACACACACACACACACACACACACGAAGTATAAATTGAAATATTTTCAACACTATTTATGTTTAACCTTGAAACACAGCACACACAGGAAGTAATTTACTTAAACATAGCAGTCAAATAATCGCATAAGAAATCTACATGAACAAAACAGCGCCTGTTTCCCTTCTAACAAGGACTTTAAACTAATCTAATAAATATTAAAATGTATGAAAAGAGTATTACAGCATTTACAATGGTAATATTCACCAATTAGAGGAGTGCATGGAAGATTTGAGTTAATATTTGAGGCAGGCGGCAATGTCTAAAGAGGGTCCGCGGCATGCAGAGCAGAATCGAGCAAACGAAATTAGCATGTATAATTACCCTAAATCCTTGACAGTTTAATGTTTGAGATTAAAGCTAAAGTTAAAATGGAAAACAGCTCGTATGGAGCAGGGCTGGAGAAGTATTTGTGGGAATGTTACATGTAAAAGATGTCGGATTTTAATTAGGGTTATTATGGCAGCGTGTGCGAGTTAAGAAAATTCCATTGATCGGTAAGGACAGGCCTATCTAAACACACACACTCTTGTGTAACTGTGTGTTTGGCCAATCAGGGTGTTGTTTGTTCACATGACTGCAATCACCAACAGAGCAGAGTGGTACTTTAATCTCGTAGAGTTTGTCAATAAAAGCTTAATTACAGCTTAATGAGAGGTCTTAACACGGGTCAATGACAAGTCAATACCATGCACAATATAAATTGACTTCTTACACTTTGGAACGCAGTGGTTTATGCTGGAAAATGGGCCTAAATCAGGAAATACATCAAACCGTTGCTGGCCTGGATTTTGAAGTTTCAAACTGTGAGGTATTAAGTCAGAATGCCAAGAAATTATGGTTATTGGCTAATATTTGAGATTGTTTGCTACTAACCAAAATGAGAAACAAACTATACCGATAAATAATAATCCAAAAAATGAAAAGTGGTGATATATACACTCACCTAAAGGATTTTTAGGAACACCATACTAATACTGTGTTTGACCCCCTTTCGCCTTCAGAACTGCCATAATTCTATGTGGCATTGATTCAACAAGGTGCTGAAAGCATTCTTTAGAAATGTTTGCCAATATTGATAGGATAGCATCTTGCAGTTGATGGAGATTTGTGGGATGCACATCCAGGGCACGAAGCTCCCGTTCCACCACATCCCAAAGATGCTCGATTGGGTTGAGATCTGGTGACTGTGGGGGCCATTTTAGTACAGTGAACTCATTGTCATGTTCAAGAAACCAATTTGAAATGATTTGAGCTTTGTGACATGGTGCATTATCCTGCTGGAAGTAGCCATCAGAGGATGGGTACATGGTGGCCATAAAGGGATGGACATGGTCAGAAACAATGCTCAGGTAGGCCGTGGCATTTAAACGATGCCCAATTGGCACTAAGGGGTTTAAAGTGTGCCAAGAAAACATCCTCCACACCATTACACCACCACCACCAGCCTGCACAGTGGTAACAAGGCATGATGTATCCATATTCTCATTCTGTTTACGCCAAATTCTGACTCTACCATCTGAATGTCTCAACAGAAATCGAGACTCATCAGACCAGGCAACATTTTTCCAGTCTTCAACTGTCCAATTTTGGTGAGCTCTTGCAAACTGTAGCCTCTTTTTCCTATTTGTAGTGGAGATGAGTGGTACCCAGTGGGGTCTTCTGCTGTTGTAGCCCATTCGCCTCAAGATTGTGCCTGTTGTGGCTTCACAAATGCTTTGCTGCATACCTCGGTTGTAACGAGTGGTTATTTCAGTCAAAGTTGCTCTTCTATCAGCTTGAATCAGTCGGCCCATTCTCCTCTGACCTCTAGCATCAACAAGGCATTTTCGCCTACAGGACTGCCGCATACTGGATGTTTTTCCCTTTT
This sequence comes from Chrosomus eos, assembly GCA_036326025.1. NCBI lineage: Eukaryota > Metazoa > Chordata > Actinopteri > Cypriniformes > Leuciscidae > Chrosomus > Chrosomus eos. Next base: position 19,960,652 of record CM070822.1, read on the forward strand.
CACACAATTCTTTGTAAACCCTAGGAATGGTTGTGCGTGAAAATCCCAGTAACTGAGCAGATTGTGAAATACTCAGACCGGCCCGGCTGGCACCAACAACCATGCCACGCTCAAAATAGCTTAAATCACCTTTCTTTCCCATTCTGACATTCAGTTTGGAGTTCAGGAGCTTGTCTTGACCAGGACCACACCCCTAAATGCATTGAAGCAACTGCCATGTGATTGGTTGATCAGACAATTGCATTAATGAGAAATTGAACAGGTGTTGCTAATAATCCTTTAGGTGAGTGTATATTAGAGGTCAGTCAAACTATCATGCTAATGGACTAAGCAAAAGCCTAAATTACAATTATTAATTAATAAAAAAATTGCAATTACACTTGAATCACCATACAAAAAAAAAAATGTAAAAAAAATAATCTGCACATCTAGATAATCCCACCCCAAACTCAAATCACGGTTAGAACCAATGTAAAAAAAAGTTATAATAATCTAGAGAAAATTATTATTTAAATCAACTGTGAATTATATGCCTATACATTAATTATATAAACTAATATGCTTAATTATGTTAAAATAAGCGTGTATTTATTGTAATGTGTCAATGTTTAGTATGTATTGACAATTGGTTAGTAGATAACATCAATATCTAGTTTAACACAAATATTCTTATATATAAAATTATTTCTATTTTTACTATTATTATTAATTCAGTGTTCACTACACCCAGTTAAACAGATTTTTTATTGAATGCGAGATTCTGCATGTGCTCGGAATACATTGTCCTTTTGTGAATGATGCTACAAAAAAAGTGAAATACCGATTCAGTATGAGTCATGTCACAGGACACACAGTTCCTTCCATTAATGGCTTTGTATATGTGGATATGTGATGTCAACTCTTGAACGAGCGAGAAAAGGCAATTGAAAATTTGAAAATTACAATAGCATGTGTGTGGTCAGTCCACACTCCCTCTTAAACATACACACACACGGACAAAAAAAAAAAAAACCCACACATACACAGCGACACGTCCTCTGAACGCAGGTGTAATTACATGCCGTTTTTAAATAAATTAAAGCTGCTTCTCAACTGGATGAAAATAGGAAATCAATGTTTCAATCAATTTAGCCTACAGTTCGTTACACAGCCCACCGCTGCTTCAAAGCACTCGCTGGGACATACAGAGAAGAGAAAAATGCAGAGAGATAGAGACCTGACTAAAGGTTTACACCATCAGGATAATAGATGTTAATCACATTAAAATGCAATCATGGGTGGGTTAAACGTGGTGAAATTCAATAGTATAAAAGGTGATGCAATTGCATTACATGTGACACACATACACAACCAGAGCTCCTTCAGTTCTAGTTAACTCCGGTTCAATGGCCTACTGTTACCGTAACAACCGCTGACAGCTGTAGAGAGGTGAAACAATGCCGGAACCTTTCCAGGAATTCCAGTCATTCATCCCGTAAACTCTTCATCTGACCTCTCATTAAATCATTCAAGAAAAAAAAAATGTCTATCTATATATGTTCCTTATTTATGAAAGCCAGTTATTTTGAAGAGGGACATCTGATGATATACATCTATTGCTGCAATCAATGTGAAATTTGCTAATTGTTATTGATAATGAAGCTTGCAATTACATTGGTTCAATGAAAAATTCAATAAATCACTAAAGTTGTTTCTTTCCTAAACAAATCATCACCCACAAAGACAATGTTACAACCAACTGGCATATAGATGTAATGTGCAGAAAACGTACTCGGTTACTAACGTAACCTCGGTTCTCTCTAGAGAGGGAACGAGTACTGCGTAATATCTTACGCTATGGGGAAACACTCTTTCCTCGAGATATTGAAGCCAAAAATTACCCTTAATTTTTTAATCATGCAAAACGCTTTTGCAGCAGCAAGCAGACAAGGGCGAAACAGCTCGCGCGCCCATTGGCTGCCTCGCTGGAAAAGCTGCAGCCTATCGAGTGAAGGCACTGCGTGACGTAATGACGAATGAAGACGCTTCGCGCTCATTTCGTCATGTCCCGCCAGTATAGGCGTGGTCTCGCCCTATAAATACCCCTCGATAGCTGTATTTCTCTGATTTTGTACACCGAAGCGAACCAGAGCATAGTTCAAGCACGGCAAGATACGCAGTACTCGTTCCCTCTCTAGAGAGAACCGAGGTTACGTTAGTAACCGAGTACGTTCTCTTACGAGAGTATCTCTCGTACTGCGTAATATCTTACGCTATGGGGACCCCATACAAAACGCCGTGCGGACAGGGATCCAACACCAGAGTCCCGGGGCCAAGCCCGGGGCACATCTAGTGCATAATCACCATAACTCACATAGAGTAGAGGAGGAGGGGCTAGAAGCATCACTCCTTCATAAAAGTCCCGTAGGGGTACCGACCCGTAAGGGCAACATAGCCGCATTGGCGGCCGATAAGCCCGAAGTTCAGACCGCCAAAAGCTTAGCTTGTAAGGCGGGCACCTCCAGGTTATAGTACTTGATAAATGTCGACGGCGAGGCCCAGCCCGCAGCCGTACAGATATCCTGCAGGGAGACCCCGCTATACCATGCCCACGACGAGGCCACGCCTCTTGTGGAGTGCGCTTTGACACCCAATGGGCACCGCAGGCCCTTGGAAGTGTAAGCCAGCGCTATGGCATCCACTATCCATCTGGATAGGCTCTGTTTTGAGGCGGCGAGTCCCTTAGAACGGCCGCCAAACAAAACGAAAAGCTGCTCGGTCTGCCTGAACCCAGCCGAGCGGGACACATAAGCCCTTAACGCCCTGACAGGGCAAAGGAGACTCGCGTCCCTCTCCTCATCGAGAACCGGAAGGGCTGACAGGGAAATTACCTGGGCCCTAAACGGTGTATTGAGGGATTTCGGCACGTAGCCGTGCCTCGGTTTGAGTACGACCTTTGAGTCGTTAGGCCCAAACTCCAGACATGACGCGCTTACAGAAAGCGCCTGTAAGTCCCCTACACGCTTCACTGAAGCGAGAGCCAATAGAAACACCGTCTTAAGGGACAAGTGCTTCATATCCGACAGCTGGATCGGCTCAAATGGCCTCCAATGGCCTTTCATGGCCTCCAAGACCGTGGAAAGGTCCCAAGCCGGGACTGAAGGGGGCCTGGGAGGGTTTAACCTCCGAGCTCCTCGTAGGAAACGCACGACTAAGTCGTTTTTCCCCAGTGACTGGCCAGACACCGGTTTAGCAAACGTTGCTATGGCCGCCACGTACACTTTGAGCGTGGATGGGGTCCTTCCCTTATCCATCAGCTCCTGAAGGAAGGCAAGCACTTCCTTAACCCCGCAGTCCACAGGTGAAAAGCCACGGGCTCGACACCAAGTAGAGAACACCGACCATTTCGAGGCATAGAGCCGTCTGGTAGACGGAGCTCTAGCCTGCGCGATCGTGTTTAGCACTCCTTCCGGGAGGCTAGCGGGTACCCGTTGATGGCCCATGCGTGCAGGGACCACAGTTCCGGGCGAGGATGCCAAATCGAGCCCTCCGCCTGAGAGAGGAGATCTCTCCTCAACGGTACAGGCCACGGGCAGTGCTGGCCATCCGCATCAGGACCGGAAACCAAGCCTGGTTCGTCCAGAGCGGAGCTACAAGCAGCACTGGGCATCCATTTTCCCTGATCCGCTCCAACACCTGAGGCAGGAGCGAGACAGGGGGAAAAGCATACAGGGGACCGCTGGGTCAAGCATGGGCCAGCGCGTCCCTGCTTTTCGAGAAGAATACTGCGAACAGGTCCACCTGCGCTCTGCCAAACGTTTCCCACAGCAGCTGGACCGTCTGCGGATGCAGCGACCATTCTCCTGTCGGGACGTTGTCTCTGGACAGCTTGTCTGGACCCGTATTCAGGTGCCCAGGCACGTGCGCCGCTTTCAGAGAAAGGAGGTTGCGCTGGGCCCAGACCAAGAGGGGTTCCGCCAGCCTGCAAAGGCGTGTGGACCCGATGCCGCCCTGGCGATTTATGTACGCCACCACTGACATGTTGTCCGACCGGACCAATACGTGGTGGCCTATTATCTGGGGACAGAAGCGCCTTAGCGCTTTGTCGACTGCCATTAATTCCAAGCAGTTTATGTGAAGGAGCTTCTCCCGTACTGACCATAGGCCAGCTAGTGGTCTGCCCTCGAGCAGCGCTCCCCGCCCCGATGTGGAGGCGTCCGTAGACACCACCTTCACACCCGAGGCGATCCCCAGACTCACACCTGACTGATACCAGTCGGTCACTTTCCACGGTTTCAGAGCTGAAACGCACTGAAGGTCGACCCTGAGGCGAAATAGACCCGCGGTCCACGCCCTGGGGGAACTCGTGCTTTTAGCCATAGCTGCAGTGGGCGAATGCGGAGCAGGCCCAACTGGAGTACGGAGGCTGCTGAGGCCATCAGACCCAGCATTTTCTGAAACCTTCTGAGCGGGACTATAGAGCCGTGGCGGAAGGATCTCGCGACGTGCTGAATATTCAATCCGCGCTCCGGTGACAGGCGTGCTGTCATGGATAGCGAGTCCAACACTGTTCCCAGAAGGAAATTCTCCGACTGGGGAGCAGTGAGCTTTTCGCCCAATTGACTGTAAGGCCCAGCTCCTCGAGGTGCTCGAGTAATGCGGCCCTGTGTTCTATGAGCTCCGTTCGTGAACGAGCTAGAATCAGCCAATCGTCCAAGTAGTTCAAGACTCGCATGCCCCGAAGTCTCAGGGGGGCGAGGGCCGCGTCCATGCACTACGTGAACGTACGGGGTGCTATGGACAGGCCGAACGGCAGGACTGTGTATTGATATGCCTGGCCCTCGAAGGCGAATCTCAAGAATCGCCTTTGATGGGACGCTATTTGTATTTGAAAATAGGCGTCTTTCAGATCTATTGACATGAACCAGTCTCCTTGGCGCACTTGCGCGAGGATTTTCCTGGTCGTAAGCATTCTGAACTGGCGCTTCCCGAGCGTTCTGTTCAGCAGTCGCAGATCTAGAATGGGTCTGAGCCCACCATCTTTTCTCGGTACCAGAAAATATCTGCTGTATAAGCCCCCTTCGCCCTGAGATAGAGGTTCTATAGCCCCTTTTCTCAGTAGTTTCGCTATCTCGGCTCGAAGTAGATGAAACACTTCGCTATACACCGTAGTTTCGACTCGTGCCGTATAACGGCGGGGGCGTCGAGCGAACTGTAGCGAACAGCCTCTCGTTATAGTGTTCAACACCCATTCTGATACCCCGGGAAGCCTTGACCACGCATCTGCGTGAATAGCTAGGGGTAGAATGAAATCTGGGCTCTGGCCGCGGCAGGACGGCGGCTCGAGAGCCCCTGTGTACTGGGAACACAGCACCGTGTTTACAGTGTTCGAGGCGGGGGGCGCGCTGATCACAGCGGGCAGCCTGGCCGCGCTCAGCTTCTCTATGGCGGGACGCGCAGAGAAAGCGAGCGGGGCGAATCCTGTGGGATTCGGCGCGTGTGAGGGAATGTGGGCACATTTACTAAATGCGGCACATTTTCTACACTGAGAATACTGTCAGCTCGCGCGACTAAGTCACTGCTGTGTATACAGCGTGCGAGGCGCGCGCTGATCAAAGCCGGCAGCCTGGCCGCGCTCAGCTTCTCTGTGACGGGTTGTGCAGAGAAGACGAGCGGGGGTGAATCCCGTGAGATTCGGAGTGTCTGTGAGAAATGCGGGCGCGAGACAGCGGGCACATTTTCTGCACGGAGAATACTCGGCTCGCGCCGACTGAATCAACGCTGTGTTCACAGCGTGCGAGGTGCGCGCTAATCACAGCGGGCAGCCTGGCCGCGCTCAGCTTCTCTGTGACGGGTTGTGCATAGAAAGCGAGCGGGGGTGAATCCCGTGGGATTCGGCGTGTCAGTGAGGAAATGCGGAACAGCGGGCACATTTACTGCACTGAGAACACTGTCGGCTCGCGCCGACTAAATGTGTGTTAGTTTCGTTTTTACAGAAACCAAGGGACACGCATCGTGTAGTGTAAGCGGGCATTGTATGGGCGCGTTCACTACATTTTCTGCACAACCAACATGAGTTGGTTTTATTTGTGCTAGCCCTGCACCGTGGCGGGCTGTGTCTGGGTGTGGGAATGGGCACTGGGACGTGGGCATTCTTACAACACTCGTAACACCATCGGCCGCGGCCGGAACACCAGAAAATGCACTCTTTATTGGATTTATCTGGGTAGCCATGGAAACGGCTTTTGTGCGCAGGCAAGCGGGCTGAGACACCGGCTGCTTCACTGCGAAATACACTGGGACAGTCACAACGCATGGAACTGAACGAGCGAGAAGTTTTGGTGGAAATCCGGCCGCAGCGGGATCTGAACACCGTCACTTTCCTAGAGAGACTAGGAAGGCCTTGAGACCTCGGGCTTTACCTCAATCCTCGGCCGGGGCCCGCGCTGAGGGGGGCGGCGTCCAGCAGAGCGAGAGCGCGGTGTTAGATCTCGGGCCTGGCGGCGCTGCTAGTTAGCCGAAACGACGGCCTTTGTGCGCAGGCAAGCGGGCTGTGGAACCAGCTTGCTCACTGCGAAATACACTGGAACAGTCACATTGCTTGGAACTGAACGAGCGAGAAGTTTTGGTGAAAATCCGGCCGCAGCGGGAACTGAACACCGTCGCTTTCCTAGAGAGACTAGGAAGGCCTTGAGACCTCGGGCTTTATCTCAATCCTCGGCCGGGGCCCGCGCTGAGGGGGGCGGCGTCCAGCAGAGCGAGAACGTCGAGGAACACGGAGCGCTCAGCTTCCGTCATCTCGGATAGCGTTAGCCACAAATGTATCTCACCATTCAGGCCGATGTAATCCACGGCTTGAGAGAGCGGACGCATCGGCTCAGTTTCAATGCCGTCTCCGGTAAGTTTGTCGAGCTCAAGTGCGGACGCGGCGGCAGACGGCGGCCGCTGTCCGTCTGGGAGCGACTCGAGCGAAGCCGGCGAAGCTGGCGGGCGAACCGGCGAGCTTTGGCGGGCTGGAAATAGCTCGGCGCGCGCGCAGGGCGCGGCGCTTCTTGCGGCGCGGCATCACGGCGGGCTGGGATGCGGGCTCGGAGAACGACGCTAGGCGAGTCCGCAGAGTCACCATAGGCAAGCGTTTACAATGATGGCATCCGCCGTCAGCGAGCGCGGTGGCCGCGTGATCCTCACCCAGGCAGGACACGCAGATGACGTGGCGGTCCTCGTCGCTGAGTGGGGCTCGGCAAGAACCACAGGAAAGCATCTTTAAAAAGACGCAGCTCTTTTAGAACAGTAGAAATGGGTGTTGCGTCACGTAAGCAAACACACACACACTTAGCAGAGTAAAAGGATATAGTACGCCGGAAAGCGCAGCAGGTACGGCAGTTGAAGGCGGCTGGGCCAGCGACTTCAGAAGATGGCACGTCCCGCTGAGAAGGCTACAAGTCAACGGCGCGGCTTCTCACTCTGGATCCCGCGATGCGTGAGCTTCGCGTGAAGAATGAAAAATCAGAGAAATACAGCTATCGAGGGGTATTTATAGGGCGAGACCACGCCTATACTGGCGGGACATGACGAAATGAGCGCGAAGGGTCTTCATTCGTCATTACGTCACGCAGTGCCTTCACTCGATAGGCTGCAGCTTTTCCAGCGAGGCAGCCAATGGGCGCGCGAGCTGTTTCGCCCTTGTCTGCTTGCTGCTGCAAAAGCGTTTTGCATGATTAAAAAATTAAGGGTAATTTTTGGCTTCAATATCTCGAGGAAAGAGTGTTTCCCCATAGCGTAAGATATTACGCAGTACGAGAGATACTCTCGTAAGAGAACCAACCTGATCTCGCAGGAAAACCAACCTGTTATTTCCTATACATTCATATGACGTGAATTGTACGAAAACGTATGATTACGTTCCTAACCCAACCCCTAAACGCACCCGTCACTGGGGTGTAGGCAGATCGTACAAAAATGCACAAATGAGATTGTACGAATTCATACAAATTAGCCAACATTTTGCGAAACTGTAAAACAGTAACAGTTTTTTTATGTCAGGAAGACTCACTTAAACGCGAATTCTGGAACACACAATCACAGATAAAAATTGTATACAACACTGCTCGACAGATAAGATTTGAGCAACGCAACAAACGATTGTATTGAACAGTGTTTATCCGACTACAATTTACAAATACTTGCGGCTGCTAATGCGAAACTGAATTGTGCATTCAAATAAATATGTAAATATAACAGTAACAGAAAGTTGATTACACAAAGAGAGACTAATTAATTTTTATACTTGAGCGTGTGAAAGAATATTCCGTGCTACATATCTACAGTGTGCATCTCAGGGTTTAATATAGGGCTGATATATTATCAAAAAATATCTTTGTTCAAAATGAGACATCAGATTTTAAACAAGCCATAATCCTTATCTGTACACACCCCGCCATAACCTACCCCTCGTCTCTCTCGCAATGTGGAGGAAGACGCTAGACATTAATCAAATGCCTCTGACACACCTCCCATTAATCATTCTGTGTGATGTGGGACGAGAGACAGAGAGAGAGAGAGAGAGAGAGAGAGAGAAAGAGAGACAGAATGAGAACTAAATTTCATTCATGCAATAATGCCAAATATCAGAAACTCAAAATGGCACAATAGCTCTCAATAGTGAGTTATTATCTAAAAGTGTCTTGGCTGGAGGATGCTGTACTGTTGTTTGCTAGAAGGCATCATTCAAGAGTATCATGTGACGGATCACTTGTCTCAACTACAGATGGTAGTCACTATGCATTTACATACAATTGAACTCGCCTCGACTTTGTCATGTTGACGGTCTCTGTCCCTCTCTTTGAATCAAATCGGTAGCTTCCACTTAAAATGAATATATTCTGGTTTGTTGAGGCAAATCACTGTCCTGAACATCCCTTAAGGCAGCATATAATCGAAAAGACACTTCGTAAGAGAATAATTTGAAAAGACTCAACTCTTGGTTGTGTCCAATGGAATTGGACAGCCAAGGCTCATTAGAAAAATGTACCTGTAGTAACATTCTTGCAAAACGCAAAATACGTTGCATCGTGCACAATTCGTGACAGATTCAATGTGAAATGTCCAGTGAGTGGCACTAAAAGCGGTTTAGTTTTTTCCAAAAAAGATGAACGTAAATATGGCAACGTTTTGTTACGTTTTAGTTTTTACCTATCCTATAGTGTTAACAAAAGCAAATGTGACACAAAAACGCAATCGTAACCAGAACATTTTTGCTTGTTTTTGAACTCTTGTCTTCGAGCTCTTGTATCGTGACTCGTCCTATCATTGGGATTCGTACCCGACCTCTCCGCATCACAAGTACAATTCTGTACCAGCTGAGCAAGCTTGCTATGTTAGTAAAACCAAACATATGGAGCTGGTTAATGATGCAAACTCCAAAATATATTTGTTTACAAATTATGAAGTATGGTAAAAAGTGTTTTGAGGTCATAACATAATTGTGCAGGGTGCCACATGAAAACAAGTCTTTATTAATCCATAATCTGCTCCTGTAATCATAATTGTGTGTGAAAACGATTAAAAGTGTCGGCTGTTTTACTGCCTCTAGTGTCCATTTCTGTTGGAAACTGCAGTGATATGTACGTATTGGTACGTATTTTGTGTTTTGCAAGAATGTTGTCAGTTGTCACAAGTACGTTTTTCCAATGAGCCTGTGCGCATTTGATGTTCGCATATTCCTAAAGTAACACCATTCTTAATACATTCAAATTAAAATCCATTAAAATACACACAGATTGTGACAGACACGAGAGAAGGATGCAAAAGCAAAACGCTTTATTAGAGTAGGGAAGTAGAAATATATACAAAGTCAGCTTGGCACACAACACGGGGGGACAACACAGCTGAAGGATGTTGGGTCGGGCAGAATCCAGCGTAGATGGTGGGTGACACAGGGACCTCAGTGGACAACCAGTGCGATGCTCCCAGTCCCGTGATGATCCTCCGTGAAGTGCTCAGTGATCCGTGAAAAGTGGTAACTCGAAGAAGACACGATGACGAACAGGGTAATCCACAGGAAGACGAACAACTCAGGAACAGGAACACACCAGGAAGAACACAACGATCTGACAACATGAGACACCAGTTACTGAACATATAAAGGGACAAACAATTGAATCCAGCTGGCGCTACTGATCACTGATGATCAGTGACCACGCCCACAATTACACACACACACACACACAACAGCACGCAAGACGAGAGAGAGACAATGAATTCATCTACCGTGACAGTACCCCCTCCTCTAAGAACGCCTCCTGGCGTTCCCAGACAGACCTACCTGTCGATTGTAATCATCGATAAGGGAGTGATCCAGAATGTCTCTAGCAGGAACCCAACTTCTCTCCTCCGGACCGTAACCTTCCCAGTCCACCAGGTACTGAAATCCGCGTCCCCTCCGTCTCGAGTCCAGAATACGGTTAACCGAATAAGTTGGTTCCCCATCTACGAGACGCGGCGGGGGAGGAACCGGGACTGGCGGATTAATGCGTGCATGAAACACAGGTTTAATCTTAGACACATGGAAGGCGGGATGAATTCTCCTGTACGCAGGAGGAAGTTTGAGTCGGACTGCCACCGGACTAATGATCTTAGTGACAGGAAACGGGCCGATAAATTTGGGAGCAAGTTTATTAGATACGGATCGGAGAGGAATGTTCTTAGTAGAAAGCCACACTTTTTGACCCACTACGTATATGGGAGGCTTCGACCGGTGGCGATCGGCCTTAGCCTTAGTGCGCGCCCCCACTTGGAGAAGAGTCTCACGGGCTCTCATCCAAGTGTGGCGGCACCTCTGGACGAAGGCGTGGGCGGAGGGGACCGCGACCTCGGATTCCGTACTGGCAAAAACTGGTGGCTGGTAACCTAAACTACATTCAAACGGAGTGAGGCCCGTGGATGACACTGGTAACGAATTGTGGGCGTACTCCACCATTGACAGTTGTTGACACCAGGAGGAAGGATTCTTAGAAACCAAACATCGCAACACTCTCTCCAAATCTTGATTGGCTCTCTCAGTTTGGCCATTTCTTTGGGGATGGAACCCCGAAGAAAGACTGACAGTCGCCCCAGTAACTTACAAAATTCTTGCCAAAATTTGGACACAAATTGGGGACCCCTGTCAGAAACCACGTCCATCGGGAGGCCATGTAAGCGAAAGACGTGATCTACGACAGTTACCGCTGTCTCCTTGGCGGAGGGTAATTTAGGCAAGGGAATAAAATGAGCCGCCTTCGAGAACCGGTCCACGACGGTCAAAACGACCGTCTTGCCCTGGGAGGGCGGGAGGGCGGTAATAAAATCTAGCGCGATGTGGGATCAGGGTCTCGAAGGGACAGACAGCGGCTGGAGTAACCCATCTGGGGGTCGATTGGAGGATTTACCAGTGGCACAAACTGAGCAAGCCAAGACAAAACTGCGGATGTCACGAGCCATACGTGGCCACCAGAATCGTTGCCTGACCAAATAACTGGTGCGATTAACTCCTGGATGACAAGCCACGCTAGAACAATGCCCCCACTGAATAACGTCGGACCGACAGTTCTCTGGCACAAACAACCGATTCGGTGGGCAATCGGGCGGAGGCGTTACCCCTTCTAAGGCCTTCATGACCTTCGACTCGACCTCCCATCTGAGAGTGGAGACAACTAACGTCTCAGGTAAAATACACTCGGGAGTAGACGGGCGTTCGGATTGGTCAAAAATACGAGATAAAGAATCGGGTTTGATGTTTTTGGAACCCGGGCGGTACGAAAGAGAAAAGTCAAAACGTCCGAAAAAAAGTGCCCACCGAGCCTGCCTAGAGTTCAGTCTTTTAGCAGTTCTAATATATTCTAGATTCTTGTGATCGGTCCATACTATAAAAGGTACCCCTGAGCCTTCTAACCAGTGACGCCATTCTTCCAGCGCTAATTTGACTGCCAACAACTCTCTGTTACCAATGTCATAATTACGCTCGGCAGGTGATAAACGATGGGACAAAAACGCGCAAGGATGCATCCTGTCGTCTGTGGAAGAACGTTGGGAAAGAACTGCTCCTACCCCCACCTCTGACGCGTCGACCTCCACCACGAACTGACGTGATGGATCAGGGGTAACGAGGATGGGAGCCGAAACAAAGCGGCTCTTAAGTTTGGCGAACACAGCCTCGGCTGTATCGGACCACCTGAACGTCGTTCTGGGGGAGGTCAAGGCAGTCAGAGGTGCGGCTAGTTGGCTGAAGTTGCGAATAAAACGCCGATAGAAATTGGCAAACCCCAGAAACCTCTGTAGGGCCTTACGGGAGTCTGGACTAGGCCAATCAATCACAGCCTTAACCTTGTCAGGATCCATACGCATTCCCTCAGACGAGACGATGAACCCTAAGAAAGGAACCGACTGTGCATGAAAAACGCATTTCTCCGCCTTGACAAAAAGCCCATTCTCTAGCAACCTCTGAAGCACTCGTCTGACGTGCTGAACGTGTTCCTGGAGAGAAGATGAAAAAATCAATATGTCATCCAGGTAAACATATATGAACTGGTCAACCATATCTCTCAGCACGTCATTGACGAGTGCCTGGAAGACCGCTGGGGAGTTGGACAGCCCGAAAGGCATGACCAAGTATTCAAAGTGCCCCCTAGGGGTATTGAAAGCGGTCTTCCACTCATCACCCTTCCTTATGCGGACCAAATGATAAGCATTACGTAAATCCAATTTTGTGAAGATGGATGCTCCCTGTAATCGCTCGAAGGCTGAAGACATCAACGGCAAAGGATAAGTATTCTTTACCGTGATGTTGTTCAACCCCCGGTAATCAATACACGGTCGCAGAGATCCATCCTTCTTCCCCACAAAAAAGAACCCCGCCCCCGCTGGAGATGAGGAAGGGCGAATGAACTTGGATGCCAGAGAATCAGAAATATATTTCTCCATAGCCTCCCTCTCTGGAACAGAAAGTGAATATAACTTGCCCTTAGGCGGAGACTCACCTGGCACTAAGTCTATAGCACAGTCATAGGGACGATGAGGAGGGAGAGAAGCAGCACGAGACTTACTGAACACTTCTCTCAGGTCCTGGTACTCCTCGGGCACGTTAGACAAATTCACTGCCTCCTCCTGGAACACAGAAACAGGTACAGACGAACACGCAGATACAAGACAAGACTTATGACACTTATTACTCCAAGTGGACACTGAATTGTGGCCCCAATCGACTCTGGGATTGTGTAAAGTGAGCCAAGGATGACCGAGTACAACTGGTGCGAGTGGTGAGTCCATGAGTAGGAATTCTATAGTCTCTATGTGATTGCCGGATGTAATGAGAGTGATGGGTTCAGTCGTGTGAGAGATGTTGGGGAGAAGTTGACCATTTAAAGCATTAACGAGAGATCTGGTGCTTGAGTGGAGAAATGGGAATAGATAGTTCTTTAGCCAGTCCAAAGTCCATAAAATTACCCTCAGCCCCAGAATCCAGTAATGCCGTGGTGTCGTGAGTGCGGGTTGCCCACCTTAGTCTTACCGGGAGGAGGGTAGATGATGATGGTGATGAGGTCTTCTCGGCGGAGATCCCACCCGATAGTAGCCTCACAGTTACTACCGGGCTTGGTCTTTTACTGGGCAGGCATGAATGAAGTGGCCCGCCTTCCCACAGTAGAGACATAGTCCCTGGGATCTCCGCCTCTCCCGCTCCTCCCGGGAAAGCCGAGCTCTACCCACCTGCATGGGCTCGGGATCGGAGATGGGGCTGACCGTGTCCCTACTGCCGACGCGGGAATCCTCCATGCTGAGAAATTGATGACTCTGCTGAAACCGACCCGTCCTACTCAGCCGAGCGTCGACTCTCAGTGCTAACTCAATGAGTCCGTTCAAAGTCTGAGGAAGGTCCAACATGTATATCTCCTTCTGGACACGGTCAGCCAACCCATGCAGGAACCGATCCCACTGCGCCTCCTCGTTCCATCGGCACTCTGCGGCCAGGGTGCGGAACTGGATGGAATATTCCGACACCGAGCCATTACCCTGACGGAGATCGGCGAGTAGTCTGGCCGCCTCCCTACCCGCCACCGCACGATCGAAAACCCTTCTCATGGCTTCGGAGAGTGCCTGGAACGAGGTGCAGCATGGATCTCGATTCTCCCACACCGCCGTTCCCCAAAGAGCCGCCTTGCCAGACAGTAACGTCAGAACGAACGCTACTTTGGATTGTTCCTGGGAGAACGTTTGCGGCTGTAATGAAAGTGCATAGAGCACCGGGTCAAAAATGCTCTGCAGTATTCAGGTTCACCTGAGTATCCTTCAGGGGTAGGTAGGCGTGGCTCGCGCTGATGGTGCGGCTCTGGTGGTACGGGCTGAACAGGCGGTGTGGGTGGCGCAGTGGGAACTCTCAGATGTTGAAGTTGTTGGGTGAGCTCGGACACCTGTGTCACAAGCGCTTGGACCGCCCGACCTGTGTTGGCGATGCTCTCTTCCTGTTGGTCCATTCGCGCAATGCTCCGTGAAGCGAACTCGTCCCAACCTCCTCGCCTGCTGCATCCATAATGTGGTCAGATCGTTCTGTGACAGACACGAGAGAAGGATGCAAAAGCAAAACGCTTTATTAGAGTAGGGAAGTAGAAATATATACAAAGTCAGCTTGGCACACAACACGGGGGGACAACACAGCTGAAGGATGTTGGGTCGGGCAGAATCCAGCGTAGATGGTGGGTGACACAGGGACCTCAGTGGACAACCAGTGCGATGCTCCCAGTCCCGTGATGATCCTCCGTGAAGTGCTCAGTGATCCGTGAAAAGTGGTAACTCGAAGAAGACACGATGACGAACAGGGTAATCCACAGGAAGACGAACAACTCAGGAACAGGAACACACCAGGAAGAACACAACGATCTGACAACATGAGACACCAGTTACTGAACATATAAAGGGACAAACAATTGAATCCAGCTGGCGCTACTGATCACTGATGATCAGTGACCACGCCCACAATTACACACACACACACACACAACAGCACGCAAGACGAGAGAGAGACAATGAATTCATCTACCGTGACACAGATATTGGATGGAATAGTCCCTTTTTAAAATCGGGTAAAATGGCAACCTCATTGCAATGCATTCTTGGACTGTTTTTGGCTATAAACACATTTTATACATGTGTGCAGATGCAGTGCATGCAGACAGTCACGTTGAACATTAGCAACAATTATTATTAATCAGGTAGCTAGTTATAATCAAATAAACATTTAGGTAATTAAAGGTCCCACTCTCAGCAATCTTTGCTTTGCTTCATTTGATATGACAGGAATATTGCTGACCAGTGAAAATGAGAGAACATCTCTGGCCCTGCCTTAAGGCAAACTTCGTTTGATCCGGCCTTTGAGAATAAACCCAACACCCAGCCTCAGGGTAACTGCAATAATATGTATAGCTTATGCATGTGTATGCGTCTAAATGTTTTTGAATTAAACACTATATTTGCAGTTTTTGTTTATTGAAAAGGCATGTATGTATGTATTTGTTTATTAATAAAATTGTTCTAGTAGCTAATAATAATAGCAATTATAGCATCAACTTAAATGTTAAGCAATGAGGTTAGAAAAATAAAGTTAATACATTATATTCTCTAAAATCAAATCTTATGTTCGCACACAATTTTGCTTCCCAAGTAATTTTGGGTTGTTTTAAATATATATACTTTTAATGAAAAAAAGGCAAATACAAATATTGAAGTGTATCTATATGTTCTCACTCGTCATACAAGTCGTCAGACTCTGTAAAACTTTCCCCTTCCAATTAAGGCAGGAAATGTGAGACAGGGCTGAGAAACAGAGAGACAGACAGAATGAGATGGAGAGATTGAGAAAAAAAGAGAGAGAACGAATACCATCAGTGTCAGGTATAGAGGAACTGAACGTGTCACATCCCAGAGAGAGAGAGAGAGCGAGAGCGAGAGAGAGAGCGAGAGAGAGAGAGAGAGAGAGAGAGAGAGAGAGAGAGAGAGAGAGAGAGAGAGAGAGAGAGAGAGAGAGAGAGAGAGAGAGAGAGAGAGAGAGAGAGAGAGAGAGAGAGGAGAGAGGGGTATATGAAACTTCCACCTGATTCTTCTCTGCTGAAATGCTAAAGCTGTGCTTGTCACTGAGCAACAATCGGTCCTGCCACAGCGGCAGAGAGATAGGACAGAGAGATATAGAGAGGGAGAGAGGGGGCGAATGGAAGGAGAAGGGTGTAACAGACTTCGGAAAGGACGAGGAAGACAGCATGTGACAGGATTTCAGCAGGCCTGGGGCATGAACACACTGGCAGAACATACACTTACATACAGATAATACCAACTCTCTTGTCTAAAACTATTATGAAAACAAAAGTGTAAATAATACAGAAATAAAATTCTTAAAGGGGAAGTGTATATTTTTATTGTTTTATTTAATTATTTTTTTTAAGGCCATTTCACACCGCACATTGTTATAATGCAGTGTTACCATTTTTTATTTTATAGGCCACCCCAGAAGATAGCATCACCCTGGCTCCCTCAGTAAAAACCCAAATGGGTTTTTTGGATTATTGCAGAAAATAAGCTCTGTGACAACAAAAGTTTGTGGCCTACAAAAAAATATCATCCCTGCAGCATGTGTAAAGTCAAATACCTGTATAAGCAACTTTTTGTAGCTTGACTTCCTGAAGAGTGTTTACACTGTTTTTATGTTATCAGAGAATCCCACTATAAGAAGCTATACGTTTATCTGACTAATCGCAAATCCCTATCATTAACTACATTTCCCATAACACATTGAGTGGACTCACTCTGTTTAATTACTTCCAGCTGTGAATCATTATCCTGTTAAGCTCTGTCTATATAAGCCGTGTGTTTTCACTCACTCTTTGCAAAGTCTTGTATTTGTTATGCTGCATTTCTGTGCGTTATTTTTGGTTCCCTTTCAAGGGAACTCGAACTGCATCGTCGAAAACAACTCTTTGGGGACGCTCCCTTAGCGTGCGCCTCTGAAGTAAGAATGAAACTAATCCAATCCTGATTGGTGTTGCGTCATGACGTAACATGTGATGGCACATAAAAGTGATGCCGGCACACACACACTTTAGCTTTCGCTCTTCAGCAAGCGCTCTCTGTGAAACCACCTGTCTTATTTGGTGTTGTTTTGTCTGTGCAAAGCTCTGTATTATGGCGAGTGAACAATACACTAAGTGTGTGCACCCCTGCCCTAGATATGTCACGGGTGGGGACACCAACGCATTTCATCCCAAGGCATCATATATTGACGCTTATGCCATTTCGTCTACATCAAACGCACAATCGCACATGGCACCCTCCTTTAGCGTCAATATGAGACGCAGAGAGATATGGGTAGGTTTAGGTCTGGGGTAAGGTTAGGTTTAGACCGCTAGGAGGCGCATCTGGCCCATATCTATCTGTGTCTCATATTGACGCTAAAGGGTGCCATGTGCGTTCGATTTAGACGAAATGGCAAAAGCGTCAGTATATGACGCCTTGGGATGAGAACGGGCTGGGGACATGCATCAGGTGTGTGTGTGTGTATTGCTAAGGTGCGCAGCACCCACAGTCAGCTCTCGAGAGGCCTGTCTGTGAACACTGTGAAGCACTTCCTATTAAGTGCTGCGCTCCCGTTTGGCTATATTATTTTCTGATGATGGCCAGGCTCGCGATCCCCGCGATTCAGGTCCCGCGTCCGTTGAGGCAGCGCAGCGGCTTAGATCGTGGAGATCGCAGAAGGATCTCGCGGATAAGAACGAGACTGCTGAGGCACCTTTTCGGTCATCATCCGCAGATTCTTTGACACTCGTTCAAGCGAGTGCCCGCGATGTGTTTCCACTAGAAGCCCGCGATGCGGTTTCTTCTGTCCGTGACGAGTGCCCATTTGCTCGAGCTATCTGTTTCTGAGGAAGTAGATGTGCTCAGCATCGGGAATGAGCAACATGAGTCACACTCGCCGGCTAATGTTTCTGCTTATGTAGAGCTCGTGGAGGTTGTGACGAGTGCTGTGGCCAGACTTAAAAAATAAAAATAAATATATATATAAAATATATCAGCTGGCCACAAAATAAGCAGGATGATTCCCGTCAAAACAAACTAGACGAGAGAATCCTGCAGCACCGTTCACAACCTCAGCGCCGGGGCTTACTGTTTTTCCCAGATCTTTATAAAGAGATAGATCCTGGGAAAAACCCCATTCTTTACGTATCTCATCACATTCATCATATGATTATTCGTATGTGCTGGGTGCGAGAGAGGCGGGTTATGGCAAGATGCCGCAGATGGAGGAAGCTTTAGCGAGCTATCTTTCTCTGATGCGGCATCTTCGCTTAAAGCCCCGGCGCTGCCCAACAAACCGTGCAGGGACACCTCTGCACTGGTTGGCCGGGCTTATATGGCGGCTGGTCAGGCTGGTGCGTGCCTGCACTCTAGGGCTGGGTATTGTTAGGAATTTCACAATTCGATTCGATTTCGATTCTTGAGGCTTCGATTCGATTCGATTTCGATTCGATTCGATATTGATTTATTAGCTTCGATATCGATTCAATAATAAGTGAATACACAAGTAATTAAGTACCTGGGTATATTTTTTAAATAATGTGTGCAGTATTACCAATGTTAAGTACAAATTGACCCCAGCATGTTTCCTGTCATGGTTTATTTAGCAGAACAAACTGTACAATATTGTACATGTGTTAAATACAAACCACAACTGTAACAAACAGGTGCTTTATTAACACCTCTAAAGTGCATGTAACTGTAAGTAGTAGAAAGTAGGGATGCAACGGTACACGGTAAAATCCCGGACCGTTCGGTCAGCCCTGCACGGGACAATCTATCCTCGTGTCCCGCGGGACTTCGGTTTCGCCATTGAGTTCGCGCTGATCCTTTTAGTTTTTGCTTTACACGCCTTCAGGTGCGTTTGCCTGTCCAGGCAGACGAAAGCCCGCTCCCGCAAGTTAACGTGTCCAATCAATCACTGTTGTGCACCCACACGCTAACTTCTGTCACTCACTGGCTCGTATTACTACCAGGGCTCTCAAGTGTCACGCATTGAGCGTGACAGTCACTCATTTCGGTCTTTTGTCACGCTTTCCCGCCACACATTGTATTTCTCACGCTAAAAAACTATTTGTAATATATTTAATATGCCGCAGCGCCCAAAACTCTGGCCGCGCCACTCTCACTGTGGAACCGGCAGGAATCAAACGCGTCTCCTCTGGTGTTGTTCGTCTGGTGTTGTTAGCCAATCAGAAAATAGCACTATTGTATCTGGGGAAGATTTAACCAATGACACCCCGATAATATATATTTTTTATTATATTATTTTGCTCTGCTTTTTTTAAATTCAAACCACAAGCTAATTTATGTTTGTTTAAAGGTAAAAGTGCACTTTTTCTTTCACATTGATCACTTCATATATCAAGGTTTGGAATTGGGATCCACTTGAATATTCTAAAGTGTGTTTGTTTACATTTTGTATTTCATAAGTGGTAGTTGAAGAGGTTGTATTACTTAGTGTTGTTCAGTACAGACTAGAGTGTTAATTATTCCATACACATTGATGTTCTTTCTACTGTGACATTCTGTTTATGCTCATAAGAAAAATAAAACATTTTTGGGATGAAATAGC
Organism: Chrosomus eos; assembly: GCA_036326025.1. Taxonomy (NCBI): domain Eukaryota; kingdom Metazoa; phylum Chordata; class Actinopteri; order Cypriniformes; family Leuciscidae; genus Chrosomus; species Chrosomus eos. The sequence goes on from CM070822.1 coordinate 19,980,294, forward strand.
AGTCTCTTTCTGCACAAAACATGTACCGAAACCGAACCGAGACCGTGGCCCAAAAACCGACGTACGGACCGTACCGTGGGCTATCTGTACCGTTGCACCCCTAGTAGAAAGTATATTTCTTTCTTCCTATACATTCAAGTTATAAAAGAAATGTTAACAGAAGCACAAAATGTGCATACTCATAAAACAAAGTGCAGCCATAGATATTTGTCAACACAATAAATAACACTGACCAGCTGATCAGAGAACCATGTTAACTCTGAAGCATTTTTTATCAAACTAGTGCACATGTAGGTATTTTTTAACGTTGCGACGTTCGTCTGTTATATAGGACAACTTAGTTTGAGACACTGATTAGCAACTTGCTCTATGTTTATTTAAAATGAACAGCAAGACAACTGAAGTGAATGTGCTTTCCGTTAAATGAATCACACACAGTAAACAAAACATTAACAAAAAAACTTTGCAATGAACTGCAATTTAGACGCGCAAACTGCGTGCTGATGCGGTGACGTACAGCTCGGGAAGATTCGGCTTGAAGTCGTTCATCCTCGGACGCGGCGCCGCGCGTGCTGTTACAAAAAAAGCCTTGCACACAGCCTAGCGAAATGAGGCTCGTGCGGATTATAGACAGTAAAAGAAACGGACGCGTCGAGTATAAACAAGGCTTTTCTCCGTGTCAGCGCGCGTGGTATTTAAACATACTCCATGATAAAAACAGCGTCTGAACGCTCTCACTAGAGTGTTGCCCACAGCGCCGCCACTGGCCGGTGGGCTGAATCGATTCATAGGATTTGATGAATCGATATTGAATTGAGAAACAAATAATTGCAATGCATTGATGAATCGATATTTTTACCCAGCCCTACTGCACTCTATGACTATTTTGCAGACGTACCAGGCCAATCTTCTTAAATATCTAAATGGGCGAGGGACCAACTCCTTCTGACTTCGCGGAGTTGAGAAGATGCACAGATTTGTCTCTCCGGGCCACTAAAGAGACGGCACATGCCATAGGCCGCTCTATGTCAGCTATGGTGGCTACGGAGAGACATCTGAGGCTAAATTTGTCCGGTATAAAAGAGAAAGACAAATATTTTCTACTGGACGCTCCGCTATCACCTTCTGGCCTGTTCTCCAACTCTGTCACTACAGTCGTCGACAGGTTTCAGGAAGTGAAAAAACAGTCAGCGGCGTTCCAACAGTATCTCCCTCGCCGCTCTAAATCTGGATCTAGGAGGGCTGGTCCAAGTGGCCAGCCTCAGCCGTCAACCAGCTCCTCCCATCGGCAAGAGCAAAAAGAGAGTGTTGCCTCTAGAGCCCCTCCTGCGGGAGCTTGGCAACAGAGGAAGCACTCTCAACCGAAGTCCTCCAGCCAGAAGGGTGACCTGAGGGCCGTCCTTCAGGCGAAGAAGGCTTCGGGAAAGAGGTCCTAATTGTAGTGTAGGACCTCTGAGGGCTGCCCCCTCTGCTGTGGAGCAGTTGAGGTTGTTCTAGCAGCAGGAGCCCTCTGGGAAAAAAATGTTGTCCCGCCGTCCTGGACGCTTCGGGCCACATCAATTTCCAGCGAACGCACACCGTGGCGTTCACCCCAAAAGCTTGCAACAGGGCACCGACTATGGTCACAAAATCTTTTTCGACTTTTTCCTGCCGGTCCTCCGCTTCGAAAGAATAGTGCTCGAAAAACACCTGAGGCCAGTCTCGAGGGGCTGGTTCCCTTAGTAGATTTTGTAGAAGAATGACAACGCCTTCCGAATATATCTATATGGTTCCTGAATATTTTAAAATATGGGTACAGATTGCAGTTCGGTCACCGATCTCCCAAGTTTGCTGGGGTGATACCGACTGAAGTGGTTCCAGAACAGGCTCGGGTTATGGAACAAGAGGTACAGACTCTACTGGAATTAACCTGTTAACCTTCGCCAGAGCGAGGGCGCTCTGAGCGTTTTTTTTTTTTTAAATCGTTCAAAGTTACTATCAGATTCAATGTTAATACCTTGACAAACTATACATCATTAAAAAGATATAAGACTGAAGGTTTAGTATTTGACCACTATTGTATTCTGAGAATCTTATAGTGACAGTTATGTCTTAATTTGTGTCTGGAGTTATGTAATCAAAAAATGAGTCGATACCTTTGATATGAATTATGAGCGTCAGCCGCTTCCATTCAGAAAAAAACTCCAGTGAGATCGTCACGACAGAGCTTGACAAAACAACGTCCATCAGGGCTTTTAGCTCAAAAGTGTACAGATTTGGAGAAATATTGATAGATTCTCATAGGTTTACATCAGATTTATATAGACAGGAATCATATTTATTGAATATCTACCCAAATGCGTCGATTTAATCATTATGAGCACTGGAGACTCTGATGTACTGTGTTTTCAATACATACTGGCAGCCTGAGGGCGCCCTGTGCACATATGCAGTCCAAATTTGGAACACAAAGAAGAATCATATCATGTGACATTTCAGGAACTCCATCACGACGTAAACACTAACAGAGATCGCTGTAACATGCAGATAAAGATGTTTTGAAGACAATAAACATGATTGCAATGATATTTGGTTTACCTGTGTTCTTCGAGCAATGTCAGGTATTTTCATAATAATAGATTATATTTATAATGTAATGCTAATCGATATAGACTTTATCATCGTGAAGAATACTATACTATACTATACCTAGCTGTTATATTTATGAATATTTCTAAATAGGACTGCTTGCTGAAATGTTTCTTTTTTCAAGATGGTCATTTTATATAGTTTCAAATGTAAGGTGAGAACTTTGAGAACTTTCCCTAAAAGAGATTAGGGGTTGAAACAGTGTGAATAGCCAGTCGTTAGTAATTATAATGCAGACAAAAGAAAGCATATTTAGAGCAATAACCAGAGGCTGGAGAGGTGTGAATGTGTGCAGGGGAGACTGACACTGAATGGAGATCGTTTAGACCACAACACAATAGAGAAAATAGACTGAATAGATGCTTAGAAAATGACAATAAACATCAGTTTGCTTTTTAGAGTCTAATCAAAATAAAGTCGTTTGACATGATCTTGAAAAACATTTAACTAAATAAAGAGTTTTAGACATATCATCTTCAGATTTTAAATATAACATGGTCAGACATGTGGCTTTAGCTGCAGTGCATTTCTAGATTGCTACAGGGCCAACTTCAATTTTATTTTCATGAAAATATTTCATAAAAATAAATTTCTAATAACTTGACAAAACTTTGAAGCTATTTATAACATTTATTTTTCATTATGACAATAATTAATTCTACATTTGCAATAAACTGCCAGGTGTCAGCTTTCAAATGAGATCATACTTGTGCTTTTAGAACAAATGGTTCATGAACTGTATCTGTTTCAGTTTGGGTATGCCATTTCTGGGGATTTTTCAAAATTGGGGGTGAAGCTTAACAGGTTAAGGGGCCATAGAAAGTGTTCCCCTACCAGACAGGGAGTCTGGGTTTTACAGCCAGGCAGGGGCTGAGGCCCGGGGAATGGAGACTCCATCCAGAGGTGGTGGAGTTGATATGACAGAGGTTTGGACCAGTGGAAGTGGATCTGTTTGCGTCTCGAGGGACGTCCGTCACACTGTCCACTTTGGTTCTCCCTCACTCATCCAGCCCCGCTGGGGTTGGATGCCATGGTACAGGCCTGGCCGAGGCTTCGCCGGTACGCATTTTTCCCAATCGCTCTGCTGCCAGGAGTCCTGGAGATGGTCCGTCAGGAGGGCATCAGTCTTCTTCTGGTAGCCCTGTTTTGGCCAGCCCGAGTATGGTTTTCAGCCTTAATTTCACTCCTGATAGCTCCGCCATGGCAGATTCCTCAAGTGGAATGTTTTTCCACTTGGTGTAGAGAACTTGAGTTAGGCCCAGTTAACTGCCCAATGGCTTCAGTTCTGGAGTTTCTTCAAGATCGTTTCTCTGCGAATCTCTCCCCGTCCAGACGTAGGGTGTGCGTGGCTGCCATTGCGGCGTTCTATGCACCACTAAATGTAGGGCCTTTGGGGAGGCACCAACTGGTCATACTATTTCTCCATGGTATTTGGAGGATGAGACTGACAGTTGGGTCCAGGGTTCCTTCCTGGGACCTGGCGGTGGTTCTCGAAGGGCTATCCCTGGCTCCCTTCGAATACCTCCAGTCGGCTTCGCCTAGGAGCTCACGTTCAAGATAGCCTTTCTCTTAGCTTTTTCTTTAAAGAGACTGGGAGATCTCCAAGCCCTGGCATTATGCCCTGGCAAGCTTGCTTGGGGTATGCCCCCGGCGGAGTTAAGGCCATCCTGCATCCGAGGCCCAGCTATGTGCCTTAAGTGCAATTTAACATGGCTAGGTCCATGGTCCTGCAAGTATTTCATCCTCCACCTCATGTGTCGGCAGAAAAGGAGAGGTTCCTTGCTCTGCCAGTCAGAGTTCCGAGTATTTACCTTGAGAGGGAGGTCGGACCTACTGTAGTGTGTTTTGGGTCACCTATTAGGGGTTCCCGGCTATACAAACCATAAGTAGGCCTACAAGGTGCGCAATTTGCATTCACCTTTGGCCGCAAGGGCTCATTCTACTAGAGGCATGGCGTCCTCTAGGGCACACCTCTCGGGAGTTCCCCTCCAGGGGATCTGTGAGGCAGCTGGTTGGGCTACCCCACACACTTTTATCAGGTTTTTAGTCTGCACCTCCCTAGTACGTCTGGCGCACATGTGCTCTCGTCCTAGCTAGTGCCTGAGATCAGTTTCACTCTAGGGCAGGCTTTTTTCGGTGCATGGCCTAGTGGGCATTCATTCCCCAAAGAGTCGTTTTCGATGACACAGTTTGAGTTCCCTCGAAAGGGAACGTTTTGGGTTATGACTATAACCCTTGTTCCCTGAGAAGGGAACGAAACAGTGCGTCGTCCTGCCACGGCCCTCGAAGCCTGAGAGTGTCTTGCTTCATCGCTAGGCTAATGTGTGTGTGTGTGCCGGCGTCACTTTTATGTGCCGTCACGTTACGTCATGATGCAACACCAATCAGGATTGGATTAGTTTCATTCTTACTTCAGAGGCACACGCAAAGGGAGCGTCCCCAAAGAGTCGTTTTCGACGATGCAGTGTCTCGTTCCCTTCTCAGGGAACAAGGGTTATAGTCATAACCCGAGACGTTTTCCGTGTCAAGGATTTGATCTGCTTGTCTCCCTGTATTTCCCTGTTTCCTTGTGTCTTTGACACTGTTATTATCTGGATTGTTTGCCCTGTCATTTTGACCCTATGTCTGTTATATGGTTTAAGATTGTGGATTACCGTCAACAAAGCTACGTTTGGATCTCCAAGTCTCGGGGCAGTACCTAACAATGCTCAAGAAAGACTGTATGAAAAGGTTCAGATGCAATTCTACAAATAATTACAGTTGCTAATGTATTCATGTTATTCAATGTTTATTAGGATGGGATCTGAGAAATTCTCACTGCAAATCTGTGACATAAGGTGCGTTCATGCATATTAATGTGGCCGATACAAATGCAGCGATATGGAAAAAAAGAAGAAAATTTACAATTCAAAGGAGGAATTTGTTTAAAATGGCCTGTTATACAACGATTATTTAAATAGGAAACAAATAAAAAGTGCAAACTTGTAAAAAAGGGGAATCCAGACAAGTCAGGAGTTTCAATTCTCTCTCTCTCTCTCTCTCTCTCTCTCTCTCTCTCTCTCTCTCTCTCTCTCTCTCTCTCTCTCTCTCTCTCTCTCTCTCTCTCGTTGGAAGTTCTCCCTCCTGTGTTTTACAGCTGATATAGGCAGCTTGGCTCTGTTCTGGGAACTCGTAGGAAGAATGAACGCTTTGTGCCTCTTCAAAAGAGAATCGTGTTATTAGCACTGGAACACACGTACACGCACACAAATACACACGGAGCGAGATCTATCAGACTTTAACCTTTCATCATTTCCGCTCTAAACAAAGTTGCCGACTCCCACTCTGTGTTCAATCCTTCGCCGTTTCCACCCGCACCTCCTCCCCCTCCCCCTGTTTCCACTATTTCTCTACCTCTTGTTCCATAGAAAGAAAGAAAAAAGATGAACATGGCAAACAGCTTAAAGTCTGGTCCACATTGCAGCTCATTTAGGCCAGAAACAGCACACTAAGATATCAAGAGATTGTTTGGCTGACAAGTAAGGTGTACAAATACAGATCACTTTGTTTTATTTGACATTTAGGTGCAGGTTTTTGGATTGCCTTAAAGTCCCCTTGTGGTAAAATTCAAGCGTTTAATGTTGTTTATATGTCTATGTGGTGTTTTAATATGCTTTTAGACAAACCATGTGCAAATTCATAAGTCAACACGATTGCTGAGTATTTTCTCTTTTAAACTGCAGTGAACCAAAGACAGTCTCAAAAACATGGTTTGAAATCGCTGGTGTTTCTGACATCACAAACTACCTTGTAACCAACCAGGTCAACGTGTGATCGTCAACGAGTGGATCTCTGAGCTGCTGTGAGTGAGTGGAGGCGGGGTTAATTTGCATATTCATAAAACAGCGTATACTACATTTTTTTATTTTTTTTTTTATTCAAGAAAAAAACTTTAAATATGTCATTTTAGTGATCAAAGATGAGTTTTTGGGGATACAATTATTGACTACAGGGGGACTTTAAACAAAACTAAGTACCTTTCAAAGATCTGATTGAGTTCGTCAAAGACACTTTGCAATCACTAGCAAAACATTTGCGTTAAATGTTATTAAAAAGTCCTGATGAAGGTATTTTTATTTTTCAGGATGCTCTTTGAGGAATTAATCAGTCCCTCCAGAAAAACGCGATTATGCGATCGCTGAATTCAATGCATAATCAGCCAAAGTCCGCATATTTATGCGGGGGTCGCATTTTTTCAAATACTCCGCAATTTCGCTGCATAAATTGCTGATTTCCGCGCAAAATATGCAGGGCTTGCATGATTTCATAATCCCCGCATTTTCGTTGCAAAAAGTCACATATATATCTTAGCAGAAAGTTGAAAAAATGTTGCGTTTGCTTCACACAAGAGCAGCCATTTCCCCCTGTTGGCATGGGAACGTTATGAAGTTACGTAATTACGCGACGTGAACATCATCGAAAAGCTGTAAAAAACATATTGCACACTTTAAATTTTAAACATTTAAGAAGAAAAATATGGTAGCTCACAACTGAAGTTATTGACAGACAGACTCACGGAGGCGATTGGCATCTCACAGATCGCACTTTATTCCCAAATTGAACTCGAATAACTGTCTGTCACACGTTCTACCGTCCACATCGTTACTTAATAAACAAAATAAGATAAAAGAAGTAGCATCAAACATAGAACATGGGGTGTCTACTGAACACTGTTCGAGGCGCATGGCAGCAGACAGTTCAACAGGGAGCGCACAGCTCTTAAAGGGGCCACACCTTATTTCCACTCGTTACAGTCTGGAATAAAACAAGATGAGAAATTAAATATTTCCAGCACTTTCTGTGATGTAGTATGCTTGCTTATTATAGGAAGTAATAAGAAATGACTCTTTACATTAAGGTAGTAGCCTAGTGAGAACATGGGTGTCCGGGGAATCACTTTTTTTTCTCTTTTTCATCAAACCGCAGTTTTTTGCAAGTTCCCGCACAATTTTTGCAAGTTCCCGCAATTTTTGCAAGTTGCCGCAATTTTTGCAAGTTCCCGCAATTTTTGCAAGTTCCCGCAATTTCATCGCAAAAAATTGCATAAATATCCCGCATATTCCATCGCATTTTTAAAGAAAACGGGCCGCGTTATCAAGGATTTTTGCCCGCAACAATCACAAAAAAAAACGCGTTTTTCTGGAGGGACTGATTAATGAAGGTTGAATTAAAAGAGGTCTCAGTTAGATTAGACTCACATGTTTTTCAAAGTCCCAAGAAGTAGTTATACAGGACATTACACCTATTATGTATGTATTTATTTATTTATTTTTATCATTGTTTCACTTAATAAAATAGATAGATAGATAGATAGATAGATAGATAGATAGATAGATAGATAGATAGATAGATAGATGAAGATAGATAGATAGATAGATAGATAGATAGATAGATAGATAGATAGATAGATAGATAGATAGTAGATAATAGATAGATAGATAGATAGAAATGATAGATAATAATAGATATAGATAGATGATGAAGATAGAGATAGATAGATATAGATAATAGATAGATAGATAGATAATAGATGATAGATAAAGAAGATTAGATAGAAAGATAGATAGATAGATAATGATAGATAGATAGATAGATAATAGATAGTAATAGATAGATAATAGATAGATAGATAGATAATTGTTTGGTACAATGCAATTATTGTGTGCATGTTCTATTGCAAAACACTTGTTGCTATTGAGGTGTGATACGGGTAAGGTTAGGGACAGAGTTGGTGGTACGGGTAGGTTTAGGTTACAGCAAAAACAAGAATGAATAATTAATAAATGATTTGTAAAGATGTTTAAATAGGGTGAATTCAGCTCATTTGAGACACTTTTTGCCATTGAGATGACTGTTCATAAAAGTACTAAATTATTAGTAATTGTTTATAAACATTTACAAAAAATGAACAGTTTCAACGATTGGGTACTGCAAAACCATGACCAAATAATTAATTATTTAAAACAACACACCACAACAGACGAAGACCAAATGTATGAACTTTACAGACAGTGGTTATGAGCCAATGAATAATATGTTAACATAAATAGCGTGTGAAGTGCTTAAAATGACTAATTTAAAAAAAATAATTTCACAAAAGTGCATTATGCAATATCTGTTAATTATTATGTAATGTTAAATAAGTTTAACATTAGTAAATATTAACTAATAATATGCATTAGTTAGCATTATACTATGTTTGTTAATGAAAGATTTTATAAAAAGTTAACAATCAAATGTAATCTTACTGTTGTCTAGGATAACTCAAGTGTGATGTTTCTTTCCAGTAGTTTGACAATTTCCAACCCATCTAACAGCGGTTTACTGCACTGATTATGCAAGCAGGTTATATTTAGGACATCTTGTCCTGTTAAAGAAGAGTAAATGTCAGTTGGTAGACATATTTTACCTACGAAACGACCTGCTAAAGCAGTCAGTCACCTTTATAAATGTATGCACATGCACACACATGAGGTCACAACTATGAATCAGATATAGCCAATACACTTTTTCTGGGTTTGTGAGGCATTTCCCTAGCATAATCACTCTGCAGAGACACTTTAAGATATGGGTTATTTTCCTCAGGCATCAGGCACATTGCTCTTGGCCAGCAAATGAATGTAATGGCCTTTATCATCTTCACATCGAACTCTTCACCTTGTCGACCACCGGTCACATCCAACACATCGTTCTTGGGTAAAAAGATTCTCGGTGCTCTACAGTATGTTTGAGTGTGAACAAGCATCTGCGCCTTTTTTGCGCATCTCATCGATACAATGTGACAATCTGACATTTTCTGCTCTGTCTTCCATACTGAAAAGGTAACTCACCGCGAGTGTGATCATATCAGCTATTCAGCATCGTTGAGAAAAAAAAATCCCGGCGTTCAGCCGTTAAACTCCCAAACGACGGCACTTGCATGCACAGATTTCATCTGCAAAAAGCCAAAAAGCAACTAATGCAATCAATTCAACATTTCTTAGTGATTATGTAGCAGCCCCTTTAGACTTACTTATGCGAGACAATCTAACCCACTTTAGCCTCTACTTATTTGATCCAAGTCATGTCGGGACTCCAATTACACTTGTGATGCAGGAAAAGGCCTTTATGCTGTATTTGCACTGGTATAAATGCCATGAGGTAGGAATGTTGATTATAGCGCAGGACCTGCAGCTCTGTGGACTCGACGGGGGGGAAGCATTTTGCTGCCGCACACCAGGTGGGCAAAGATTTGTGCATGGGGCTTTAGAAGGACTAATTAGTATGTACTGGGCATGGGGCGAGGAGACACAGGTGCTGTGAGAGTTGGGGACACATCCTGTCAACCTCTGCAACACATTAATTAACAACACAACACACACACACACACACACACACACACACACACACACACAACACACACCACACACACACACACACACACACACACACACACACACACACACACACACACACACACACACACACACACACACACACACACACACACACACAACGCTAGTTACATGTGACAAGCATTAGCACTCAACTCAGATGGTTTTGTTACAATACAGTGTGTGTAAGCACATGATGTTAAGGGGTAACAGGGAGTCATTGATGCCCATTGTTTATTTTCTATACAGCAAATCTTGGCAGTGGATTGTTTAAAACGTAACAAAATGTAAAATATATAATCGCACAGCACTTTATATAAAGGTCATAGATGTACAGTATGTCCAGCCTAATCCACTTAAAGAAAGTAGATTTAAGTAAAGCGACATATACAGTATACAGCTAAACTGTTTTATTGTTTTACATTGTCGCAAAATGTAAACTATATAATCCCACAGAGATATATTTGAATAAGTATAGCAATTTTCACATTACACATTGTTTCCAAGCAGCTTCAAACAAAATCAAGATGGCGCACACAAAAACTCACAGCTTCGTAGAGAGATGCTGCACAGTTCCTGGTAATTCACAAAAATGTCTTTCTCTCCCAGTATTTCAATCAAATACATGTAATTATACCAAACAACTTTATCTCTATTGGATTTAAAGCGGGCAGAACACTAGATCTATAGTCATAGACAATGAAAATAATCATCATTTTAACCCGACAACTATAACTTGGCAGTGTTGGCAAGTAACAATGTTATAAGTGGGATAATCAATGGCTAGGTGTGCATTACATGATTTATATGCGCTTAGAGATAGGTGGTTCTTTGCCTCTATGTTGTGCATTGAAATCGCGTAACGCACACCTAGCCGTTGATTATCCCTTACATATTCAATTTTACCCGCATACAGTAACTCAAGTCAAGTAAAAACAATGTATAATAATTGTGACCCCCGCCTGTGAAACCCCAGCTAAAGTCGCAGAATCGAATTATGAGTTAGCGTTTCAAATTTTAATTCATAACATGATAAATACTGAATTTAATGATTTTATTGACACGTTATACGTTATACTTTTGTGCAACAACACCTGCTGATTCTTATATAATTTGGTTCAGGAACTTATTTTCTAGTAGAAAGAGTCAACAGACCTTAATATCAATCCGCACGAGCGGCAATAAGGTCAACACTAGTTAAGACAAACGAAAAAAAATGTGACTTAAGCCGGGTTCAGATGTCTTTGGAGATTGTTTTGTGTCATCGCCAATATTTTAAGAACACCTTATTTGTTTTGTAGCTCAATATTCTGCCAATAATATAAATAATCTTATTTTAAGGAGATTTTAGGCCTGCTATATGTCAATATAATTATTTTGCTGGATGGTGGTGATGCGTCGTTTTAACATCTGACATAGCGGCACTGAAGCATGAGCAGGAACGTAAAATAGCTGATTGCTTAAACGGCTTGTTTGATATTAATCTAGGTTGAATGGCCCCAAATTATGGAATGACCGGTTTTATAGCTTATTATTTTCTGGAGGATGATGGCGATGATGAACATGACACATTCTTGGACGAAACTTACAAGGAATTAGAGGTAAGCTTGTGTCATTTTTTTTTTTTATGCTAAATGTATGTATACTGTAAATGTTTTAAATGTTTATCACATATTTGTTGATTGGGATTGAGTCAGTTTAAATTAATTATGTTTATGACCTGATGTTTATTTGTTAATTACACTCTGAATTGAAGTCTGCTTACCACCTATAGCCATACCTGTTTATCGTCCCTCTGCCCTCCCCCCAATTAATCAGATCCAGTCTGACTAAACTGATATGTTCATATAAAACGCTTTATTATCTACTTTAAATATGGAAATAGCCCTGTTCATTAGAATTATTAGAATATTGTACTTGACATGCTCAAATACGAAGTCACTTGTGGGGAAGAAACAGTTAAATTATAAAAAAGGATCACAGACAGTGCGTAAACGTCATCGCCTATATTAATATTAGGGGCAGAACATCTGTCATGACACTTTTATGTATACCTCTTCAATGAGATTTGGGAATTTGTGGCAGAAAGATAGAGATCTGGATTGCCCTAATCCAACAACGCAGAACAAGGTTCAGGGTGATAAAAAAAAAAAAAAAACGTCCATGCAGAGCTGACTCCTGCCCCACAACCGTGGTGTTGGAAGACCAAAAAATACCCAACATGTCATTTAATTGAGACTTTTGACCATGCGTCAACTAACGTCTCATGTTACTATTACTGAGAAACAGGGAACGAGACGATGCGTCCAATGGCGCTACGGGAACGCCTCCAGCGTGATTGCGTCTGAAGTAGTGTTGTTTTTGGCGGCCTGTTTTAATTTTAGTTTTAGTCTAGTCTCTGTGTCAAGCTGTCATTTTAGTTTTTATTAGTTTTAGTCACGTTCATACTCTTTTTAGTCTAGTCTAGTTTTAGTCGACGAAAAACTGATGACATTTTAGTCTAGTTTTAGTCGACGAAAACTGATGACATTTTAGTCTAGTTTTAGTCGACGAAAGACATAGTCTAGTTTTAGTCCATGAAAATTGTATTTTAGTCTCATTTTAGTAATGCAATTCTATTTAACCCAGTCAATATGTATACCTAGTAGTAGACGAAACCAACATTTTCTTTTAGCCAAACCCATTTCAAAAAATCTTATCTTATTATTGTTAGTCTATCTTATTATATTATTGTTACCTTATAGACTCAAGAATGCTATTCCAGACACAGAAGACGCTCTGATATGAATTTAGAACATATTTATTTTACCAACCAAACATGTTGCCTACACACGATGACATTAAAGTTTTTCCAAATGTCATTTCTTCTTTTTCTCCCAAAGACGAATCCCTTTCTCTGTGTCAGACTTAACTGCGTTTGTTGTCGTTTATGCTAACGCCTGTTTCACACATAGCCTACTCCGTTTGCGGTGTGTATTTTTTCCCGCACCCGTTAGGTTAGAGTGCTCACACCGCACGCGGGAGCGGTGCGTGCATAACAGCAGAGCAAAGATCTACACAGTAGCCTACCTCAACAACGCGACATAACGGATGTAGGCTAGAAATATTGATTTGAAATAAAAAATAGAGAATAAATGTTGTGATTGTGGTATTACAGCCGTAGATCAGCTGCGCACTGCAAACGCAGCACATGTGAAAACACAACAGCTCGAGCTGCTCCTGCATACACACCGCACCGCATACGCACTACACACGGAGTATGTGTGAAACAGCCGTAACTCACGAAGCTGCATCTTCTAAATAATGCCGCGAGTGGGGCTTGAGGATGTGATGTCGCCTGCGTCTGCGCAGTGCGATCTGATGCAGCCCCTGAAGTGAAACACAGGAAACAGAAATGCTGCATACCGGTAATAACGCAAGTAAACGAGACGAAATAACGTTAAATAACATTTCGTCTCGTCTCGTTTTGGTCAACGAAAATGAAGAGACATTTTAGCTTAGTTTTTATTTTGTAAACCACATTTAGTCTCGTTTTTATTCGTCAACGATATTACATTATACATTTAATTATAGTCATCGTCACATGACCAGCATTTACGTTGCGTCTCGTCTCGTCTCGTTTTCGTCACGTGAAAAAGGTTCGTTGACGACGATATTTCGTCATAATTTTCGTTGACGAAAGCAACACTAGTCTGAAGCATCTATGTCAACTTAGTCCAATGGAAAGAGAGAATGAGCGTCACGGCACGGGCGGGAGACATCATGACCAGGAAATGATAAAAGCACTTCCGCTGCAAACGGCAGTAGCTTCGAAATTTGCCGAAGCAAGCCGATCGCAGGGACGCAGGAAGTATGGCAGAGGGACGCATCTCTGAGACCAAATCTAAGGGCTCAAAGAGAGCCCCAGATAGGCCTAAACTATAGTAAGGTCCCAAGCCGGAACCCTAGTGCAAGTTGCAGGCCTCAGCCTCAAGGTGCCACGAAGGAAACGAGTGATCAGGGGGTCTCGACCCAAAACGTCCCATCCACCAGGGCGTGGACAGCTCTTTTTTTTTTTACAAAGGCCACCACGTATACCTTAAGTGTGGAAGGAATAGACCTGACACAAAGCGTTCTTGCAGAGACTCAAGTACTGAGTTTACTGAACAGTTAACCGGATTCCACTAACGCTGGTAACACCAAGATGTGAAAAAACTCTCGAAATAGTGAATATAGTTTCCTCGAAGTGGGAGCTCTGGAGCTAGAACGGTCTCAACAACCTCAGTTGAGAGACCACTCTAAATGAGTTGGGCCCCCTCAGAGGCCAACCCGCATCTCTCCTGATTGGGATATCCAACGGAGGACCGTCTAGAAGATGGATCAGGTCCGAAAACCAGATCCGACTTGGCCAGCGTGGTGCTACTAGCAGTAGGCTTATTCCATACCGACGGACTCGCTCCAGAACTCCTAGGAGCAGAGCAACAGGGGGAAAGGCGTACAGACGTAGCCTCGGCCACGTCTGCACCATAGCAACCAGCCCCAGGGGGGCTGGGTGAGTAGATGAAACCCAAAGAGGACAGTGCGTCGTATTCTGAGACGCAAACAGATCCACTTCTGCTGGGCCATAAGCCTCCCAGATTTTCTCCACCGCCTCGGAGTGGAGTGTCTAGTCCCCTGGCCTCAGCTCCTGCCTTGACAGGATGTCTGCTTCTGGTCTCCAGGAATATACACTGCCCTCAGAGAGAGTACCTTCCCCAGAGACCACAGGAGGATCTGGTGCGCCAGTTTTTTGCAAAGCGGACGTGACCGCAGACCCCCCTGACGGTTCAGATAAGAGACCACTAATGTGTTGTCTGTTCGAACGAGCACATGATGGCCTCTTAGGTCTGGAAGGAAATGTCTCAACGCATTGAAGACGGCCATCATCTCCAGGCATTTTATGTGCCACGAAAGATGATGGCTTTTCCACAGACCCTGAATCAAGCGGCCTTCCATTCCCGCTCCCCAGCCGGTGAGGGAAGCATCTGTCGAGATAGTAGCTCGATGGCAAAAAGCTCCCAACACCAGACCCTGGGTTAAGAACCAGTGCTTCCTCCATATCTCTAAGGCACGAAGGCATCGCCGCGTGACCTTAATCATACGGAATGGGTTTCCCCTCGGGGAGAACCCTCTGGTCCTGAGCCAGCACTGTAAAGGTCTCATGTACAGCATGCCAAAAGGAATTCCGTTGGACGCTGCTGCCAGTAGACCCAACAGTTTCTCGAACTGTTTTACAGTGCGTGACTGACCTAGCTTTAGCTCTTTGATGGCTACCAGGATAACAGCTACACGAATGGGCGATAGGTTGGCCCTCATCGTCACTGAACCCCATACCACACCAAGGAAAGTGGTCCTCTGTACTGGAGAAAGTACACTCTTCTTGGCATTGAGCCTCAACCCCAACATCTGCATATGAGCGAGAACGACACCTCGGTGCCGAACCGCCAACTGCTCTGATTCCGCTAGAATCAGCCAGTCGTCGATATAATTCAGAATGCGTATGCCCTGAAGCCCTTCTTGAGAGGGGCTAAAGCTGTATTCCATGCATTTCGTGAACGTGCGGGGTGACAAAGCTAGGCCGAAAGGAAGAACCCGATATTGGTATTCTTTGCCCCTGAAAGAAACCCTAGGAACTTCCTGTGCTGAGGGAGGATGGAGATATGGAAGTATGCATCCTTTAGATCTATCGTGACAAACCAGTCCTCGGATCTGATTTGGGTCACGATCTGTTTGAGGGTCAGCATCTTGAACATTAGTTTCTGAACTGACCGATTAACAGGCGAAGATCTAAAAAGGGACGCAACCCTCCATCCTTTTTTGGAACAATGAAATAACGGCTGTAAAAACCCGACTCTCTGTCTGGTGAGTACACCTGTTCTATAGCTTCTTTTGCTAACAGGGCCTTTACTTCTTGCTCCATTACCAGAGCCTGCTCGGGATGCACCACTGTGGGTGCACCCCGCTGTAATGAGGAGGACGAGAGCCAAACTGGATTCTGTATCCTTTCTCTACGATCTGCAGGACCCAATGAGAAATATTCGGCAGAAGCTTCCACGCTGCCAGAAAAATTACTAAGGGAACCAGCCTCTCAAGGCTGGTCTCTGGTGTTACTGAGAGAGCCAAATCTGGAGCCTGAAACATAATGGCAGGAACTACCTGACCTGACTGCTCTAAAGCCCCCCTCAGAGGGCGCGAAACCAATGCTGTGCCACAGCATAGCATCAGCTACTCGCTGGAGACCGCTGCGCCCTGATGCACCGGAGGTGGCAGGGTTAGCAGGAGGGTCTCGTAAGGACCCCGAAATGGAACGAGCACCGTGTAATGAGGTGTACACCACTCCACTTCAGTCGGGGCTGTCCTCACAGGCCTGACGCCTAAACATCAAGACCTTTTTTCTTTTTTTTTTTAACCGAAGTTTTCTTCGCCTGAAGAACGGTCCTCAGATCCGGCTTAGGCTTAGACGACTGAGAGGGTTGCGTCTGTCTCCAGTATATACGTGGAGGACACGAGGCGCAGCACTCTCTTTCTGTGCACATAATATGATGAACTCGACGGCTGGGGCTGCTCACGCCCAGCAGCCCCAGGGGGGCTGGACACAGCGAGGGAGAAACTTTATTATATATATATTTGCTCATTTTTATATATATTTTATATTATATATATATATTATTATCTCATTTTTCGCTATATCCAGATCCCCAGCAGATCAGCCTGATAAGCCTGGAGCAATACCATAGTTTTGTATAAACATTCTCCAGCTTGACCTGCTGCCGTATAAGTTTTACCCAAAAATCAAAGTAGTTTTGTTTAGTATTAGACTTAGTGGGCAAAGCAGAGGCTTTAAATGACGATGCTGGACCAGGTGAAAAATAGCATTTTTCTGTTCTTATGTTTCTATTTCTGTTCAGCCTGGGGCATCATATCATAACCGTAATATTTCAACCCTCTAACTTTGAATAAACATTAACATGAGGGCTGAAAAGTAGTAATAAATACGGTTTATTCCACAATTTAGATATTCAGTGTGTAAATCAGAGAAAAAAGGGAAGCCTCGTGGTGGAGATAATGTGATAGATGTAGGAAACGCTCGTCTAGTTTGTTTTTATGACGAGCGTCCCTTTATCTCAGCTGGCCATTAAATATTTAATTTACTAACAGCACGGGACAAAACCTCCACCAGCTCATCATATGCTGGAGAAATAGATGGCGAATCTAAATCAACAGTGTGTGTGCTTTCACTTTCTATACTCAAACATTTAACCTCCTCGGAGGAAGAGTATTTGAAGGAAAAAAGGGCTCTCTCTCCCCGGGCGGAAGAAACCGCAGAGCGTGCTTCCGACACCGGGGAGATAGCGCTGGATCTTCCGGGTAAGGAAGAAGAAAAGGCCCTCGGACCCGTCTCCCACCCCTCCAAAAGATCCTTCTGCGATCCCCAGGAATGCATTCTCCGCGCTGCCTCGGCAAACGCGGGCCTGATCCCTGAAATTCGCGAGTCTGCCACTATCATACAGAGTGACAGGCGAGAGCAGAGCATGCTATATTTGGTAGCATTTCACAGTCTCAAAGGCTGAGACCGCATGCTCTACTGCCAAACAAATGACACAAAGCTCGTGTGTGTCCCCACCCGTTTAAATAAATGCGGGCAGGGAGGAACACACTGTTTGTACATTTGTTTCGCCATAACGTTTCCAACAATATTGCAACAGACAACAATAAATAGACAGAGACAGTTTTGACACAGATCGCTTGCTGAGGCAACAGAAGCTGCTGCCGTTTGCAGCGGAAGTGCTTTTATCATTTCCTGGTCATGACGTCACCCGCCCGTGACGCTCATTCTCTCTTTCCATTGGACTAAGTTGACATAGATGCTTCAGACGCAATCACGCTGGAGGCGTTCCCGTAGCGTCATTGGACGCATCTTGAGGTTCCCTTTTTCGACAAAGGGAACTGACGCTAAAGGGTGCCTTTAGCGTCAGTTAGATGACGCTCATCCTTGGGCGTCATCTAACTGACGCTTTTGACCATGCGTCTACATCCGACGCACATGGCACCCTTTAGCGTCAATATGACACGCGCGTACCCTACCCCATACCTAAACCTACCCATAACAGAAGCGTCATCTAACTGACGCTAAAGGCACCCTTTAGCGTCAGTTAGTTGACGCATGGTCAAAAGTGTCAATTAAATGACGCCTTGGGGTGAGAATGCGCTGAACATGGTCTTGCCAAAATAATTAAACTGGTTTAGCTTAATTGACTGTGTAGTCTCTGTGGAGCTGATTATGTACATACTCCCATGACAATCATTAGGAAGTATTATATTTCTAATTTTAATATACATTTTAAAATACTTTTGAGAATAGAATCCATGAAATTATCAAATATTTTGCATCTAGAATTTTTGAATGTGTACAAATTTTGAGACTGACCAGTTGATTTACTCATACTCACCCGTTATTCCAAACCTGTATAAGTTTCTTTATCCTGTTAAACACAAAATAAGATATTTTTAAAGAATGCTGGTAATCAGGCAGTTGGCGGCACCCATTGACTTCCATATTAAGGCAATGGATTCCGTCAACTGTCTGGTTACTAAAATTCTTTAAAATATCGTATTTTGTGCTTTGAAAAATAACAACAAAAAGATTTTCTCAGCATTTTGTTAATGAAAGTTACCCACATTCAATTCCCTGAAACTCTCGTGAATGCACGTTGGAGACGTTGAACAAGCATTAACATCATGGTTTTCTGTGAAACTGCTTTGAAACAATGTGTAATGTGAAAAGCACTATACAAATACTAATAAAATTGACTTGACTTGAAATTGACTTTATCAAGAGGCCAGCATGTAGACCATGTGTATGTGACTGTATGGTGGCAGCTGCGGCAGGGTAAAGGTGAATGGTTTTCAGTCTCTCAAGCTAATTTGATCTCAGGTCTAGTGAGAAGCAGAACTAACGGTGTGAACCGTCAAACAGAGCCATATCAAATTATTTGTAGCCTATCTCCTTTCATATACTCATATATAGTCAGGAGCCAGACTATCACTGAGATTCTGGAGAACTTGATTAAAATTCATATCATAACATAAAAAAAAATCGAATGAAAGTTTGATTAAATGCGGACTTTATGAGCAGTGATCTGTCGTTTTTCATAGGTAGAAGCTTTCTAAGGCCTCAACTAAAAACATTTCATTCATTACACAATTTATAAGTCATTGATCTTTTATGAATTGTTAAAATATTGGTGTCCGGGATGTCGTGAGCCAAGAGACTGACAGTACAGTGTACAGTGTGAGTTTTTAAAAGCTTACCTTAAATGTGTAATATGAATAAACAGTACTCATGAATGGCTGGAACTGGACCCGGAAACAGTAGTCCTTACGTTTTCAATCAATTCCAGATGGACACATTTTTTTTTTTTACTAGGATATACATCACAATATGGAATTTCATTTGTGAAATAACGAGTGCTTGGTTTCTCCTGCCTTCAAAAACGTACTCGGTTACTAACGTAACCTCGGTTCTCTCTAGAGAGGGAACGAGTACTGCGTAATATCTTACGCTATGGGGAAACACTCTTTCCTCGAGATATTGAAGCCAAAAATTATCCTTAATTTTTTTAATCATGCAAAACGCTTTTGCAGCAGCAAGCAGACAAGGGCGAAACAGCTCGCGCGCCCATTGGCTGCCTCGCTGGAAAAGCTGCAGCCTATCGAGTGAAGGCACTGCGTGACGTAATGACGAATGAAGACGCTTCGCGCTCATTTCGTCATGTCCCGCCAGTATAGGCGTGGTCTCGCCCTGTAAATACCCCTCGATAGCTGTATTTCTCTGATTTTGTACACCGAAGCGAACCAGAGCATAGTTCAAGCACGGCAAGATACGCAGTACTCGTTCCCTCTCTAGAGAGAACCGAGGTTACGTTAGTAACCGAGTACGTTCTCTTACGAGAGTATCTCTCGTACTGCGTAATATCTTACGCTATGGGGACCCCATACAAAACGCCGTGCGGACAGGGATCCAACACCAGAGTCCCGGGGCCAAGCCCGGGGCACATCTAGTGCATAATCACCATAACTCACATAGAGTAGAGGAGGATAAAAGTCCTTCATAAAAGTCCCGTAGGGGTACCGACCCGTAAGGGCAACATAGCCGCATTGGCGGCCGATAAACCCGAAGTTCAGACCGCCAAAAGCTTAGCTTGTAAGGCGGGCACCTCCAGGTTATAGTACTTGATAAATGTCGACGGCGAGGCCCAGCCCGCAGCCGTACAGATATCCTGCAGGGAGACCCCGCTATACCATGCCCACGACGAGGCCACGCCTCTTGTGGAGTGCGCTTTGACACCCAATGGGCACCGCAGGCCCTTGGAAGTGTAAGCCAGCGCTATGGCATCCACTATCCATCTGGATAGGCTCTGTTTTGAGGCGGCGAGTCCCCTAGAACGGCCGCCAAACAAAACGAAAAGCTGCTCGGTCTGCCTGAACTCAGGCGAGCGGGACACATAAGCCCTTAACGCCCTGACAGGGCAAAGGAGACTCGCGTCCCTCTCCTCATCGAGAACCGGAAGGGCTGACAGGGAAATTACCTGGGCCCTAAACGGTGTATTGAGGGATTTCGGCACGTAGCCGTGCCTCGGTTTGAGTACGACCTTTGAGTCGTTAGGCCCAAACTCCAGACAAGACGCGCTTACAGAAAGCGCCTGTAAGTCCCCTACACGCTTCACTGAAGCGAGAGCCAATAGAAACACCGTCTTAAGGGACAGGTGCTTCATGTCCGACAGCTGGATCGGCTCAAACGGGGCGCCTTTCATGGCCTCCAAGACCGTGGAAAGGTCCCAAGCCGGGACTGAAGGGGGCCTGGGAGGGTTTAACCTCCGAGCTCCTCGTAGGAAACGCACGACTAAGTCGTTTTTCCCCAGTGACTGGCCAGACACCGGTTTAGCAAACGGTGCTATGGCCGCCACGTAAACTTTGGGCGTGGATGGGGTCCTTCCCTTATCCATCAGCTCCTGAAGGAAGGCAAGCACTTCCTTAACCCCGCAGTCCACAGGTGAAAAGCCACGGGCTCGACACCAAGTAGAGAACACCGACCATTTCGAGGCATAGAGCCGTCTGGTAGACGGAGCTCTAGCCTGCGCGATCGTGTTTAGCACTCCTTCCGGGAGGCTAGCGGGTACCCGTTGATGGCCCATGCGTGCAGGGACCACAGTTCCGGGCGAGGATGCCAAATCGAGCCCTCCGCCTGAGAGAGGAGATCTCTCCTCAACGGTACAGGCCACGGGGCAGTGCTGGCCATCCGCATCAGGACCGGAAACCAAGCCTGGTTCGTCCAGAGCGGAGCTACAAGCAGCACTGGGCATCCATTTTCCCTGATCCGTTCCAACACCTGAGGCAAGAGCGAGACAGGGGGAAAAGCATACAGGGGACCGCTGGGTCAAGCATGGGCCAGCGCGTCCCTGCTTTTCGAGAAGAATACTGGGCAGTGAGCGTTCTCGCGGGACGTGAACAGGTCCACCTGCGCTCTGCCAAACGTTTCCCACAGCAGCTGGACCGTCTGCGGATGCAGCGACCATTCTCCTGTCGGGACGTTGTCTCTGGACAGCTTGTCTGGACCCGTATTCAGGTGCCCAGGCACGTGCGCCGCTTTCAGAGAAAGGAGGTTGCGCTGGGCCCAGACCAAGAGGGGTTCCGCCAGCCTGCAAAGGCGTGTAGACCCGATGCCGCCCTGGCGATTTATGTACGCCACCACTGACATGTTGTCCGACCGGACCAATACGTGGTGGCCTTTTATCTGGGGACAGAAGCGCCTTAGCGCTTTGTCGACTGCCATTAATTCCAAGCAGTTTATGTGAAGGAGCTTCTCCCGTACTGACCATAGGCCAGCTAGTGGTCTGCCCTCGAGCAGCGCTCCCCGCCCCGATGTGGAGGCGTCCGTAGACACCACCTTCACACCCGAGGCGATCCCCAGACTCACACCTGACTGATACCAGTCGGTCACTTTTCCACGGTTTCAGAGCTGAAACGCACTGAAGGTCGACCCTGAGGCGAAATAGACCCGCGGTCCACGCCCTGGGGGAACTCGTGCTTTTAGCCATAGCTGCAGTGGGCACATGCGGAGCAGACCCAACTGGAGTACGGAGGCTGCTGAGGCCATCAGACCCAGCATTTTATGAAACCTTCTGAGCGGGACTATAGAGCCGTGGCGGAAGGATCTCGCGACGTGCTGAATATTCAATCCGCGCTCCGGTGACAGGCGTGCTGTCATGGATAGCGAGTCCAACACTGTTCCCAGAAGGAAATTCTCCGACTGGGGAGCAGTGAGCTTTTCGCCCAATTGACTGTAAGGCCCAGCTCCTCGAGGTGCTCGACTAATGCGGCCCTGTGTTCTATGAGCTCCGTTCGTGAACGAGCTAGAATCAGCCAATCGTCCAAGTAGTTCAAAACTAGCATGCCCCGAAGTCTCAGGGGGGCGAGGGCCGCGTCCATGCACTACGTGAACGTACGGGGTGCTATGGACAGGCCGAACGGCAGGACTGTGTATTGATATGCCTGGCCCTCGAAGGCGAATCTCAAGAATCGCCTGTGATGGGACGCTATTTGTATTTGAAAATAGGCGTCCTTCAGATCTGTTGACATGAACCAGTCTCCTTGGCGCACTTGCGCGAGGATTTTCCTGGTCGTAAGCATTCTGAACTGGCGCTTCCCGAGCGTTCTGTTCAGCAGTCGCAGATCTAGAATGGGTCTGAGCCCACCATCTTTTTTCAGTACCAGAAAATATCTGCTGTATAAGCCCCCTTCGCCCTGAGATAGAGGTTCTATAGCCCCTTTTCTCAGTAGTTTCGCTATCTCGGCTCGAAGTAGATGAAACACTTCGCTATACACCGTAGTTTCGACTCGCGCCGTATAACGGCGGGGCGTCGAGCGAACTGTAGCGAACAGCCTCTCGTTATAGTGTTCAACACCCATTCTGATACCCCGGGAAGCCTTGACCACGCATCTGCGTGAATAGCTAGGGGTAGAATGAAATCTGGGCTCTGGCCGCGGCAGGACGGCGGCTCGAGAGCCCCTGTGTACTGGGAACACAGCACCGTGTTTACAGCGCTCGAGGCGGGGGGCGTGCTGATCACAGCGGGCAGCCTGGCCGCGCTCAGCTTCTCTATGGCGGGACGCGCAGAGAGCGAGCGGGGCGAATCCTGTGGGATTCGGCGCGTGTGAGGGAATGTGGGCACATTTACTAATGCGGCACATTTACTACACTGAGAATACTGTCAGCTCGCGCGACTAAATCACTGCTGTGTATACAGCGTGCGAGGCGCGCGCTGATCAAAGCCGGCAGCCTGGCCGCGCTCAGCTTCTCTGTGACGGGTTGTGCAGAGAAGACGAGCGGGGGTGAATCCCGTGAGATTCGGAGTGTCTGTGAGAAATGCGGGCGCGAGACAGCGGGCACATTTTCTGCACGGAGAATACTCGGCTCGCGCCGACTGAATCAACGCTGTGTTCACAGCGTGCGAGGTGCGCGCTAATCACAGCGGGCAGGCGCGCGCTGATCAAAGCCGGCAGCCTGGCCGCGCTCAGCTTCTCTGTGACAGGTTGTGCAGAGAAGACGAGCGGGGGTGAATCCCGTGAGATTCGGAGTGTCTGTGAGAAATGCGGGCGCGAGACAGCGGGCACATTTTCCGCACGGAGAATACTCGGCTCGCGCCGACTGAATCAACGCTGTGTTCACAGCGTGCGAGGTGCGCGCTAATCACAGCGGGCAGCCTGGCCGCGCTCAGCTTTTCTGTGACGGGTTGTGCATAGAAAGCGAGCGGGGGTGAATCCCGTGGGATTCGGCGTGTCAGTGAGGAAATGCGGAACAGCGGGCACATTTACTGCACTGAGAACACTGTCGGCTCGCGCCGACTAAATGTGTGTTAGTTTCGTTTTTACAGAAACCAAGGGACACGCATCGTGTAGTGTAAGCGGGCATTGTATGGGCGCGTTCACTACATTTTCTGCACAACCAACATGAGTTGGTTTTATTTGTGCTAGCCCTCACCGTGGCGGGCTGTGTCTGGGTGTGGGAATGGGCACTGGGACGTGGGCATTCTTACAACACTCGTAACACCATCGGCCGTGGCCGGAACACCAGAAAATGCACTCTTTATTGGATTTATCTGGGTAGCCATAGAAACGGCTTTTGTGCGCAGGCAAGCGGGCTGAGACACCGGCTGCTTCACTGCGAAATACACTGGGACAGTCACAACGCATGGAACTGAACGAGCGAGAAGTTTTGGTGGAAATCCGGCCGCAGCGGGAACTGAACACCGTCGCTTTCCTAGAGAGACTAGGAAGGCCTTGAGACCTCGGGCTTTATCTCAATCCTCGGCCGGGGCCCGCGCTGAGGGGGGCGGCGTCCAGCAGAGCGAGAACGTCGAGGAACACGGAGCGCTCAGCTTCCGTCATCTCGGATAGCGTTAGCCACAAATGTATCTCACCATTCAGGCCGATGTAATCCACGGCTTGAGAGAGCGGACGCATCGGCTCAGTTTCAATGCCATCTCCGGTAAGTTTGTCGAGCTCAAGTGCGGACGCGGCGGCAGACGGCGGCCGCTGTCCGTCTGGGAGCGACTCGAGCGAAGCCGGCGAAGCTGGCGGGCGAACCGGCGAGCTTTGGCGGGCTGGAAATAGCTCGGGCGCGCGCAGGGCGCGGCGCTTCTTGCGGCGCGGCATCACGGCGGGCTGGGATGCGGGCTCGGAGAACGAGGCTAGGCGAGTCCGCAGAGTCACCATGGGCAAGCGTTCAATATGATGGCATCCGCCGTCAGCGAGCGCGGTGGCCGCGTGATCCTCACCCAGGCAGGACACGCAGATGACGTGGCGGTCCTCGTCGCTGAGTGGGGCTCGGCAAGAACCACAGGAAAGCATCTTTAAAAAGACGCAGCTCTTTTAGAACAGATAATGGGTGTTGCGTCACGTAAGCAAACACACACACACTTAGCAGAGTAAAAGGATATAGTACGCCGGAAAGCGCAGCAGGTACGGCAGTTGAAGGCGGCTGGGCCAGCGACTTCAGAAGATGGCACGTCCCGCTGAGAAGGCTACAAGTCAACGGCGCGGCTTCTCACTCTGGATCCCGCGATGCGTGAGCTTCGCGTGAAGAATGAAAAATCAGAGCTATCGATGGGTATTTACAGGGCGAGACCACGCCTATACTGGCGGGACATGACGAAATGAGCGCGAAGCGTCTTCATTCGTCATTACGTCACGCAGTGCCTTCACTCGATAGGCTGCAGCTTTTCCAGCGAGGCAGCCAATGGGCGCGCGAGCTGTTTCGCCCTTGTCTGCTTGCTGCTGCAAAAGCGTTTTGCATGATTAAAAAAATTAAGGATAATTTTTGGCTTCAATATCTCGAGGAAAGAGTGTTTCCCCATAGCGTAAGATATTACGCAGTACGAGAGATACTCTCGTAAGAGAACTGACTATAGCATAAGCAAAAAGCATTTTAAAAAAGTGCCACATTCAAACTTCATCTCATCAGTTGGACATATTAAACAAATATGCCTTTTACAAAATAAGTCAGTGTCTGAATGAGAATGCAATAATTCAATTACTCATTCAAAACACACAAAAAATGCATTTTTCATCATCTACTGTGGTAATGATGTAACTTGCAGAAAGAACCACTGAAGAAATAGGTCACTGATTCTTGAGAGTCGGGACAAAACACGTTTTAAAAAACTTTTTAAAAAAATACACACTATATCAATTAGAGTTGTATGTTTCTGCAGAGAAAGGTCTTAGCTATTTAACCATGTAAAGGAACAGGTTCTAAATAAAAACACATTTTTAATAAATAAACATGTTTCCCTTCAGAACTGGATTTGTGTCAACTCCGTCAGACACACTAAAAAGTATACAATTTTAATTCTTCCAATCCAACAAGAATCTAAAGTTCTGAAGTATATTGTAATAGTGTTTAGTTACTCTGATATGTAAAAAAATACAATATATACACTTAAGTTGTGATTTCACACTATTCTGAAAACTCAGATTTCTGAATATTTGCATTTTCAATCTTTGATTTTAATTTCAATATTGTAAAAACAAATTCCTTAAATTAATAAAACATAAGAAGATGTATATCAGATGGTCCTTTATTACAAAAACAACATAAACTGAAGGAAGAAAATTTTTTTCCCCAAAAAATTAACAAAACATACATCCAACGCTGTTGAAGATCTGACGGTGTTGATAAAAAACTGACGGTGTTGATGAAGATCTGACGGTGTTGACAAAAAATATGTGTGCATTGTGATTATTGAACAGATATGCTCTTTAAACTACTACTAAAACTACTCCTTGTTATTAGAGTATTGAACTTACTGTAAAGCAAACTAAACATATTGCACATACACCGTTTCCAACTATTATAAATAACACCGTATCCAACTATAAAAAAAAAACAATAAGGGAAACTTTATACCTACTTTATACTCGGTGAGATCTTAAATTGACATTCCTTGACAACAATACTGCAACACATAATCTGTAGCTTAGAATCAGGTTCAATTAGCTTACTTAAGATTTCATTTTTGTCTAACCTGCACTTATGCCTTGAGCAGCAGGCGTCAGACATGCACACGCTCTATTTGTATTACTTTTTTGTCTTTAACTCTCTTCTTCCACCTTTGTCTTTCCTTCTCTTGCATAGCATGCTTGCTCTCTTGGTCACTGTTTAATTTTTCTCCTATCTTTCGTTGGTACTCTCTATTTCTTCTCCTTTGCTCCTCAACTGACAATTTCTGTCCAGCCATGCTTTCCTACAATACAAATTGAAATAAAGAAAAATGTACTTGAATAAGACTATAGAATCAGACTTTTATTATCGTGATACTTTTTTTTTTGCCATATCGCCCAGCCCTACACTGGCTTCTCATTTCTCTATATCTCTGTCTCTACATATATAAATAATATATTAAAGTGCTGGCAAAGTTACACGTTACACAATAATAAGCAGACCACTGCCTCCCCATTCTCTACAAGTCAGATGCGTATGGTTAAATAATGTAATGCATGCTATGTATGTGCATTTATGTGTAAATAAAACCCTGAAATAACAGTTTAACCCTTCACTATATTCACAAATAATTTTACATTCGCACATTAAAAGGTTATTGGTGGATTTGTCAACTCCGTCAGCTTACAGGTCAACTCCGTGAGACATAGAACCTGATGGAGTTGACGTATGACGGAGTTGACGTAAGGGCATGTATTTTCCCACCAAAACATGTATTGTACACTGCAGCTAGGTAGTTTTTCCTCAGTTGCTAGCTGTCCCAATAACCTCACTAAAATGCTTAAATTCAATCCGCAATGGTTTAAAAAAAGTATCTTAACAGAAAGATGGTATTGACATGGTGCAGCTGTGACCATAGGAATATTGACATTGTTTGTCTAAAATATAAAAAAAATGTAAAACGTACCAGAGCATGTGTGGTAGTGCTGCATTCACCACAGACATGGAGATGAAACGGGGTCCTCAAGTATATAGCTGACCATACTATTTCCTGATTTAAAGAGTTTTATGAAAAAATCTGACGGAGTTGACAGAAACTGAGGACACAACTTTAATAGGCAGATATTTATGTAAAATATTGTTTGATGTCCACTTCATGCATTGTTTTTTATATTTATACCCCTTATTTTTTATTTGATATATATGTTTTCACAATTGTAGAGCTTTTTAAAAGTTTTTTGGGATGGTTAATATTGTAACCTCTTGCTGGGGACAAGTACAATAACATGGACCATCTAACCACAGACCATACATTTAAACAACTTTTCCCCAAAAAGATAAAAAAGTTGATTCTAAAAATCAGATAGGTATATACAATTCCTTTAGATTTAACTTTGTAAGTATGTCATACATGATGAATTTCTTAATTGTTGCTATAAATTAGACTTTTCTATGTGGGACATGTTTTGTCCCGACTCTCAAGAATCAGTGAGGTAATTAAAACTAAACAAATCCGTTTGGGGAACAGACTGAGGTGAATCAAACCAATCACCACAAAGTCACTTCAAAGTCTTATCAAGTTGAACATTGTTTCAAAAATAATAAATACCAAGATCTGTCATGAAACTCTAGATGGTGCAGGCTGACAGGTCCTTAACGCAACCCGGTGACATTTACATCGTTAAGTACACGGCACAATCTGATTGGTTCATGTCACATCTGCAGCCTATGAGCTTAAGGAAGGTGCAACTGGATGGATTGATTGGATTTATGGATTGATTGATTTATTATTAAAATTGTTTTCCAAGTAATAAAAGATTAATTAAGCAACCAGAACTGTTAAGTGGAAACTGCACCAAACTCATACACATCCTTTCGATTCCCACGCCTACTGTCCTCTTTCCTTCTCTCTGAGTCAGGTGTTAGCTATATAATCAGGCTTTAATGATCTCTGTCTGTCTAGATTATTTGGAGGTGATTCTCCATAATGATCATATGTTAGAGATCTGTTCTTGAGGGTTCATCGTGTGACACTTAACTACTGATTTAGACCAATGATGAATCGCATAATCAAAGTACACTTCACGCTTGCACATTAATGAAGGTTGATACATTGTCTATGTTCATGGAATTCTAGTGCACTACTTACTGAAAACCAGCATACAGTGGAACAGTAAGTACTTTGCAGTAGTGTGCTACATTGTTGTCACATGACTGCAATGCATTGCATGTTTAATTAATAGAGCTGCTTCAAAAGGTCATCTTGGAGATAAATATGGTAATTTTACATTTTAAATGCAAATTTGTTCAATTTAATTTATTTATTTCAAATCGATTACTTTTTTCTGGCAGTCAAGAAAGAGATGTTGTAAATTGTGGCAGATATTATTGCTTCCAGGTCATGGAAATGACCACAAATGGAGTTTAGCACATTGCATCATGGGATACAGTATTTGGTGTGCTCTGGTTGTATACTTCACATTTTGATAAATGTAGTACTGTGTAGACCCTCTGGGTATTAAAGACATACGGAAAATCATTTGTGTGCGCAGTATAAATGCTATTGTAAATCTCATGATAGATTAACACTGTGTTCAAACCAACATTTGCAATAAAGCTGCAATAAAGATTTTTTGTTGTTGTTGTTAGCTTAAATTTTGAAAGGTAACAATCAATGTACCAGCTTTGTATACTGATTAGCTGTTAGCTTAGCTTATACACTGTACACTGTTTTTTTTACAGTGAGGCAAATGTTCAATTCCTTTTTGTTTTGTTTTATGTAATAACTCATAAGTAGCCCCGCCCATCATAAATCTCATTGGTCTAAAATCTCTCTCCACACAGCTGTATATTAAGTATATCAAGTATCTTTAAGCTATGTAATGTTGTGCAGTAGTTTTTGCATTCAGTTTGGTCCGACAAATTGCTTGCCACATCAAGCCTAGTTAGGATATGCTGTAAGAAGAGTACATTAGGATGCCATTGAAAATGCAGCCACTGTGTTCATATTCAAAGAAATATGCTTTCTGAAACACGCACAGACAAGTCCCAGAGCGAATGAAGACCGATCAGCTTTGCACTGATATGATCATATTTTCTAATTGTGAATAAATGCTTATATAAATCACCAGACTCCGTGCTCTACTTCAGCGTGGAAAAGGCTGGCATAGGAACAGATTGTGTCTTTATGCACGTCTGATAGGCTGTCATAATTCATCCACCAGCCTCTAACACCTCCATAACTCGAACAGCATCAGACGCGTGTGTCTCGCAGACAAAGCTATCGTCTTAAGAGCTCACATCACTCACTTTAACAACCGGCTGATGCTTTGCGCTCCCTGTGGTTATGATATGGTCGCTGGGAGGGGGTGAG
The DNA here is from genome assembly GCA_036326025.1 of Chrosomus eos. NCBI lineage: Eukaryota > Metazoa > Chordata > Actinopteri > Cypriniformes > Leuciscidae > Chrosomus > Chrosomus eos. Next base: position 20,010,226 of record CM070822.1, read on the forward strand.
GAATTCTTCTCATATAAACACTGTGACGGCGCAGCGCTTTGGGAACGACCTGGCGTTGCAGAGGAATTAACCGCCTGTGTGTCGGTTTGTCATCTCCCAAATGCCATCACACTTAAGAGCACAGAAGGGGGTTGGGGGACTGCCTGATATCTAGGAAAAAAGGAGCCGGATAATCCTAATGAAAGAGAGATAGAAGGGGGAACATTTGTCTCTAGATTTGGCAGATGATGAGTGTGATTTTAATGGCATGGGGAATTAGACATGTTAGAATAGATAAAGCCCTAAGAGCCTCTTAATATAGTACATCTGTTTTTGTGTCCATTTCTTCCTGCTGGACAACTACAATGTCCGTGTAATGTAATCACCAGACAATGGTTACTAAATGACTCTATATGCTTTAAACATTAATCAGTGAAAGACCATTGAGGCGCACATATTGGACCGTATTCATGAAACACAAGCAGAACAAATTTCAGTGGAAATCGTTTGTAATAGTATAAACATTCACTTTCAATTCAATCAAATTCAATTCAATGCAAATGGATTGTAACAGTGTAACACATACTTTAAAACGTCTTTTAAATTATACAAGAGTTTGATAATTAGGCTATACCAGATTTTTTCTTCTTTTTTTATGTAATTCTTGTTTAAATCTCATACTTTCTCTCATGCCGCAGGACCATTTATGTGAACTGCAAACAAAGAGGTGATTAAAAATGGAATAAAAAACTCTTTTCACGTCATAGACGGAAATTTCCATCATTTGTGTTTTCCCTTTTATACGGTAGGGGATGCTAATACACATCTTCTGAAAGAGAACTGAATCTCCTGATGAAAACACATGCAAAGAAGATGCAAAAACAAGCTATCTCATAAGTAATAACATGTATATGTAAAATAATGCGATCATCTATTCCATATATATTTCGATCATCGTTCAGAATCCCATCCAGATGTAGTCATTTGACAAAAACGTGATTTTCTTAGCTTTTTGCTCAAAATGTTCTTTTATGAAATTTACCCATATTCAAGTGTTGATAAAAAAGAATGCATGAAGCTTGAATAAAACAGCTTTTTTTATTTTTTATTTAACAGCAGCTGGTCTGTTCTTTTTATATATTGCATGAAAATATTCTGGGGCACATGACAATTTTGTGAAAATAGTCAAAAATCCTTTTTTTAAAAACACTGGCGGGGAGAGAGTTAAAATAAAAATATATATTTTTTAACCTTATTAACTATGTGCATACCTGAATATTATGTATTTATACTATGTGATGTATGCTATTTAGTTTATTTAACTCAACTATGTATTAGGATTATATGTATGGCTTTTCTGCATTAAAATCATTAATCAATGTCAGATCTCCTTTTTTTTAAATAATTTGTTTAATGAATGTAATAAAAATGCAAATTAATTCAAATGACTCAATAATGCCCAACAATGCCAAATAATGGGAAATAATCAGGGCAGTTCACTTATGAGATTAATTAGTTTCATGAAGCAGTCAGATTGCATTCAATACGTCTGGAATATAAACGCAACACGTTGACGAAGCTGAGCCTATGCTACAGGTGGTGTCAAACCTTTCTCAAATCCATTGAAAATATGATTATTTTCTTTTTTTTTTGGGAACATTGTGGGAACCAAAGAACATCAACCACAGGACAAGGGAAACAAATAAGCACATGCTATATCAATGATGATATTGCTGAGATAAACTTTTGACTATCACCATATTAGAAGTGTTAATTTTACTGACATAGGGAAAAAAAATATAAAATGAAACTTTCTTTTCTCAGCACAGTCATTTGTGTTGTGTACTGTATTTTTGGTGTTATCGAGCATAGTGTGCAGCACATATTTACATACTTACATGCTCAGCTATTTCCAAATTATGTTTAGCCCAGAGTGAAGAATGAAGAAGAACTTCACTGAGAGTATATCAAGGCAGTAAAACTAAAGTAAAGTAAATCCATCTGCATTTAAGAAACATTCCTAAGAAAAGTTGCTTTTTTTTTTCCTGTGGTTGTTTTATCAATCGCCTAGTTAAAACATATAATATTTTACATAACATACTTTGACAAGAACCAGAGTCTTACCAGACGCCCGTAGGGTTTGCACTGCAGGAGGGCCAGAGCAGCTGGGGGGATGTACACTGTAAAAAAAAAAAAAAAAAAAAAAAGAAAGAAAGAAAGAAAGAAAGAAAGAAAGAAAAGAAAAGAAAGAAAGAAGAAAGAAGAAAGAAAGAAAGAAAAACTTTTACCCTTTTAGGTAAATCTTATTTGAAAAAAAGTGGTACAAGTTCATGTTCAGAAGTAACACTTTTATAATTCTACTTTGTTAAAATAATAAAACAAAATAAGATATATGCAGGTGCCATTACAGGCATCTCTCACGGTGCTAGCCAATATTTACATGAAAGATCTTTCATCTGACGATTTTTCACAGTTAATTTAATTGTGAAATGCAGATTCAGAAGAGAAAAAAAAGCTAGTTTATGAGACATCTATTCTGCCAAGCATCATGCTTAAAAAATGTATGTAATTACGCCTCTTACAATGGCAAGATGTCTTCTAGACGATCATGCATTAGATTAGGTTCAAATTCTCACTATTAACTTACTATTAACTATGACTTTTGCCTCAATAAACTCCTAATTACTGCTTATTAATAGTTAGTAAAGTAGTTGTTAAGTTTAGGTATTTGGTATGATAAGGAATATAGAATATGGTCATGCAGAATAAGACATTACTATGTGCTTTAATAAACAGCCAATATCATGTATGTGCATGCTAAAAAAAGCAACAAATGAGAATTGGAACCTAACTTGAAGTGTTACCTTCTAGACTCTATGTTAGAATTTCTAGACTTACAATTTTCAGAATCGAGAGTCAGCATAGTAGATTTAACAAGCATCGTGAAGGCATATTCGGAGACAAGACTTGGCAGTTATAATCAGTAATGAAGCCCTCAATATCAAAATGGGAGATTTGTGGCTTTTAGTCCAGTTGGGTTAGCTTTGAAGCTATATATTATTTTATTTATCGTTGATCAATTGATGTAAACTAGAGGCTATTGGTTATGCATATATTATATATATATATATATATATATATATATATATATATATATATATATTATATATATATATATATATATATATATATATTATATATATATATATATATATGTCTGACGTCCTACTTCCTCCTCCAATTACGTCAAGTTATTTCATTAGGTCTTTAAAGGAAAGCATACTCTTACAACATGTCCTGCACGCGACGTGCGATAAAAGGTATTTTTCCATGTTAATCAGAGTTTTGGTCCTAACCAGCCGTCGCAGCTGGAACAACAAACATAAATTGTGGCAATGATAATCTCAGGTACTGTTTATGTGCTTTAATTAATGTTAAAAGCATGCAATGGGACTTTGAATATCATTTAGTGCTCAACAAATGTTTATTAGAACTTTGTAAACTTAAAAATAGCTGCCTGAGGCATATATAACAAATATAGCATATATAGCCATCAGTGTTGGTGATGTTTTGTTAAGTCACTGAATGGAAGAAACAAAAAAATAAATAAAAATAATAACTTGAGTGAGATTTACAAATGCTTTACACAATTGCTTTTACTTTGCTTTTTTTGACATGCACTTAGTAAATTACTTTAGGTGAATGTCTTGACTGAACTAAAATGTCAGGTTGCCATGACTTTAAATGTACCCAATTTAGCCACTTAGACTAAGTAACAGAAGATTCCATCAAAAGAACACTCATGTGACAAAAAAAAAGACACCTCACTCATAAATTACCTTAAAATGTCATATACAGACATCAAGACTTGAGTAAAACACAACTACGATTCAACAAACTGGTGTAATTCTGACATAGCAAGTCAAAAACTGAATGCGACAAAATTAACAACAAAAATGTACATAAAATTTGTCAACGGTCAACTATTTAACCACAATTCTGGTTAAACCTACTTGTTATAAGAAACATTTTTACAGTGTGTCAATAAAGTCAAGGCTGATAAAAAGTTAGCCTATATGAAAACCATTTTGTTGTATTATGTTGTACTAGTTGTTTTGCACTTTATTTAGATAGTCCACTTTAGACATTCTACTAACTATAAGTAACTTTGCAGCTACATGTCAACTAACTGTCATTAGAGTATTAGTAGACTGTCTGCTTAATATCTGATAACACTTTATATTGTTGGTCCCCCAATATTCTACTGACTATAAGTAACTTAGCAAATACAAGTCAACTTATTCTAACCTGAACCCTAACACCTAACCATAACCTAACAGTCTACTGATAGTCTACTCTAGTTGCAGAGTTACTTATAGTTAGTTGAACGTCTAAAGTGGACTATCAAAATAAAGTTGTTTTTGTGAGATATCTCCCAGATTTGCAGCGTAAATCTAATTTCTTCTCCATCTGTAACACACGGCCTAATTTTGTCAGTACGAGTTAAATAGACCTATCAAAATTACAGAATACTAAATTGGGATCATCCCTCGCAAACATGCTCTATATCCATTTTGTTTTTCAAAAGCAGTAGAGAGAGAGAGAGAGGAAGAGAGAGCGATTTGTGTTTTCCTTCAAATTAAATAGCCAGTTGGATCAGCCGCGATCCAATTTAGGCCTGACAATAATGGGCTGGCTTGCTTAACTAGAAATCAAACACCATTGGCAAGTTCATCAGCACCAGTATTGACTGAAACGACGTCATCGAAGGAAAAGAAGGAAGCATAACAGGATTAAAGACTGAACGTCGGAACCCACAGCGACTGCTTACTAAACACGGTCCTTAATCCCAGCAGCCACACTTTTCCCGTAACCCATTTGTGAATCTATCGGTCTCTTTCTCTGCCTCTCATTCAGCGACTCTTTCCGATAGACTTCCCACAGCATCGCCGTCTCTCTCTCTCTCTCTCTCTTTCTGTTTCCGGCAGTTTCCATGCATCTCTAAGCCTCTGCAGATGTTGCTTGCTCCGTGAATAGACCTTTTGCTCATGGCTGAGTTGGAATATGGCAGTGTTTGCTTAATCTACTTTGCCTTAATCCCTGTGGCCCGGACCCGTTTCGCCCAGTGTCTTACTGCTTTCTCCGAAATGAGACACGCACACACATTTTGACATCAATAATAATAAATGACTTTCCTTCCCAGGCAGCGTTTGGGGACATTGGAGCCGGTGAGTGGTGTGTTGGCATGTGTGGACAGGTTTTAGTATGGTAAATAGGTGTTGAATGCTGCACAAGCATGGGAAGAGAGTCTGTTTCCGCCTCGGGGGCTTTGAGATATGATGCGATTCGTTTCCGCGGTCCCTCCGTGCGAATGGAAGGTAAGCCGACGGAATCTGCAGAGAAAATGCCAGTACCACCCGCACAGGGATTTGGGTGCCAGCAAAGGACGCTGGGAGAAAGAGACAGGAAGTACAAAGGGTAGAAAAATGAAATGATCATAAACAGGAGAAATGAAGGCAGATACTTGCAATCTTTACTAAGAAGATGCTTTGATTGCATTGATGTTCCTACTTTCTTGGTTTATCAAGTGAATAATCATCTAATCTATCCATCCACCCATCCATCCATCCACCCATCCATCCATCCATCCATCCATCCATCATCCATCCATCCATCCATCCATCCATCCATCCATCCATCCATCCATCCATCCATCATCCATCACCCCATCCATCCATCATCCATCACCATCATCCATCCATCCATCCATCCATCCATCAAAAAAATCTTAAATATTATATACTGTGCAACAGACTGTAAACATCAATCGAAAGATTATTAGAGCAACTACTGATTACAATACGCTTACGATAATTGGCTAATGTTACTCATTGCTCGGGTATGTTTCATTTAAATTAAATGCCTCCATCTGCTATCAATGTGTCCCCAACAGGGTCAGCCAACAATATCTCTTACTGACTCAATAATCATCACAAAGAAAAAGAAAACCCAACAACATCAGGAAGGTCTTTTGAGGTTACAATTACACCTTTTCTATTTTGATTTAGGTTTTTGCTATAGCTCTTCAGTTAACATAGTTGGGAAATGAACAGCAATTTGAACAGCAAGGGAAACAATGGAGAAGTCTTCTGTTGACCTTGTTACTCCCAGAACGCACAGCCACCCACTCAGAGCCACCAAATAAACATGTTATTCAAACACGGTATAAATATGTGCAAACATGTTATCTGAAAAGAGGAAAAAATTAGCTGCCCTGAAGGCCATTGACGTTGAATTGTCATATGTATTTATAACTGTAATACGAGGAGAATCACCCCTCTCTGATAACTGTCAACAAACAGAGAAGGACATGAAAAAAAAAAAAAATAACGGTAAATTGTTGATCTAACCGTTTCTGTTTAGAAACTGAAGGAATATACTAAATAAGAAAAAAACAACCACAACACACACACACACACACACACACACACACACACACACACACACACACACACACACACACACACACACACACACACACACACAACACACACACACACACACACACACACACACACACACACACAACACACACAACACACACACCACACACACACACCACACACAAACACACACACATCTATGGAAGCTTGTTTCCACCACAAGAAAAATACAAAAGGTAATTGCCACTTTTTATATCATAATTCTGAGTTGTTTACCTCGGAATTGACTTTATTTCTCAGAATTGCAAGATATAAACTTGCAATTGTACATTATGATGTCCGAATCGCGAGATATACATTGCAAGTTGGTATCTCACAATTCTGACTTGACAACTCTAGATAACTCTTGATAACTTAAGATAAAGTCGCAATTACCTCTTTTATTTTTTTATTCAGTGGCAGAAACAAGCTTCCATACACAGTCACCACTACACAAACACAAAACATTTACTAGAATATTCTACATGTTTTTTGTACAATAAGCATTGCAAGTAGTGTTTTTACACTGAAAAAATGCACTGACTGCACAACAGACTGATGGTTGGACAGAATCGTGGTTAAGAATATTACGCCCTAGCCATCAAACTAGCAACACTGTAAAAAAAGATGTTGCCTTAAATTTTTAAGTACAATCAACTAGAATATTTTAGTCATTTCAACTTAAAAAAAAAAAAACTGACTTAAAAAAATTGTTGAATCTTGTAAAACTTATTAAAAAAATATGACAAATATGTTAAAGCAATGTGAAAGCATATGTTGTCATATGATCAAAATTTATTTAAATATTACGAAGATTCGATTTTTTTATGTGGATCAATTTAGTAATATGTGCTAACAAAGTAAATTATGATCCATTTTGATTTAAATGCAGACTTTAAAGTAACGATTGCAATTATTATTACCACTTATTACATGTACAGTTTTTTATTTCAAACGACTGGTTGTTGTTTTTCCTTCAGCAGCCTTTTAACAGTCTGCGCTGTAATATGCAGGTCTCTCATGAATAACTAAAGTGTGTTGATTGTTGTGCATGTTGCCATCTAGCTCCCTATGGACGACTTAAAACTGAACTCTCTGCGTCTGCTCTTAAATATGTCAGCGTTATTACATAGTGACAATCAAAATGCAAATCTAAATGCACCAACCTGGGGTCACAGTAATAATATACCTAACAAGATGACCTAAAAATGTCCTATTCATCACCTGCCCACACGCAAACTCTCTCCCTCACACACTCCCATAGAATTATCAAAAGTAATTTGTCTGCGGTAAATGATCTTCAATCTAATTACAGTCTGCCAGCATAATAATAATCTAAGGTGAGTGCAGAGAGAGGCTGAACACTTACCAAAGTGAACTTTTTGTACAGCACCTTAAAATAGTATATAGCATATACTTCATGTGCTCTGAGGTCGCTAGGCAACCGTACCGCACTGGGGGAGACGTCATGCTGTCCGCACAAGTGTGATGGAGGAAATGTGCATTATAAGTTTAGAACAATTTCATTCAGAGATTACTTAGAACCATATGTCAAAACATTGTCTTTTATGAAAGACAGATAGCACAAGTCTATTTGATGTGATATTTACATCTGGAAGACGTATTTTTAAGAGTGTTTGCTCATCTGCAATACGTCTATAGGACGTTTCCTGTCAGATGTCAAATAGACTTTTAGAAGATGTCAGTTTAACATGAATTCTAAATCATTACATCTTAAAGACATCTTCTAAACGTCTATTTGACATCTGAAAGGAAACGTCCTATAGACGTATTGCAATTTGCAGATGAGCAAACACTCTTAAAAATACGTCTTCCAGATGTAAATATCACATCAAATAGACTTGCGCTATCTGGATAGTTAAATTACACTTGTTACGACTGGTGTTTCTTGTATTTGTTCTATTGTGCTGTGTTCTCTTTCCATTTTCTTTTCTAGTTCGGTTTGATTTTTAACAGGATGTCCAATGATGGGGTGTATGATCATTATTGGTTGTCCAGTCGAGGCGTGGTTATAAAATGATAATAAAATATATTTTTGCATTATAAAAACGGACCAGTTGACTTAAATTGGACCTAACCAAAAGTTAGGAAACCCGTTGCCTTAAAAATAAGTAAATAAACTTCATGCGTAATTGAAAAAATTAAGTTATGTGGAATTGTAAACTTCACATAACTTTAATGTTCACATAACATAACAAGGCATTTGGTTTTCTCACTTTTTTTAAGATGCGTAACAACTCCAATAATACCATATTTTTACCCAAATAATAACAATTAAAAATAACTAAAAAGGTTTGGAATCTGAAACATTTAAGACAAGAAAGTTATGACATAAAATTAACAAAATGAACATGAATGGTCAATTTTTCAATTCAAATGGCCAAAAAAAAATGGAAGCTGATAAAGAAAATAAACACATGTTATATAAGCGGACATTTATGTATTTTTATGTTTGTTTCTGTACCAGGAAATCAAAGAGAAAAGCACTGAAAGCATAAGGAAATAAAGAGAAAGCAATAAAAGGAAGTTACCTAATGCCAAGACGACCCACGATGCATCAAGGCTGACTGAATTGTGAAGCTCTGATGTAAAGCTGACTGCATTACAGCGTGACAATATGACATGCTTTATAGATCAAAGCCAGCGTGTACTGTATATATTAATAGATGGTGATTGATTTCAGGAATTTAAATAAAAATGGTTTATTTTTGACAGTTTAGCAGTTTATTACAGTTTTCGTTTTTAGATTGTATAGAGTGATTCAAATGTTGTTACTGTTCCATCATTACTGTTTTTTAATTTTATATTGAATTAATTGGATTGTAAAAACTGATCTCTTGTTTATGTGGTTGGAGAGGACGAATATTCACATATTAATATTTTTAACATGTATGTCTGTTTTGTTTCCTGTGCTTATTTTGCCTTAGTTCCTAGTCATCATTAGTTTTCTTGGTTGTTAATTAACACACCTGTTCTGTTTTCCACTGATTACTGTGTATTTAAGTTCATTTAGTTCTTTGTTCGGGTTTGTTTACGTTTACATTGATGTTTAAGTGTGGTTATTATATCTCCTGTGCGTGTTGTTAAGCCACACCGAATCGTGACAAATATATTTCACATTTCAGAAACTTCACATTTTACAAACTTACATTTTTACATTTTATTTCGAATAACTTGTCACAGTGCACTGCAAATGTGTTTTATGGAAGTAAATGTTGACTTTTCAAAGACAGGCATGCTGAGAACCTGAAGAAAAAAAAATGGCGCTCGAGGCAGCACAAAACACACATAGTGCCTCCAAAGAGTGCATCCAACACACTTAAGAACGGTTCCAACAAAAGAGAGCAGAAAGGTGGACATTTACTGACAAAGCAGAATTACATTGTCAAGAGGGACACGCCAGAGAAAGAAATACAGTGTGTGTGTGTGTGTGTGTGTGTGAATGTGAGAGAGAGGTGTGTGTGGTGTGTGTGTGTGGTGTGTGTGTGTGTGTGTGTGTGTGTGTGTGTGTGTGTGTGTGTGTGTGTGTGTGAGTGTGAGAGAGAGAGAGAGAGAGAGAGAGAGAGAGAGAGAGAGAGAGAGAGAGAGAGAGAGAGAGAGAGAGAGAGAGAGGAGAGAGAGAGAGAGAGAGAGAGAGAGAGAGAGAGAGAGAGACTGCAAGGGACTTTGGATCTGACAGGTGGTGACGGACGACCCTTCTGGGGGTGTTGTGTGAGTGTGTCTGTGTGTGTGTGTGTGTGTGTGTGTGTGTGTGTGTGTGTGTGGCAGATGGAGTGAAGGGACAGGATGTGTCTTCAGAGCAGAGCTGCCAGCACCGCAGGGAGCAGGACTCAAGATATGTACATGTGGTTGGGCGAGAAAGAGAAAGATGGAAATTGAGAGAGATTAACTTTCATTAAAACAGAATATGTATGGACACTGAAATTTAAATTTAGAAGAAAGTATGCATTAAAAAAGTTAATATAAAGACTATAGAAAATAACCAAAGGGTAAGCAAGACATTTTAATTCTTAAAGCTACACTGTGTAACTTTTTTAGTTTATTCTTAGCTAAAAACACTTAGTTCTTTCAAAAATATATGTGCTCATTAATGTATATTTACTTCGTTCAAGTAATAAAGTATTCTCGTGAGTGTATAATATCCCATTGAAAATACATACGGGTAAGGGGTTCTAATGTCGGTCGCCATGTTGCCCCTCCATCTTGAAAGTACATTAGCCAAAGAGGGACATACCCGTTAATTCAAGCTTCGCCTTCGCGTTTTAACACTCGATGGCACCGTGTCGAGGAGGTCGAACTGGAAGCCATGTTAATCTTGGACTACATTGGCCACCGTAGGAGTTAAAACGAAATTGGAATTGAGAGGAACAGAAACTAATATTCACTGTATGGTCATATACCTTTTCACCGCTAGATGGGGGTAAAAATCACACAGTGTAGCTTTAAAATTAAAGGTAGCAATTCGATTAAGAAATTTCTTTTCAGAGAACCACCTATATGCAGACGAACTGTCGAATTTCTGTGCCAGTAGCAGAACCAACCAGTATTCTCAAAAACTCCCTGTAATTGGTCAGTCAAACAGATAGCCACACCCCAAACGCACATCATGGGCTCTATCTTGCACCCGGCGCAAATGACTTTGTTCACTGACGCATGTATCATTCCTATTTTGCACCCGCGCAAAGCGGGCTTTTCCCTCCACAGACGCACGTCGGTAAACTAGGAAATGAACTTGCGCTCCCTGGGCGGGTCGGCGCAAAAATGAGGCGTGTTTCGGCGCAAACATTCCCTAGTGCTATTTTGCAGTTCCAGAAAACAATTCCGCCACTGACCAGAAAAAACCTGGTCTAAAGTCAGTGGCGCGTTGCGCGTTGTTCATAATGCTATTTTAAGCGCGCATGCTTGGCCATAATGTAGCGGGTGCACAACGCGCACACACTTTGATTCTCTCATCAACACAGATGCAGCAGTTTTTATTTTTGCAAATCATACATTATAACAAGGAAATATATTACCATACGAGGGAAATCAGTGTGGTGTCCATGAAGATGTGAAAAAATAGGCATAAATCTAGCTTACACATTTACCAATGTATATTGGTATATTGGTAATTTTTCAGGCAAATTGACGGATCAGAACTGTTTGCCCAATAGTGGCAAGACACATATGTATATAAGGACATCTGACAAATTAGTTTGTCCGTCAAGAACAAGGGGAAAACAATCTGAAGACTGCGAAATCACCTTTACCATAATGTAAGTACATTAAAAACCTTACTCTTTAACTTACCAGTTAAGTTGAGCTTTCTCATATTTTTTTCTATTGATTTGGGTGGGTTTGTCACATCCCCAATGTCACTTCTCTTTCTTTTACGGCCCTGACGAGAACATCGATCTCCTCGGCTGTGAACCGATTCTGAAGCGCGCCAATAACAATCCACCATGCAACATGCACACCTTTTCTTAAAGGGTATGTTGGATGACGCTCTGATTGGTTTATTTCACGTTACGCCCAAACCACACCTATGAATAATGAAGCTACTTCAGACCAACCTCTTTTAGATTTGCGCCAGGCGCAAGAGGCATTTATCCCGCCGGGAAAATAGCAACAGCGCCGGGATCCGCCCACAGAGTTACTTGCGCTTTGCGCTTTGACACTTGCGTTTCAGATCGTGCGCTGGGTGCAAGATAGGGCCCCATAAGTTGCTGCTGTTGCTGCTGTCGGACTGGTCGTGATCTTCAAACAAACAATGTTTATAGTTATCAGGAAACTCTTTATTTCTTCCTCAGTTAATGTCAGTTGGCACATTACCAACAATGCATTAAAACTTTAGGTTATGGAGTAACCTAATATAACAATATAAGAAAAGTTCTCGTTGTCTGATCTTCTGATCTTTTCCTCAGAAGTGAGTCTCTTTGATTTTATTCAAGTCATGTCACTTTTACCAGATAAAAAAAAAAAAAAGGTTAAGACTAACGTTTTTTACTGCTTTTTAAATCATTATTTTGGAATTCCTAAAATATGTATTCCTATAAGCTTATTTTGTGTACACGCCCAAGCTAAATTATACTCGAATTTTGCACACTGGGAGGGTTACTTTTTGGACCACTAACTCTTTGCTTTATTTCAAAACATTAATTTAGTCAATTCAACGCTATAGAGTTAAAATCATTATTGGTAAGAATAGAGCATTTCATTGAACTTGCTGCATTGAATAACCTGTATTTTTTGACACTAGTTTACAGTGCATAAAGACAGGAAGTCTAAATTGAACAAACACATTACTGAACACTTCTGATACTAATGAGATCTATTTAATATCTTGTTACATGGAATATCTCTTTAATATCACATATATTCGTATATATTTTAATGTAACTATAATTGTTTCTGTACCACAATTAGATGCATTGAAAGTAAATACATTTTTGCTGAAAGGGATAGTTCACCAAAAACCTAAAAGTCCCAGGTCCCAATTGACGTCCACAGTATTGATAAGAGCAGAAGGCTCACAGTACAACTTTCCACTGGAAAGACACTTCCTTAAATACGGGCTAATGCACACAGATCAGAAAACCATTAATTGACAAAACGGCTACAATGTGAGAGTGTGCTCTCCGTATCTCCGCATTAAATATAGATCAGTGGAGCATGACTTCAGAACAATAACACTAATAAAAGACAGTTATTACAGCCATTTACTTGAGCACGCTGAGACAATGAATTACAAAGTATTCTCTTTTTATTGTTTTTTTTCTCTCTCAAAAGAACAAATTAAAAGAATAGATGAAGGGTTAATATAAGAAGATAAAAGCAAAAAAGAAACAAATCAACAGAGATAAAGAGATAAAACAAGAGACACTAACTTCAACCAAGCGCCACCAGGAAATCCACCTGACAGTTGCCATAGCAACATAGGTGAAGATGGGCCAGACGCCAGGCCCGTGGAGCGTCTCTTAATTGGAAGGCTTTTAGCCTTGGCTCTCTAACATACAAACACACACATCGTCTGTATCCCGCACATTCTCCTATTAACCTCACACACATTCACATATGCTGCTTTAGTGTTAAGATGAGCAATAATATCAAAATGAGGTTAAATGAACTGGACAGAGAGAAATGCATGAACATGTGGATGATTAAACGTTCTAAATATACTTCATGGACATTTTTTTTTTTTTTTGCTTGATGTGATAAAGTCTAATTGCATTAAATAAACTGTTCACAAAATAAAATTCTGTCATCATTTACCCAATTTCACGTCATTTCAAATCCGTGAGACTTTTATGACTTCCATAAAAATAAAAAAAAAAACAAGATATTTTGAGGAATGTTCACACTGGACTTTTCAGGAGTCATTTGAACATGTCATTTGAGTCATGTTTTTAGTAATTTTTAGGATAAATTAGACCACAAAAATCCCATTTCACTATATGGCAGCTTGGACAGTTTTACAAAATTGTATTTTTTTACAATGGAAGACTGTCCCCTTAAACTAACCAACACAGGGATTTTTCTCCATCTCTGGTAAGATAGCTATCATGATGATAAGTCTGTTCATTAATTATTAGGGGTGCAACGGATCGCAGTTCAGCCGTGATCCATATGGACCAGGCACCACGGTTCAGCACGCATGTGATTTGCGGATTAACTGCTCATTTAACCTGAAGGTTTATCAATTGAACGTGTTTTGTCTTGTCAATTTACACATTCAAATGATTTTATATGCGGAAGAAGAGGCAAAAATTAGGACTCACATGCTGTTATCTTACACACCTGAAGTACGTGCAAACACTGAGAGAAAGAGAGAGAGAGAGAGAGAGAGAGAGAGAGAGAGAGAGAGAGAGAGGAGAGAGAGAAGGAGAGAGAGAGAGAGAGAGAGAGAGAGAGAGAGAGAGAGAGAGAGAGAGAGAGAGGAGAGAGAGAGAGGAGAGAGGAGAGATTCTGTATCAGACAGAGCTAGAACATCAAAATTGATTCCTCTTTCACGTTTACTTTCACTTCAACGGACACATACACACGCAATTATTTCAAAATACCCATCGTGGCAAGTATTTTCTCAGTCTGTCATAGGTGAACAGTTTTGAAAGAAATCGGACGTGTGTCAGTATATTCGGTCTGCGCATTCGGTCTTAAAGTGACAGCAGCCTAATTTCCTACTGTTGTCTGTGTCATTAATGTTAATGAAATAAAATAAAAAACATCTAGCACGTTCGAGAGAAAAGAAGATAGTGAGGGGGCAGTCAGGAGGAAAGTGATGACTACAGCTTGTAGGACTGAGACCACCGCTTCCAAACAAACTCTGGTGCGGTTCAATAGAAATATGAACGCAACACGGACCAAAGACATGTAAACGAACCAAAAACAGAACATGATGTCCCAAGGTGCAACCCTACAAAGGACAGAATGCTCAAGCATACCTGGTTTATCTTGTCGTAGTCACGATGTTGCCCATCACAGTTCGGTACAGGCATAAGAACCGCGTCTCCTAGCAGCAGATTATCGTAGATAGTAGATATCGTAGACAGATTACCCTTAATAGTAGCTACTTAGTTGGTGAAGGAACCCCTGGAAGCATGCAATTTAAAATCTGCCATTTTTGTTCTTAGGCACTCTGCTTTTGATCCAATCACCTAAGCTGTAAATGCCATGTGACTAATCTCTCATCAACAGAGACAAAATTACATTATGACAGCGCTGATTGGCTAACGTGAAAATGATTGGTTTGCTTAAAAGATTCGTTCAAATGTTGAGTCGTTCATGACACCACAAAGGCACACAAATGCCTAAACCCAGCAGTGCGTCTGCACATCTCCGTGGGCACAAAAGGTAAACCGTAGACCTCTGAAACAGGCTCAGCAAAGAGAAACAGCTCTGTGGGAGGTGCTGATTGCAACGTTGTGTGAACGTTATCTGCTCTGTGTGAGTCTATTACTGATATATTGATAGAACTTTGCCATCCCAGTGGGGAATTTATAGGACAATGTTGGGGAAACGTTATCTGTGAAGTGGAGAGTTTAGCATGCCATTGAGGCAGAAACATGCAGGTCTCCAAAAAGAGGAAATGATGGCAGAAGGTGAAAAACTGTTTCGGAAGGAAAACAGATAAGAATTGGGTAAGTATATACAGACAAGCTCCAAAGACTTTTCTCTTAATACCTTACTAGTGGACTAGTGAGATTGTGAGGGCAATGCAAGACTGGCTAGGGCAAGTGAGAGAAGTTCTAGGACAATTATCCAGAGATAAATATTATCAATTTACATAAATTCTCGGGTACCTCCATCCCATTAATAACCTCCACAACATTTCCATCTCCCGTTATTCACATTAACTCTTTTTCGCACAAGTCAAAAACCACCTCAAGTGAGCGTAAAAACTTTTTTGCAAATAAGGGGTTTAAAAAAAAAAAAAAAAAAATTACTAGTTTCTGATGTGATACTTCAAAATGCGAATAAAACCAGGATGATGTGAAAATAGCTATTGAAGATCCAGGTCAAATTTAATGTGGCGATCTGAAGATTCACCGATAGTTAAAGGGTTAGTTCACCCAAAAATGAAAATTCTATCATCGTTTACTTACCCTCAAGTTGTTCCAAACCTCTATGTGTTTATTTGTTCTGCTGAACACAAAGGAAGATATTTGGAAGAAAACAGATCTCATTCCCCATTGACTACCATAGTAGGTATTTTTTCCTACTATGGTAGTCAATGGGGAATGAGATCTGTTTTCTTCCAAATATCTTCCTTTGTGTTCAGCAGAACAAATAAACACATAGAGGTTTGGAACAACTTGAGGGTAAGTAAACGATGATAGAATTTTCATTTTTGGGTGAACTAACCCTTTAAGTCACTTAGTTTCAAAAGGTCATGGTCATCGTTTCATAAAAAAATATGTTTTGCAAGATTCAGTTAAAACATTGGTATCCTAACATGCAGTTTGATTAAATTAATAATGTGTCTTTTCAAAATGCCATATAAACCAGCCTCTGACTGAAATCAAGACAGCCCAATTTTTGCGAAGTCGATTTTGCGACGTAGAATTTTGTATTTCAGCTTTATCCAGCATGTACTATATACGTTAATTGAACTAGAATTGGTCTTAGCATTTTGCGTACATCAACTAACAGAGATGGCATGAGATTTAATCCTTCAAATATCCCATTTATGCATTGTGGCAATCTCACAAAAGTTTCTTGCAACAAAATTAACCATCTAGATGGCAATGTGTCCACTGGAGGAGATATCAACATTTTCTGCTAGCCTGGCCTCTACCAGAATTGGTCAGGACAAGCAAAATATGTTGATTACATTGAGAAGCTATCTGGCCTAATTGTATATGGTTTAATGGACATTACGGGTAATGACCCAGACAGAATTGCAGAATAGTATATTGTGAGATGGTAGATTCCACGCAAACCCATGCTGACAATTTGGCCTGCAGAGTTCTAGTTAAAGAGCCTTGGTGGTTTCACCTCACCAATCACAGAAAAGATCTCAACTCTCTGACATGTTGGCACGCTTGACATCTCTACTCATTAACTAAATCTGAACCTTCCACCTAGGTATGACCTCCCCCACTCAATTTCTATATATTTTGGTAGAAGGCTATGCAATAGTCTAGAGATGATCTGCTTACGAACAGGATCTGACTCGCAACTTTAGATTCAATGAGTATATATACATTCAGTGACAGTGACAACCTCTCATGGGCACTGAAACTCTCCTTATTAACTTTCCTAAAGTGAGAGCTGGTCTCCAAACCCCCATCCTCTCCAATTTCTACAGGTGTGTCACAGAGTTTCTAGAATTGCTCCATTACTGTCTGTACAAGAACAGTCTTCCCCTCAGATAGAAAAGGCCTGAAGCAGTTCATCTGTGGGGTCTGTCTTCGAACTGTCATGGATGTCTTCTCTGAGAAGAAGCCCTGAGTGTACTAAGGAACAAACTGATGCCATTGTGTAACTTGGGAATACAATTTCAGAATTAGCTACGGATAATAGAAATGCAATAGGCAAAACTCATAAAAGAGAGTCAGCCTTATATTAGTCAACAGATTATGTACAGAATGAGGCTTTATTTTGCTTAGTGTGTCAAAGTTATTTAGTTTTGCATTTAGCATTGGCTTTCCATGTTCAAAAAATTGGTCATGACCACCAGTTGGCATAGACCAATCATTATACTTTAGTTACTGAGAAAATAATCAGAGTAATAGTAACCGGCACAGTGTACAGAACAATTTGACACAAAAAAAAGAGAGGTGAGGTCAGTTTGTACTAAAAATAAAATGTAAGGGAGCAAAAGAGGTTGATGCAGAAGGGCAGAAATTTACTGTGATTTCTCATGGGAGATATAACATTTTGTAGAAAACTAGAACGCAGCAGTGAGATGGCATTTGAGCAGAGCTCTGAGAATTATGGTCAGGTGGTCAGAGAGTAAATGGATGGACAGAGACGTTTCATGGTGAGATGTCAAACCAAAGGCTTATCCGGGAAAGATTGCTTTTATTTCTTTATTTTTGTGAATCTTACAACCTAAGTCAGGTTGATTGTAAAAATATAATTATTTTGCACTTGCAAACACTAAATGATACTGTATTCTGATTTAGCAAGCCGGTACCAAAAATAAAAACATTAATTATGGTATTTCCAATGTTGTAACACTATTGAAGAATTATAAGGTTATTCTAATATTATTTAATTATTATTTATGGCACAAGTGCATGGGAGGGACACTTATGAATGGGCGTGACACTGGTGAGAGGGTGGGGCAAAGCATATGTGATTGGGAGGAGCACATACTAATTAGTGGACATTAGTGATAGTGGAGTAAAACTTAAGGTGTGTACAGTCTGGGTAGGTAGGCTACTTTTAATGAGGAGCGAACTTAACAACCATTAAAGAAATGTGTACTATAGCAGGGGTGTCCAATCCTGCTCCTAGAGGGTTAATGTCCTGCAGAGTTTAGTTCCAATCTGCTCCAACACACTCGTCTGGAAGCTTCTACTGATCCTAAAGACCTTGATTAACTTGTTCAGGTGAGCTTAATTAAATTGGAGCTGAAGTGCAGGTAAGTAGTCCTTCAGGAGCAGAATTGGACAGACCTTGTCTATAGAGAACGAATGTGTGAAGTGTGAATGAAATTCAGAAGGACTACATTCTTTTCATTGATGTGTGACTTACGGATGCAAATGCGTACGGTGCTTAATTGCCATTCACAACCCTTCTCGGTGGAAGAAGTAGGTCATAAGGGAACTTTTCACCAAACGTTTTATGAATACTAGGAATTCTGACATTCAACTCATTTCACAAACTACTTTTCCCTTTCTATATATATTAGGGAAGTAGGCATATCTGGATACAGATATACAGTGGTAAAAGCACTGATGAATGGGCAGGGCACTGATGAAAGTGTGAAGGACAGCAGTGATGAGTGGGAGGAACGCTGGATAATGGGCAGGGCTTTGGTGAGCGAAAAGAACACAAGTGAAAAGCATAAATGACAGGGCGGAGCACTGATATGTGGGCGGTAACTGGGTTGGGTAATTGAGAGTGGGTGGAGCATCAATTAGTAGATAAGATTACCAATTGCAGTAGCTGGCAATTGTCTAATAATTATCGTCATACATCATGAAGTCATTTTTGAGCTTCAACGAACGAACCAATGAAAAAACGAACCAACCAACCAACTAACGAACAAATAAACCAACCAACCAACCAACCAACCAACCAACCAACCAACAAACCAACGAATGAACCAACAAACCATGAACGAATGACCGACCAACCAACCAACCAACCAACCAACCAACCAACCAACCAACAATGAACCAACAAACCAAACGAATGAACCAACAACCAACCAACACCAACAAACCAACCAACCAACCAACCAACCAACCAACCAACCAACCAACCAACAACCAACCAACCAACCAACCAACCAACCAACCAACCAACCAACCAACCAACCAACCAACCAACCAACCAACCAAACAACCAACCAACAACACCATCATTTTAGTAATTGCAGTTTAGTAATGCAGTGTTTACTTTTTAATTACCTAATTAATGTTAATGCAGTTTAATAATTATGAGTCTGAAGTCCATAACTGTATGCACGCAAACCCAGACCCAAGCCAAGAAAGCCTGAATGAACAATAAGAGGAGGACGCAAGAGTGTTGAATTACATTTTTTTTGGAACAGACTGGCATATCGAACAACGTGAGAGCTGTCGAAGAGAATCTGTCAAAAACAAGCAGGCACAAGCCAATTCATTTTTTTTTTCAAGACAAGAGTCACATGGAGGAATTGGCAGGAACAGAATGAATTTAAACCAAACCACACAAATTTCATTTTAAATCTTCAGTAAGAAAAAAAAGCAATAATTCCATGAAACATGAAATGATACGCAACCATTAAAATACAGTATATGAGCCATGAGCTGACACTGACCCACACACAGATATACAAGAAAATCTATCATGCTATCAGTAGCCCTGATGGAGTTCTTTTTGTATGTGTGTGTGCTGGCATGTTTGTGTGTGTAATCTGACTGATTTGATAAGAGTCAGACAGACCTACCGGAGACCTCAGCCACCAGGTCAATGTTATCAGGCATCTCAGCGGACAGCCAGAAGAAAATAAGGCCTATCTGAGACACACTCACACACTCACACACACACATATACGTAGGATCGATTCTTATCGACAAACCCAGTAATTACATTTCATTAGCTTTAGCTACTAATCCAAGAGTTCCTGAGAGGACCTGAATGAAACAAGGAGAAAGAACGATAGTGAGAAAAAAGTGGACCGAAACAAAGAAAACAGAAAAGGGATTGAGGAAAGATAGTACAACAGGAAACAGAAAGTTTAAAAAGGCAGAAGATATCTGTTGATACTCAGCCTGCAGATTAAGTGAAATGCATTGCTAAAGGGAAAGGTCACAAAACATAAATAAATAAAAGTTGTGTCATAATTTACTCACCTTCATACCATTCCAAACCCATTTTCACATTCTTCTGTGAAGCAAAACATTAAGAAAAACACTGGGTCTTATTCAATAATCGCGTGTATGAATAAATGAGTGTGTGAAATCGTAAACAAGCATTTTCATGAACATATAATGATTTATCAAAAACTTCCTAAGCTAACCTCATGCACACTGTCGCTCATTTAGAATACTCCAAATTAATTAACATTAGAACAAGGCTAAGGACAAATTCATGTGCATATGCACGTGTTGTGAATTAAGCGGAATTATTTTTGAAAAATTCTCCTGTGCATATACATACAAATAAGCTATGCAATTATAATGACTATGCAATGAACCTTAAAATATTTGTAATGTATGTATCCTACTGTTAGGTATCGGTAATTTGTGGATGATACTAGTAAATTATTTCTAAATTTACATTTGAAGCCTATTGTAAACCTTATTATTAGGAGTTCAAGTGCGTATAACTGAAACTCTATTGTAATTGCTAGTATATTCAAAGATCAACATTTTGCCCTAAAAGTGATAGGGCAGACCAAACAGTAAGTTGTAGAGACTGAGGGATGGTAGTACCCACCCTGCCTACAACATCACTCCTAGGCTCGCTCCTATCATCGGCCTGATGGTGGCGCTACAGCGATCAAAAGTACGAAATCGCTCATAACTCCCAAACCATTAGTCGCAGACTAATAGAAGTGAAAAGTGTCTTAGAACTCAGTGGAAATGTAGTCCCAGTGGAAATGGGTGTGTGAACGGGGTAACGGAGATGGCCAGAGTAACAATAGTGAGGTTGAGCAGGGTGAATCAGTGTCTGTCACTCACGGCAGACCAGCTTGTGATGAATTGTGTGATTGAACCAACATGACAATGAATTTTAACAATGAAAGCAGTTTAATTGCGGTTAAAAAAGACATCCTTGCTCATTTGCATAAATACATTTTGTCAATTCTGTTGTGTCACCGGACACACCTGCATTATGTTGCTAATGGTGGCATGTTGCTAGAGCCAACTTGTTAAAAAATAATGACTTCAGACACTGGACATTTACACTTACAGCTACTTGCAGCGACATTTAAACTGTCGTGGAACGATACAACACAATGCCAGTTGCTTCCATTGTAGACACTCTAGCATAAGTGTGTGCATTTACACATAACACATAGTCTGTCAGCTGCTGACAGCAAACTACACTCACCTCTGTCTATTTCCCACTGAAACAACCATCCTTCACACACATCCTAATATTTCAAATGCAATTGCACAGATCTCTCTCTCACACATTTCGAAGGCATTTAGATTCACATTTGGACCAACAAATATACTCTGATGTCTGTTCCACTTTCTTCCTTACTTTATTTCGCTGCTCTTCCGTTCCGTCTCTGCACATTTGTCCCCTGAAGGAGGGCATCAGAATGTTAATGAATTTTAAATGACTAATAGAGCGGACAGAGAAACCTTTATTCTTTAAAGGCACACCAAGCACTCAATGACTCTTTTTAAAGCCAGTCATCATCTATGACTTCAAGCTAACTCAATTTATTTTTCATTCCTCTCATAATCTTTGTAAACTTCTTTTAACTAGAGGCAGAAAATATTTTAAATGATTGTTTTATGTGTTTTATAACCCAATTACTTGAGAACCAAAGCAAACTTTTGTGTGTTAGTGTGTGTTTGTGTGTGTCAGGCAAGAAGCATATGCAGATGATAATGTGCATGCCAGTGTATTGTAAAAAATGCATGCATTATTTTAGCTGTAACAAACCCCAGTTCTTAGGGAGGAGAAAAAGGTACCTTCAAATGACTTTAAACCGGATGTTTTATTATTCAGGTAGCTAGCTATGAACATGTTTAGCTAACTTGTTTAGCTCTCCAAACAGTTGCTCCACCAGACAATAATGGGCTCCTTGCAGATAGCAACCTGACGTCATATCCGCAATGGGTAAATACGGCTCGCTCTCTTCCTGTTTGAAGGCGTACATACACAACGTAGACATTTTCCGCCTAATACTAGAAAACAGTACAACATTATAACACGCATATTCTGTCAGCCCGTTGTTTATTAGCCTAATGTAAGCTAGCAAACTAACGTAAGCTATAAAGTTTGAGATATATAGACTTACCTTCATATCTGTGGATATATGAAGAGGCATACATTTTAAAGCCCTTCTCTCTAATTTGCTGGTAGGTCAGGGCTCGCAAAATCGCCTGCCCGATGTCCCGGGGCTATTGTGTTTTCAAGTCGGGCTACCAAAATGCATAACCGGCCGGCCCGACGGGCTATCTGAAATAGTGTAATCAAATTCCCCTAAACATCTGCCTCGCCCCCCTAAAAATGTGTGATTGAGTGTAAGCTACACAAATTCGCGTTCGCTTTAGTCTTGTAATCAGATTCAGCACGTTCATCTTCAATCTACAGCGGCGCGCGAGCAGAGAGCACGTCAGAAAAAGAGGACTGTGTGTGTGTGTGTGTTCATCTTATTCTCATTGGTCTGTCACTGCTCGTCAATGTCAGAATATTTGAGATGACCAATCAAATCAAAGTAGGCGGGCTTTATGTTCACAGACGCTGCTGAGCGCGATTTTTAACAGTGCGACTCGACGCTTCAGTTTATGGTCAAGTGCGAGGTAAGAAGTTGCTAATCTAAACATTTCATATTCAGACTGATCTCATGAAATGGCGTATGTATGACACGGCAATTCGTATTTCCATTTTTGGCGTGCTATCAACACAGCATAATCGCTTTTCAGCGTGTTTATGAACGCCGTTGACTTCACGTTACATTACTGTATAAATAAATATATGACCTACCCCAACCCCGTCCCTAAACCTACCCGTCACTGGGGTCAATAGCATTTATGAGTCTTTCCCTACCATCCTAGGAAGAAAAATATCGCTCCCCAGATGTAGATGTACATTTTGCTTCGTTTCGCTCGGACATTTAACGGTGTGTACTGTGTAGACTGTGTGACGTTACATACACGCGGATCTCTCGGACAGAACGGCGTAGACATACACGCATACACGCGGATAGCTCAAAATGCGTATAAATAACACGCCACTTGACTTGAAAGTGGCGTATGTTTACGCAAAAGTCATGATGTCATGATTCATGTTACCATATTTGACAGTTTTTTTAGGTCATAAATGTTAAACGAATGACATAAATAATCAGACTAATATACTGAAAATAGGCTAATATAATGTGATTCATGTAATGTAGCCTAATGATTAGTTTACTGTCATTTTGAGGTGACGAGAAACATTAACAAAGCCGTTTTCATCATGTTGGGCACAAGATTAATAATGAATGTGTACATGTTGAGAATTAATATAATACAATTTGTAGCCTACGGTAAATTTAAAAAGTTCATTTTTCGGAGGGGAAGAGACAGGGCAAAATGAGGAGACTGAGAGAAAAAGAAAGAGTGATGGAGATGAGAGAGCAGGTATTGACAATCTACTGCCACTGACATGGTTTTAAAGCTATTTCTTATCCTTTTTTGGCCTTCAAATGTCTTGAAATGCACATATCAGAGAAATAAAAAAATGAACCCCCTGACAACCTTAAATTTAGGACCTCTTTGATTATAAAGCCCTGTCTACGGCCCCGTGTTAGGAATAAGATCAATAATGAATGTGTATATATTGTGAATGAATTTAATAAACTTAGTTAGGCTACCTAGCTTTCCTAGTAGCTTTCAGTAAATGAACGCTTCTGAGAAAATGATTCATAAATCAACCTATCAGTTGATCCTATGTTTACTTTCTTCACTGACATAAGGAAAATAATCAGCTGCATGACATGTTTTTAAAGTTATTGTTATCCAATTTTTTGGGATATGTAGATCAGAGAAATAAAAATTTTCTCGAACCCCCCTAACTAGCTACCTCACATCCGGGACCTCAGTAATTATAAAACCCTGCCATCTGCATGTTAATGAAACTAGTTAATAGTGAGCATTAGACACAAAACTGAAGTGTTAACTTTTTTAATCATACCCTCATTGGGGGCTGAGCCACAGACTGATTCATGATACACAGTGGTCACACAAATTTCAGTTCAGTTAGAACCAGATGCATATTTGTATTGATTCTAATTTGATTATTTTATTTCCAATTGTTGATTGATTTGTGTTTTGACTCCTAACCAATTTTCTACATTAAAATTTTTATTTTTATTTGGGCTAGGAAAATTCATTTCGGGCTACCAAAATCTGAAGAGTGCCTGCCCGAAGGGCTACCACCGATTTTCAAATTTTGCGAGCCCTGTAGGTGATTTGGAGGAGGACTTACAAAGGCGATGTACGTCCGTTATTGTAAGTTTCGGCAACTCTTGTAAACATCTCATCTCATAGTGTAGAATAGCGCCGGAAAGGACGAGGCCGCATTTCCGGTAAGGAAGTAGTTGCGTGCAAGAAGCCCATTAAATTGAAAGTATGCTGACCATGAAAAAAGAGGTATATGGTATTTTCATTAAAGCACCTATATTGACTGATTGGCTTTATCACGGTCTCCTCTTCACCAATAAGCTGGTGTGTGGTGGGCGTTCTGGCACAATATTGCTGCCATCGCATCATCCAGGTGAATGCTGCACATTGGTGGTGGTTGAGGAGATTCCAATTTCTATGTAAAGCGCTTTGAGCACCCAGAAAAGCATTATATAAATGTAACAAATTATTATTATTATTATTATTACTATAAAGAACATCTCGTTTACGTATGTAACCCTCGTACCCTGAAGGAGGAAACGGAGACGTAGAAGACACGGGCTCGCCACAGGGAGCCGTACTGTGGAAGAATACACATATAGGATTGCCGTAGGGATCTCAATATATGGCCCAGCCTAACACAGGTTCCACCAGTGCATACGAGTGATAGGCCTGGC
This sequence comes from Chrosomus eos, assembly GCA_036326025.1. Taxonomy (NCBI): domain Eukaryota; kingdom Metazoa; phylum Chordata; class Actinopteri; order Cypriniformes; family Leuciscidae; genus Chrosomus; species Chrosomus eos. The sequence continues at coordinate 20,035,591 of CM070822.1, forward strand.
TTCAGACATTCCACCATGTCCGATGCCGAAGGGTATGGAGGACCTTGAAATGGTTCGGCTAATAAGGGTAACTCTACTGGAGCAAGAATTGCACACGTGTCCAGTCCATAGGAGGGGAATGGCGCATCAAGCCGACACTTCAAACTTGGCTTACAGTTAAACTGGCTTCATGTGAAGGGAGCTCACAGGAAGCAGCAGTTCGACACATAGGCTAGTTCTCTAGCGAACGTGATACAGTAGGTGTCGCCACGCCCCCAACTCTATTAACATCTGTTCTTCTAGGCACTCTGTGTCCACGCCTAGGAGGGAGCAATACACTCACTTAGGAGGAGCTCACCACCCAGGTGGGCACGTGTATCTTGGGAAATCACCAAGATGAAGGCAACCACATGTAGTGGGCCAACCCCTGCTTGGAAACAGCCCTACCTTCTGCTGGTCTCCGTAACAGACAAGAGCTGGTCTGAGGTCCAGGCTTTGTATTCTGAGCACGTATAACCGCAATGGAGTGGGCGGGCAGAGTTTTCTCCAGCCAGGGCTGGGTCTGCCTCCTCCGGGGCAGCGCTTGCAGGCTTACCACCAGGTCCCGTAGGAGAGGTAGGAACCTTGGGCACATATCCAAGCCGGTGTCTCAGATTTCATGAGAGTTAGCCGGCCCGAATTCCAGGCAGTTGGCTGAAAATGCGTGCAAGCCTCTACCCTCTAGATAGAGACCAAGCAAGCAGGACAACTGTTTCTCTAAAAACAGGATTTTTAACTCACTGCCTGCAGAGCTCAAGGGAAGTCTCTGCAGTGCAGTAGCACCAAAGATTAGTCCCAAGAGGGTAATAAGGGGACGCAAGTCAGTTTCAGACTCCTTGCTCCCCTCAGAAATCTGACGATCAAGTCATGCTTCCCACGGATTTGTATCCACTGCATCATGATGTGCGTAAATACAGAGGCAACAACAAATACGGAGGAGACAGCCCTCACTTCAACCCATTAGCAGGAAAGAAGCTCATTTCAACTAATAGGTTCCACTTCTAAGGGGGAGCATGCCTCATTTGAGAGGGTGCTCTCACAGAAGTGATGGTCTCTACGGCATAAAAAATGATTGCAGTAGTAACCAGAACCTCCGCGTGCCGTTCTTTTAGAACCAGACCTGGAATTCTCCAAGGTTTAAACGCAGGTGCCATCATGCCCCATCCCTGAAAATGTACTCAGAGAAAAGGTCTGGTAGGTCTGCTATTTACCTGCTGCATCTCCTTCCTGACTTTAACACAGTTGTGTGCAAGAAGGCTCACCGGCGAACGCATTTCTGCTCGGGTCCCGGGGCCAGCTGTTGGCAGAGTTTTTTCTGTGTCGAGGGATGTCCACTCAGACTGGAGAAAAGAAAAACTGGTGGAGGGACTAGTCTGGACGGGCAACAGATGTATCTGTGCGGCCCCGAAGTGGTCCCAAACAGCTGGACTGCCCAGGGGCGGAGACTCCACTCACCCTGGCCATAGGCTGTCATGAGGCTCTTTAGTGGCACGATTGAGCAGACCAGAAGTAAGTGGAATGAAGCGACTTTAGAAGCATCGACATGAAGACATGAAGCGAAAAACAACTGATGCGTGCAACCACTTCCGTTAATTATTCCCCGCGCCACGTGGCGGAGTGTGAGATTCAGATCTCGCATGCCAATGTGCATTGGCTCGTTTTAACAGTACTCGGAGATGACAGGCTCCCTAAGCGTGATCCCAATCAGTCGACACAACGTCTAGGTCGAACGTAAACAACTGAAAGGGAACGCAATGTGCACTCGCAAGCTGCATTCCAAAACATTTCACTATACAATGTACTGTAAACAATGTAAAATCAAACTAGTATAGCAAGAGAAAATTTTGAGTTTACATGCGTTTTGGTGTCTAAAATGTGTCTACGCCGAACACGACTGTTGTTGCTTCACACAGCGCCTCATCGGCTTCAGGCTGTCTACAATACAAACACATCGGCAACATTCCACATCAATTAATTTGGTGAAATATGCTGAAGTAATATATTTCAAGAATATAAATGAGCTGCACCGTATATTGGAAAGTGACCTAGGCCTATATAATTGTGCTGGGAAAGAGAGGTATGTGAGCCTGTTTATTTTGTTTATTAAAGTTTATTTGTAAAGTGTGTTTATTGTTTATGTTTTTCAGTTTCACTTTAAATAAATGTGTTTAGGTTTGTGTTTATAATAAAGGTTGCTTATATTGAATGATTTCATTTAGGTTTGTTTTATACTTGCATTTTTCATTCCTGTTCTGTAATGAATACCGTTACATGTAAAGGATTTTTTTATAGTGTTTATAATGGTTGTAAAAGTTTAGTTTTATTTACCAGTATTTTACATTATTTTATTAATGTAGTCATTAAATATAACTTATACACCCAGGCGAATTATATCTGTTGTTTTTTTTTTTCTCTCTGCAATACTATTTTTAAACGAATTAGGCTACATCTAAAAAAAGGAGGCATCAGTTTTATGTTGGCTACTTGACGCTTCGCATCGCAAACTAGTGTAGACAGCTTCACTACAGCCATGTGTACACCAAATAATTTTTAACCAGCTGAAAACACTAGGCGCTCTGCTGGAAACACCTAGCTGTGGGAGCTTGAGAGTGTTATGCCAGCATAGCATTTTTTTTTTTTTTTTTTTTTCAGTTGTGACGCTTTGCTTGTTATTATACATAGTATCCACAGAAGTGTTATAGTATCTCATTTCACAGATAGTTTGTTTCTGTATTGTTTCTGTATGAAAATATCGATACAATGCAAAGTATTTGCTCTGGCTCTTGTTCTAAATTATTTTGTTCCGTTATAATGCTAGTTGTTCCCATCTGTTTATGTTGTACAAACAGAATGTGACGGCTGGTCAGTGTTGTATTTGTCCCACCCCTCCTCCACTGTGATTGGACGGCTGGGTAAAAACTGACAGTGATGAGCGCTCTGTTTTTTCCCAAAGTTGAACATTCTTCCACTCTCGGCGACCGGTAAAAAAACGCTGAGTGCTCAGTGCATCAGCGTGAAAAAAAACGCTCAGCACCTCGTTACGCTCATGATGTTTAAAAATGCGGCGCTCCCATTGAAAACAATAGGAAAAAAAGCTTTGGTGGACACAGGGCCCAAGGCTACATTCACCCTGTGAGCCTAAAGGTGATAATACACTTGGCAACTTTTTGAGCAATGTTACTGGGCAATGTTGCCAACAACAGGGAACCAGGTGAGACACAGGGCCACCAACCGATCTAAATTATCCAGATAGAAATTTGTTGCCAATTCTCAATGGCAAAGTGCCCAAGCAACAATCGCTCAGCAACATTGCCCAGCAACATTGCTCTAAAAGTTGCCTCGTGTATCATCACCTTAAGGCGAGACACGGCAGGCAAAAACATCGTTTTTTTTTCACTGGTCAATTTTGAGATTTTGGGCTATTTGTCTTCAATAACATGTCTTCTTTCAGACTTGAGGTGAAAAAAATTCCAAAATACACATTTGGGTGTTTATTTTACAACACTTTGTCCATTTGCGTCTGTAGATTTCTCCTAAATTCAACAAAAAGTTGTCGTTATATATCAACATGCTGCTCTGCGATCGCTATCTGCACCCTGTCATCACACACACCGTTGGAAAGCTCTCTTTCTCCTGTTCAACGCTGTCGGATCCAAATATGGTCATTTCCTTTTTATCAGCAACCAATCGTAAAAGTAAAATGGGCATTTAACTCTAAAACCGAAATCTCATTGGCTGGTGTCAATTTCTGACAACGTGATTGGTTCAGATGCATCACGTGTAGAGCTGTCACGATAACTACTTTTTGATGTGCGATATATTGCACCAAAATTAATTGCGATAAACGATATTATTGTAATTTTCAGACCATTTTATGCCACTGATTACATAATGATAATATAATAGCATAATAATGCAAGTACACTGTTTCAAAGAACGAAGAACATTTTATTCTTATTCTATTCAATATTTAGACATTGTGAAATGTGAAAAAATATATCGCAAATAAATAAAACAAGTAAATAAATCATAGCTGCCAACATTGATCATTGAGAATAATGGAGATTTCCCGGAATCCATCCCCAAAATAAGGGATTTTTTTTTACATGATTCTTACCCACAAATTTAAAAAAAAAGCACTAATCATTAACAGTCTAAAGAGTTTATAACTACGTGTGTGTGTTGTGTGTGTGTGTGTGTGTGTGTGTGTGTGTGTGTGTGTGTGTGTGTGTGTGTGTGTGTGTGTGTGTGTGTGTGTGTGTGTGTGTGTGTGTGTGTGTGTGTGTGTGTGTGGAGTGTGTGATCGATCAGAGCGCGCTTGCATGGATTAAAGCCTTGTTTATACTCGACTGGGTGGGATGGTTATGTTTTAGGTGCGATTTTAAGTTTGTTGTCTTGCCTCTTTTCGTTGCTACGGTTTTAAAACAGTCGACATACCGGCTCGTTCACGTTAATTAGCTCTCCTCTCTCGTTCGGCTTACAGTCAAAATGTTCCCACACCGGGGCTGAAGATTGCGGCTTTGAAATCAACTGGCTCGCTGTAGATGTCACGAAACAGAACACTTTAAAATGCAGTTGGTTCACGCCTTCTCTTCACCTGACGGTGTCCACTCTCTCTCTCTCTCTCTCTCTCTGTGTGTGTGTGTGTGTGTGGACACGCTGCCTGAGCCCCGCCTCCGACACAGAGTGCAGACAAGATGACAGAGGCAGCGCGATCAACTAAAATGTTGGTGGTGACATTCATTTTCATGTAAAAATGAATCTAATTATTATTTTTAATAATAAAGCAAATTATCAGTTGCAATATATCGCGGCACAAAAAATTATCGCGCTCATTTCCATATATCGTGTGATAAGTCGATATATTGACTATCGCGACAGCTCTAATCACGTGACGCGCTCTGACATTTAGATGTGTGTTTTTGACTCTTTTTCTGTTCATTTGAAGGCCATAAATGCTGTGTTATAAGTTGTAATGTGATTTAGTTGGTTTGTATTGTTGGTGCTGATGATTTGATAAGATATTGTGTCTGTAAATAGTTGTTTCCACTAAAAAAAGTATTCATTTTTACATTACAAATCTTTAAATGCTGTTTTCTCAAAATGAGTATTTTGTCATTCTCCAGTAGAAACTTCTCAGCCTGTGTAGCACCTATGTACACCAAACTTTCCAGTTATACACTTAGCAGTATTCTGAAGATATTTTCAGAGGGATTTGTTTATAAATCATTTCTGGCCTGATTTATGTGACTTTTTAATAAAAAAAATATGGCGAGAATTGATTTTTTAAGGCTATGGACAGTATATTTTGATTTCCTAGGTAATGAAAGCATATATCCTGAAATCCCTCTGAAATTCTTTTTTCATCTTGTGTGTGAACAAAATGAAAAAAATAATTTTGCACCTGGCTTTAATCATATGGTCAGATCTATCTACCGAAAATATATGCAAAATTGTGCATATTTAACGAGATAATGCCTAATTTGCATAATTAAACATACAAATTTCAAAAACTTGTAATACATTTTTTTAATATACTTGCATAAGTAATCAACTGAGAAAGTTTCATGATGATATCTATTATTTAAAAAAAATACCCTATTCACCTGTAGTGTCCTCGCCTTAAGCGCTCACTTTTGAAATATTGCTCAGATCCGATTTGTTTTGTGCTCACATTGTTTTAAATGTGGCCAATATCAGATTCTAGTGCAAACAGAACATGGTCCTCCACTGACCCGCATGCGCAAAATAATGATAAAAAGACACACGGAAGACATTAAATGAATAGATTATGTTTGTTTTCTTTGCTTAATGCGTGATCTTCTACCGAAACCAGCGAATTTAAGCGCAGGCAATATAAAAAACAAAGACGAGGATATGAAAAAAGAGAGCAGAGTTCTTCAACATTTATGATATGAGCCCTCGTGTTTTGCTTGTCACTGTAATACTTATGAGTTCTGACATATCACTGTCCTTCCACTGACTACCTTTCGCAACTGTCTTGATAACAACAGGTATGTCAAATCAAGTGACTCCCATGAGCGCAGAATTGTGACGAAATACCTCTCTGCATACCTCTCTCGTCTCAGTGCGTGCACTAAATCGCTGTCTTGCCGCGAACCTTTGTTAGATCTTATCTCAGCCCTGTTCATTCAATACGGGCCAAGAAGAGAAGCGACCAAACACCTCCACGTTTTCCCTATTTAAATACAGTTACTAGAGTAGTGTAACTCGACCAAGAACGATGACACAAAAATAAAACATTGCGCTTTTCTAAGCGTGTAAAATGGATAACTATATTGTATGGCAGAATACCATAGCAAGTGGTTGGGAGCACTTCGACTCGGCGCAGTAATATCATCTCTCGTGAAAAGTCCGCTCCCGTTGAAATGAGAGGGAGGAGGAGAGGGAGCGGACTTTTCACGAGAGATGATATTACTGCGCAGAGTCGAAGTGCTCCCAAGCACTTGCTATGGTATTCTGCCATACAATATAGTTATCCATTTTACACGCTTAGAAAAGTGCAACGTTTTTATTTTGTGTCACCATCCTAGGTGGAGTTACACTACTCTAGTAAATGTATTTAAATAGGGAAAACGTGGAGGTGTTTGGTCGCTTCTTTTCTTGGCACGTATTGAATGAACAGGGCTGAGATAAGATCTAACAAAGGTTTGCGGCAAGACAGCGATTTAGTGCACGCACTGAGACGAGAGAGGTATCTATCAACTCATCTTAGTTAAGGGAATAACATAGTTTAATATGAAAAACCAGTAGAGTATCCCTTTAAAGTCGCATGAATTCCGATATTACTGTTCAGACTGAGGTTGCATTGCAAATGGGTATCAGATTTATCAGATCTGATATCAGATTTAGAATTGATTTAGAACTGATTGAAACAATCAGATTCCATATGGTTTGTGGTGTTCACACTGTCATGACGAAAACATATATGAGTCACATGTGAGCAAAAACGTCTCGGTTACGTATGTCAACCTAGTTCCCTGAGTAGAGAACGAGACGCTGCGTCAAGCGCTGTGGGAACGCCCCTGTGTTGTGCGTCATGAAGCACGTATCGAATCAGCCCAATGGAGAGATGGAACGTCATAGGCGGGTGACGACATCGACCAGGAAACTATAAAGCACCCCAGCAACACAAGCACATCAGCTTCTGATAAGCCTGAAGGAAGCGCTAACGGGAGTGCCGGGAGTATGGCAGAACGACGCAGCGTCTCGTTCCCTACTCAGGGAACTAGGGTTACATACGTAACCAAAGAGTATAGAAGCACAAGAGGCGAAACTCTGATGCTTTTCTGGTAACAGCCACTAGGTGGCGCTTCGGGAGCGCGGCCGCCATTTTGGGATGAAGATTCCAACGGGAGTTACTGGACAACAGCACAGATAACAGTTTTTTAGGTAGTTTTTTCTTGCATTATTGAATATTTCCATTTTATGCAACTTTACACATTTACTACTATTATTATTTACCAACTCCACTTGGCCTGAAATATATTTTGTACGTTTTATATCCCCTGGATCATGCTACAAACATGATGATCTTTGATGCATTGCTATGTCCGTTATCCTATAATTGCCACAATTCTGTACAGTGGCTGTGTTTTTGTTTACATACTCTTGCTTTAACGGTCATTAATATACGATATAAGAAGTTTTCTGTAAAGCTAATTTCTATTGCTGTTATATAGGTCTAATAGTTGTAAATAGAGAGTCTGTATGCCTACTAGCTACTAGGCTACATGTTGTAGCCATTAAATAAGCGCATTTAGTTTCATATTTGTTCAAATAATGTGTTTTTTCCCCATGTTGATTATGAAAAGTGAACAGAGTCGGATATGATATCGGGAGACATGAAGTGGGTCATACATGATTTTGAGTCATTAGCCTACATTGTGTTTTGTAGAAAGCCTTTCTTTAAAATTATTTTCGTTTGTGTAAATTGTATCTTAATTTAAAAAAAAAAAATTAATCAACAAATTACCTGGATTTATAAGCAAATTTAGCAGACCATATAATCATGACATAACGGCGCGGTCACTTGCAGTGCTCATGAACTTAAGCGAATCTCATCATAAATTAACCGAAATATGCCTCAGACATGAGAAATATAGAAAGCTGGCAACTAAATCTTTAAACGAAACTATTCCAAACGAGAAGAAATAGGCTACTCTCTGATAATGTTGCACACTCACATATTATGTATGTCGAAATAACGAGATATTATGTCGAAATAACATTATAAATAATAAATCTTTAAATAGATTTGATTGAATGCTGAATGTTGTGCTTATTCGATTTAGTAAATTAAAACTCTAGTTGTGATAATCAAAATTATTAAATATTAAATATTGAAGTTTTGCTCATTTAATAATAGTATACAATGTAGGCTATAAAAGTGCGCAGCTCCCCCTGTCAATGATCTAGCACCCCCTCGGCACCTGCGTTAAAAATTATCTGGCGCTGCCCCCTCTTTTTACATAATTATTTCAACCTAAAAATGACCTCTGCACTGGACTAAATATATGTATAATATATGACTGCCGAGTGGCTTTCACCCCAAAATGGCGGAAGCGTAGCGCTGCTGCTGGGCGCTGGTGTTGCAATGGAACGTTCTATTGGCTTTCACTTCTTGTAAATATACGTTCTTTGACGTAACCGAGACGTTCCCTTATCATAGGGAACTTCGAGCTGCGTCAAGCGCTGTGGGAACGCGAATACCCACGTCGCCATAGGACCAAGTGACCGTCATGTGAGAACTAGCGCACAGAGGACGAGAGCACCTGTGCCCCAGGGTAGAGCTTAAGTCTAGATCATAGAACTTAATAAAAGTATGCGGTGAAGACCATCCAGCCGCATCACAAACATCACTTAGGGAAACTCCTGACAATAGAGCTTTAGAAGCAGCCATACTCCTAGTAAGTGCGCTCGTACAGCCAAAGGTAAAGGCTGACCAGCCGACGCATAAGCAAGTAAGATAGCCTCGACCACCCACTTGCTCATTCTTTGTTTAGACGCGGGACACCCTTTCCTAGGTGGCCCAAAACACACAAATAAGTGTTCTGATTTTCTCCACAGGGCAGCTCTGTGGACATAAGCGTCTAACGCCCTAACAGGCAGAGTAAATTAAGTTTCTCCTGGTCTGACGACTGAAATGGAGGAGGACAGAAAGCCTGCAGAACTGTAGGTCTAACAACATTAGTAGGAACCTTGGGAACGTAACCTGGTCTAGGATGCAGAAAAGCCTTAACCATGCCAGGCGAAAATTCCAGGCACGAGGGTGAAACCGACAGAGCCTGCAAATCTCTGATTCTTTTTATAGAGGAGATAGCAAGAAGAAAGATAGTTTTTAAAGTGAGAAACTTCTCAGGAACTTCTTCGATAGGTTCAAAAAGAGCTAGGGAAAGTCCTTCTAATACAATGGCCAGATCCCAGGAAGGCACCCTTGTGCGAACTGCTGGCCTCAGCCTCAAAGTGCCACGAAGGAAACGAGTTATAAGTGGGTGTCTCCCAAGAGAAACTCCACTGAAAGGGACGTGGTAAGCAGCTAGTGCCGCCAAATACACCTTTAGTGTGGAGGATAACCCAGCGGAGAAGCGCTCCTGCAGGAATTCCAGCACTGCACCCACTGGGCAGTTAACTGGGTCCTGCAGGTGTTCTCCACACCAAGAAGTGAAAAGCTTCCACTTCAAGGCATAAAGCTTCCTCGTGGATGGAGCTCTGGAGTGAAGAATGGTCTCAACAACCTCGGTTGAGAGACCGGCATCTATGAGCTGGGCCCCCTCAGAGGCCAAGCCCACAGCTTCCACAATTCTGGGCGGGGGTGAAATATCGAGCCGCCCGCCTGAGAGAGTAGGTCCCTCCTGACCGGGAGTTCCAAAGGAGAGCCGTCCAGGAGAGAGACCAGGTCCACAAACCATATTTGGGCCGGCCAGAACGGGGCTTGCCATAGATCGACCCATTAACTTGGCCGATTCCTTGGTGGCACGCAAAGATAAATCGGCAGCCTGACGCAGTTCTCGAATTACATCAGAACTGACCTCCTCACTCTCGCTCACGTCTTTTAGCAGATCAGCCTGATATGCCTGCAAAATTGACATGGTATGCAGACATGATGCAGCCTGACCTGCAGCCGAATACGCTTTACCCACCAAAGCTGATGTATTTCTTAAAGGCTTTGAGGGTAAATTCGGTGCTTTAAATGATGACGCCGTCTCGGAAGAGAGATGGCTCGCGAGCGTCTCTTCTACCCGGGAATAGGGCCATAACCATAATATTTAGCCCCCGCGATATTAGAATAAGTGGATGTTTGAGGGCTAAAAATTCTATATGAAACCGGCTTCTTTCATGATCTCGAAACCTCAGTATGGAGATCATGAAAGAACGGCAAGCACCGGCGTGGAGGTTGAACACGGGAAGGGAGAAATCTTTCATCTAACTTAGATTTAATAACAGACTCCTGCCTAGCTGTTGGCCACTCAATGTTTAATTTTGACACAGCTCGCGTGAGAACCTCCATCAGCTCTTCGCTTTCGGGAGTGTGAGGTGGCGAATCCTCCACATCTCCTGTATCAATACTGACAACATCCAGCTCCTCAGAACTGGATAGTTGTAATACTGGTGCTTCAGCCCGGGCGGAAGAAACCGCAAAGCGTGCTTCCGCAGCCGGGACTGAAGCACTGGATCTAACAGGTGAAGGCAGAGATAAGGCAGAGCCCGTCTCTAACCCCGCTGCTATATCCATCTGCGAACCCCACGATAAGAGCCGCCGCCCAGCCTCGGCTAAAGCGGGACCCGAACCGCGGGGAGCGCGCACCGAACCACTCTCCTCAAAGAGTGCCGGCGGGAGCGGAGCGTTCTCATGGGCAAACGCTCGCAATGCTCACAATCAGCTCCCTCGAGAGAAGATTGGGCATGCTGCACTCCCAAACAAACAACACAAAGATCGTGTGTATCCCCACTCGTTAAATAACGCGTGCAGGGAGGGACACACTTTCTAAACTGCTGTTCGTTCGCCATAATCTCTCAGATATATATATATATATATATATATATATATATATATATATCAGTGGTGGGCCGTCAGGGCCAGCAAGGCCTTCTCTGCTGGCCTAAACACTATCAGAATTACTGACTTGCACTTTAATATATTTTTTTATATATATATTTTAGATATATATTAGTATTAAATTATTCCCAATAGTTCATTCTCTTAATTTCATAGCTTTGCTCTTGGTCGCGCTGCTTCCAGTAGTGTGTTTTTATGTTAGAGCTTTTATCCAATCATATTTCAGCCATCATGCGTTGCCATGGCCAAACAAATCTGCCTGGAGGCCTTCAGAATCGACAGTGCTGGCGTCTGTAGCTAAAATGAATGGCAATGATACTGTTGCTTTAACCAATCAGATAATCAGTCAGATTTAATCAGCCAATCAGATTTCGCTTTGACTGCAGCGGGGCCATCTAGCAGGCGTACAATAACGTCTGCATTTTCTCGTTCTTTGATTGGATGCTCAGAGCGCGTACTATTACTGGTAGTGTCCGCATCTAGCGAACTGCCTAAACTAAAATATATTCCAGTAGATTTAATAGTTTTTCAACCCACAAATTAATGTTTATTTCCTCCTCGACCCCCAGCAGGTTCAAACCAACCGGAAAAAATCCCTTATTCAACCTGAGCTAAACGCAGAGTCACGGAACACTATTCGATCTGTCCGGGTAAAAACAGAACAGACTAATGTAAGTTATGCCACGAATGATTTTGAACGCAAAAGTCCCGCTGATCTCGTTGATTTTGTTTTTAACTCTGTGTGAGAGCATGGGGCTACAGCTGTACACATCGTCATGTTTTACGGTGACTGTCTACTGCTTCTGTCGAGCAGACACTCTCAGCCCTAAAGCGAATTAAAACTTATGCTAGAAATATGACGGGACAGACACGACATTGTTGGAACTGCAACGCAGTTAGAACCTGTACAACAATAATTGAAGTCTTCTTGAGGAAAGAAATAAGGATGGATTTTGTGTAAAAAATAATCAGTAGTTTTGGTGAGTATAATGCTTTTTTCCCCGTGGTGAATATGATTTTCTTCTTAATTTTTCTTTTAGATTTATGATCGAAACGTAATTTTTTTCAAACATTGATACTATTGTAACGTCTGAAAATGGACTATTGTAACCCTTGAACGACAAGATAAGGGAGGCTCCGTTTCTGAACTTATAATCGGATTCGGAACGCAAGAACCACTGCTGTACACAAACGCACCAGCCGAACTCACGCGCTCGTCTCTCTACCGGCTTTTCCGAACTCACAGCATTAACCCTATAACTGCCGGTGCAAAATAAAAACAACAATTATAGAGAGTTTTTGCGCTGCTACACTATTAAAAGTTATTTATTCAGATAGGACAGAAGGCCTAGGTGTGAAATGCACGGCCCGCCACTGATATATATATATATATATATATAGCAGAGTATGTAAGGACAGACAATATTCACACAGGGACAGATTCACACATAGCGCGACTGAAGGCACAGAAGCTGATGTGCTTGTGTTGCTGGGGTGCTTTATAGTTTCCTGGTCGATGACGTCACCCGCCTATGATGTTCCATCTCTCCATTGGGCTGATTCGATAGGTGCTTCATGACGCATTACGCAGGGGCGTTCCCACAGCGCTTGACGCAGCTCGAAGTTCCCTATGATAAGGGAACATCAGGTTTCAGACACATTTACCTACAGTCTGAATATAGCCTAAGTATACGTTTGTATCGCGCTGCTTGCCTAAAAATGTACAAAGTCAATCTGAAATCAAAATTCATCCTCCTTCTAATGCATGTTGTTGTTTTTTACAAACATACTTCAAAGCATGTTATTCATGTGCTTTTTAATTGCAAAAAGTAAACGTCTTGCGAATACCAATTCACATGGACTTTAACTAGCATTTAGTTTGCTTGAGTTTGTTCTGACAATTCATATCTATGTTGCTTCCCTCACTGTCAAAACACATCATAGAGAGAAAGAAAAGAGACAAGGCGAGACTATAAAAGAGGAGGAGGGAAGGGGGGCGATGGCTGTCTCTTATTTGTTGTCCTCACTGAGTAACAAATAGAACAAGGAAAAATGACAGAAGGAGAGAAATGGTAAAAAAAAAAAAAAACAGAAAAAGAAAGTGAGAAAGGCCTTGACAGGTGTCTTGAGCCTTTCTCACGTTGGGCGCCGGTGTGGTGTGTGTGTGTGTGTGTGTGTGTGTGTGTGTGTGTGTGTGTGTGTGTGTGTGTGTGTGTGTGTGTGTGTGTGTGTGTGTGTGTGTGTGTGTGTGTGTGTGTGTGTGTGTGTGTGTGTGTGTGACTGTAATTAGTTATATCACAGGTGAGAGGTAGCTGACAAGGCATGGAGGACAAGTAACCACAGTGACAGGCGAGTGCACTTGTGGGCGGCGGCTCTTGCACCATTTTAGGAAAATGGCCAATCACGACTGAGCAGAGAGTGCGTGGGCAATTAATTACAACCTCCTGTCAACTGAATCAGACATCAAACCGCAAGCCAAGAGACAGAGCACCTGTGTGTCTATCACAAGAGTTACCAGTCATGACTGTATGTGTGTGTTTGTGTGTCCAGTCTTGGCCAAGCTGTCTGGGGTTTTTAAAAAGCTCAGCCTTGTTAGTGAACACATATATCAACACAATTTGTGTGCAAATAAAAGCTTCTATCAAGCACATGGCAGAGTGTGGGTGTGTTTGTGGGATGGAGGTGGTGCTGGGAGATAAGTGTATATTTGTGTTGTTTATTGATTTCTTCCCTTCTTTCTTCCTTTAAGGCCGATCTCAGATTACACCCACCAATACTCAACTCACCCGGTGGCATATACGCATTTGTGTAGGTGTGTATGTGTGATCTTTAAAGGAAATAGATCACTTCACTTCACTGTGGGGGGGGGTGGGGGGGGGGGGGGGGGGGGGTGCATTGTATATTATTTCTCATTTCATCAGAGTCAAAGATGTAGGTATCTTTCTGTCTGACTCTCCAAGCTTGTAACAGCCCATTAAACATGTATCTCTTTGTCTAGTCACATGTTTGATTATGTCTAAAACTATCAATCAAACTGTCTTTTTTTCTGTTCATCTTTATCACTGTCATAAGACCTCCCCTCACACACAAAATAAACCATTAACCACCCTATAGCAATTGTGTAGGAACGTAGGAAGCACACATATGATGTTATTATTCAATTATCATCCCAGAACTTCAAACTGCTCAAGTATTCAAACTAGAAAAGGCCTAGATAGATAGAGAGACAGATAGACATTCACACTATCACACAGAACCATTGAAACCACAACAACATACAATTACCTTGGCCTAAAAATAACTTCAACAGGTACATTTACTTTGGATGTGAAGGAACTCCAAGAGTTAGCTCAAATGGTTTCCTATGCCATGAAAAGATCAATTAAAATGAACATCCCAATCACAATCCAGCTCAAACTTTTTAAATTAATAATTGATTTATATGGCATTTAAGTCCTCCTATACAATTTAGTTTTTTTTTTTTTTTTTATTGGGAAAAACATCCAATTGAAACTATTAATTTAGAATTACGTAAAAGAATACTCAAAGTACAAAGAAAAACGCCAAACAACGGATGAAGGGCAGAATTAGTCCATCTCCATCTAAACATCCGAAAAAGAGCCATCGAAATCTGGAAATATGTAAAAACAAATGACCCTAGCACATACCATTACAAAGCCCTACAACACCAAGAGCTGAACCTAAAGAAGACTACCCTCTGCCAGCTGGTGCTGAGACTGACTGACCTCACACCTGCAGAGATCAGCCAGCCTCAGGACAAACACACATTTTAAACACAGAACAAGACAAGTACATCACCCATTGGACAAAAACTATTAAAAACCAACAAAAACTGCAATGTTATTCAGCTCTACATTGACAATACACTGTTGCAAACTAACTTAGCACAATGACAGATGTAAAACTCAGACTCATCAAGCACAGTCCGGCCATGGAGACGGGCCGGTGTAGACAGACAATTTTTTGCAATTTTTGAATTGAATTGATGGACAGAGAGACAGACAGGTATACATATAAAGAGACAGACAATAGATAGATAGATAGATAGATAGATAGATAGATAGATAGATAGATAGATAGATAGATAGATAGATAGATAGATAGATAGATAGATAGATAGATAGATAGATAGATAGATAGATAGATAGATAGATAGATAGATAGATAGATAGATAGAGACTGACAGTTAGACAAACATTGATTTTTGGTTCAGATAGATTTCCTCATTTTTCTGCAGCTTCTCTGTCTCCACTGAGACGGTGCTGCTATAATTGGTTCTCTTTGTGAGTTGCTTATGAGACAAATGAAAGTGGGTAAGGTTCTCTAAATGACAAATCAATAAAGTGCTTTGCTTACAGCTGTCTTTAACACCACCAGAAACAGCGGCCAGCAGGAGGACGGTTGTGAAGGGGTTTGTGTAGTCATAAAGAACAGTGTTGCGTTTAAGCTGTAATGCCAGCACAGCACTGCAACAACAGAATTACAAAGCGACGTGTACTAGGCCATGATCGCTTCAAAGGAAACGATTTTCACACAAAAGGGCTAATAAGCTAATAGCCGCTCGCTCAGACCTTCTGCTCTCGCCAGCGCTTCTGATAACGCTAATGTGTTTTGTTTTCATATGCAAAGTAATGCTGTGTGTAAGAGAATAAACTCAATTACCTCAGTGTGGGACAGCTTTAAAAATGGCAATCTTTGTAAAATTATTATAAGTTGTTTTGCTAAGGCTTTTCAAAACCATTTGCCTTCAGTATTTAACAGCATATAACACATTCCCCACCGTCTGTGTTACAGACGTGAATTATACCTCAAATGTGGTTTAATGAGGAGAATGCTATTACTTTTCTAAGAGAACAGACTGAATAGTTTTGTCTGCAACAATAAAATGAGTGAAAAAAAAATCCCATAGACTTAAACTGAAGGAGGGACAATTAATTGTAAAAAATAATATTAATAATATTTGATGTATTCATTTACATGACTTTCTGAAATATAAAATTTTAAACTTTTAAAATGGCTTTCCAAGTTTTCCAAATAATAGTTATAATAAAATTACATGCTATTATTTTAAATAATACATGTAAATATGGTAAATAATTTTAAATGTATTCAATTTAAATGAACAAAATGTTCATTTTATTTAAATATATAAATTTGTCACTGGCATGTGTAACACACCAACGGCTGTGGTTAGAATGGCTGTTTGTTTGTTTTTGTTGTTGTTGTTTTAGTAGTAGTAGTACTACATGTATTAGTATAAATGTCCAGCCCAGGTTGAGACTAAAATGAGGCTTTAAGTGATAGAAAAAATATTCATTGAATATCTCGTGCTGCCTCAAGGCCTCAGAAAGTATTTTTTTTGTTTCTTTCAGAACATTTGAAAGCCAACTGAACAGCCTGTAAATGTATCCCCTAAAGCCTCAATTTCATTTATGTCAAATTAAACTGAGGTTATGGTCTATGATAAGGATTATGAGATGAGTTTACAAGAGAAAGATCTAAACATGTCTATTCTGCAGACATACGGTTTTGGTAAAATAAATCGCAGTGTTGCAGCATACGGACATATACTTATTTTGCGGTGACACTTTAAGGGAAGTCCAAACTTCATCCTTTCTTGCTCTGTCCTTCTATCAGACAGCATCTTCTCATCAACCTTCTCAATTTGATATATGTGTGTGTGTGTGTATCTACCCAGCTCCAAAATGGATATGTGGAGAGCGATCAGGCGAAAAATAGCTGCCACACACCAGTACTGGATCTGATGAGCTGATGCCACACACACACACAACACACACACACACACACACACACACACACACACACACACACACACAACACACACACACACACACACACACACACACACACACACACACACACACACACACACACACACACCACACACAGGGTTGTGTGTGTGTGTTGTGTGTGTGTGGTGTGTGTACAAACTACAGTATATATTCTGTACAAACAACAGTATATATTCTGTCCCCAAATAATAACCCTAACCCTAAACCTACCCATCACAGAAAATGTTCTGCATTTTCACATTTTCAAAAAAAAAAAATCATACTGGATACTGGTTTTACAGGATCGTATTTGACACTGAGCGCTGGCCTATCAATTCACCCGTGCATGTGTGTGTGATGGATGTGTTTAGCATGGAGAGTAGGTCAGTATGTGTGTGTGTGTGTGTGTGTGTGTGTGTGTGTGTGTGTGTGTGTGTGTGTGTGTGTGTGTGTGTGTGTGTGTGTGTGTGTGTGTGTGTGTGTGTGTGTGCTGTTTTTGTGTGTGCTTGTTTTTGTGATATATGAGGACACAAATGTGTATAATGACATGGGTATTACACTGATATTACAATTTACACGTGATATATGAGGACATTGCACGCGTCCTCATATTTCAAATAGCTTAAAAAACATAATTTATTTTTTTTTTAATGTAAAAATCCAGCATGTCTCCTGTAAGGGGTAGGTTTAGGGACAGGGGCAGTGTAGGGGGACAGAATATATAGTTTGTCCAGTATAAAAGTCATTACGCCTATGGAATGTCCTCATATATCACAAAAACAAACATGTGTGTGTGTTTGTGTGTGGTGTGTGTGTGTGTGTGTGTGTGTGTGTGTGTGTGTGTGTGTGTGTGTGTGTGTGTGTGTGTGTGTGTGTGATTATTGAACAGTGGTCTGTCATCTCTCTGTCTGTGGTCGATATAAGCATTCTCTCACTGCCGGGAGGCTTAGACGTGCTTAGAAGTCCCACTAAAATTCCTTTTTTTTTTTACTTCAAACTAGACAATACAGATCTGTATCAGCCGATCAAACCAGAGAGAGAAAGATTGAAATAGAAAGCATTACAGCTGCCTATATTGTATACGCTGGATGGACAAGAGAAATGATTGATCTTCAATAATATCTGTGCTAGTTGACCTCTTTTGTAATTTTAACATTTGAAATTGAAACATTTTACACAGTGAAATCCAGTAATGACTATACGGGAATGTGCCAAAAACACAAAGGCACCTGCAGATGTATAATGGGTCATCTGGGTTGTAAATAGGGGCTTCATGTTTCGGTGCATTTCATGATCCAAATCATCCACTATGTATCAACACTGCCCTCAATGGGCCCTATTTTAACGATCTAAGAGCATGGTCTAAAGCGCACGGTGCAAGTGCCCTTAGGTAGTGTCCGAATCCACTTTTGTTAGTTTAACGATGGGATAAATGCTCGGCGCCCGACAAAAGATCTAAAAGGGTTGTCCTTATATTCTCTTAATGAGTAATGGGTGTCTCAGAGTCTCATCTCCCATTCCCTTTAAAGGCCAGTTGCGCTCACGCCATGGCGGATTTGCTATTTACATGGCGGAAAAATGCAACGCTTCTCTTGCGAGGGATCGGATCTGCTAGTGCGCGAGGTTAAAGTGCACAAAAAGACCATGTATGGGACAAAGTGTACGTGCATTGTGGACCAGCCTATAGGTGCACATTACTAACGCACTCTTTACGTTAAGTTTAGACCAGGTTTTTGTTGGTCAATGGCATAGTCTATTTCAGTTGCCTCAAAATAGCAACGCGCCAACAATGCGCCTGAACACACCTCGTTTTTAGACCAGCACATGGACGCACAAATGGTGCAAATGCATTTGTTATTTAAACAACGTAGCGAAAGACGTGAAAATGATTACTGCATCTGGCTAAAACAAGCAAAAAACACTTGCATTGCTCTGGGTATATGATAGGGCCCAATGACTTCAATGATAATTTTTGATTCAATTATTCTTTTTTTTTAGTCATAGTCATTGTCTTTTGATAAACTATTCTTTAGATATTATATTCAATATCAAGATGGACAGCATTGTGCAAAATGTAGCGACTGAGACCCATCAGACAAAATTATTTGTTATGGTTAACAAATAATCTTTAAAGCTCGCTCTGGGACTGGTGGCCCCATCCCCCTAGCGGGTGTGTATCCCCCATGGATACGATCAGATAAGTTGGTTTTATTGCTGTCAAAGGAATGTGGCCACATGCCCAAGAGAGACAATGGGAAGACAGAAACAATATTTAATACAGACTTTGCTGCATTAATCATAAACTAACTGATATGAAAGCTTTAGGATAAGTTCTGCCAGGAAGACTTAATTGACCCTTCGCGTGGAGCTTGATTGACAGGTGTTCTAACCAATCATACTTCGCCATCCGCCATTTTGTCCGAAAAAGCAGCCAGTAGAGTTGGGAGGATTTGAACTTGGTAAAATGAATATACTGACGCCTTTCCGCGGTTAAAACAACATTACTTCTTATGTTCGTTCATGTTTATTTGATGCTATAAATGAACTAGAAGGAAGAGATGATCGGATCACGAGCAGCTTTGACGGATGCTCTACAGCGATCTGTCACGGCACATTAAAGAGCCCCAAAACGGTATTTATTGTTGAAATTTCTTTCAAAAAATGACCACATTTGAAAGCTGAGACTTTGTTTAATATGTTTAATGTCAAAAGTAACCGAAAAGTATCCTGGTCTGTCCTGTCTGTCCGCGTGTTGTCAGTCTCCTCTCTGCTCCGCGATGTATTTTTCACTGCGATGAGAACATGGTGAGAGTGTGAGAGCGGCGTAGCTTGTCGGAACATAGCGACAGTAACTAAGGAGGGCGGGTCTTTGCGAAGGGTAAATTACTGCGTCACTCGTTACCTTCGAGTTTATCCAATCACGCCCTTATTCTTATCGTATAAAAGATCGGTACTTACACATGTTTGAGTTCGCAGATGCCGACACGACAACAACCTCCACCCTCCCCACCACCACCAGGATGGTCCCGTCTATACTTCCCTGGGGGGTGGCTGCGCCCCTGCCTTCGTCTTCAGGCAGGAGATGCTGATCCGCTACCCTCGGATTACGATCTATGGACGGGGCCTACGCCAAAAAACTTTACAAATAATTTAGGGCTGTCAGTTAAACGCGTTATTAACGGAAACCATGTTAACGCAAACCCATTTTAACGGCGTCAATTTTTTTATCGCGCGATTAACGGTCTTTTTGACCTAGCAAAATTTGTAGTTTTCTTTCACATGCTTTTGCAACAGGACGCGGCATGCGCGCGCTGCGCTATGAAACACATTCATTTCAATGGCTTGCGCCGCGCAAGTGCTTCGTCGACCAAAGCGCAAGCGGATCTAGACCGTAAACAAAACAACAGGCACGCCGCACACACTCGTTTGGGCTTGCGAGCCGGCCAAATAGTTAACCATACGTTTTGAGTGGATGACGAGCGCGAGACGCCGAAATGGATGCCAATAAGATTCTGAATGGAAGGTTTACTTTTAAAAAGTTGCCAAATGGTTCCATTGACAAGACCAAAGTGATCTGTGTGTTTTGTCGTTGTGAACTGAGCTATCATCATCGCAGCACGTCCAGTCTGAAACACCGCTTGATGATGGCCAAGCACACACACACACACACACACACACACACACAGCTGATGCGAATTCTCCGCGGCGCGCCCCCTCGGCAATATCAGGACCTAGTCAGTATTTATTTCACCTTTTTATTGATGGACACAGTGTTACATTGTGTGAGAGATTATTTGCTCCAAGTGAGAATTTTAGTGAGAATTTGAACACAGTATATGCCAATGTTGTTTTCAATACAAAAGCATTTGCACAAAGCAAGCCGATCCACTCGATACCATGTTGATAAGAGCATTATAATGAGAAAAAATAATGGGACAAAAAGAAATCAGGAGACATTTAGAATAGATAAAAATGTGCGATTAAAATATAAACTAATGTTTAGGCTAAATCTAGTTTTTTCAAATAATAACTTGCCTGACGATTTATTTAGCAACTTGAGATATTTATAGTCCGCTCAGCATGTAGAACCCTTCAGGTTCAAAAATGCATTTTTTTTTTTCATGAAACACAAAGGTAGGCATAGTTATTTTTTTATTACACATAAAACACTGTGTTATACTACTCTACACTAACCACGTCCTCCGAAGCACCGCTGTAGGTCGACTCTCCGATGCTGGACTGGAGAGCCGTCAAATAATGTCTGTGACAGGCCATCGATGCGAGAGCAGTCTGCGGGCTTACTGGACTCGTCAGTCCGTGAGAGACTGAAGATGAAACAACGAAGTCGCTCATTGTTGTATTAGTAGGCTATGTAATATCTAACTAACGTTAGATGTTTGTTTTGATGGAGCAAATCAACACGTTCTCACCCCAACGCGTCATCTAACTGACAATTTTGACCATGCTTCAATATCCGACGCTTTAGGCACCCTTTAGCGTCAGTTAGTTGACGCGATCCTAGGGCGTCATCTAACTGACGCTAAAGGGTGCCTAAAGCGTCGGATATTGAAGCATGGTCAAAATGATTCCCAAGGCGATACTTTGACTGCCTGTTGCTATGGTTACTCACAGCTGTTGTAGGAGGCGCATTTATTTATTAATTTCGAATGGTAAACAGGCAGTTTCACCAGAACTACTTTACTAGGTGTCCTCTATCACTTTTTAACAGACACCCTGCAGCCAATCAGAATCGAGAATTCACCCAGACCATGGTATAAATGCGATTAATCACAAGTTAACTATGACATTAATGCGATTAATCGCGATTAAATATTTTAATCGTTTGACAGCACTAAAATAATTGCTTGCTGGGCTGCCAATAAATGAATGCTTTGTTACATAATTTTATCTCCTGAGTCTTTCTGGTAGAACTATAAATAAACATGCATCCCAGAAACGGTGTGAATGATTTACTGTCTTGTGTACTATTATGTATATACTATGGTATGTATTTTATTATACAACCAACCAACGGTCAATGTAACCTCACCTGTATCATGTCTCCTACCTAATTAATCCTCATTTAATGACTCACACTTTGATGTACATCACCTTCTCTTAGAATACAGTGTGGATGTGTTATATGTATCTTAGCATTAATCAGTCCCTCCAGGATTTCGCGATGTCGCGATCGCAACTATTAACGCAACTTCAACAAATCCACGTGAATTCAGTGCGCCTTGCAATTTTGACCAATCACCGCAACTTTTCTGCAACTTTGACCAATCATCGCGCCGCGGTCCCTGCAAAGCGGCGTCATACGTCAGCAAACTCGCTTGTTTTGTTCAGAAGACGCAGCAGATGTGGGCTGCCAACGTCTCACATTTAGGCTACAAAAATAACAGCCAGTGTTGCCAACTTAGCGCCTTTAGTGACAAAAAAAAGCGACTAGAGACAAATCTAGCAACTTTTTGGACAAACCTCAGTAACCAAATGTTGCCAGCACAATCCTGCGAGCGCGAGGTTTGCTTTCTCCCTGCCGTCACATCTCTCTCTGCGTCCCTGTTCAGTGAACGGCTGATCGGAGCAGCGGCACGGCCGCTGACAGACGTGAATGAGTAGTGTTGTTTCTACGGTGACGGACTTACTATGACAGTGCATTAGTTCACCCAGTTCCCGAACTCTCTAAATTCAGATCATTTTACACATAAAAAATAGCTACTCGTTATATTGCCTGACAAAAAATAAATAAGGAAACGAGAACGGCTTTATTGGATATTCGGCTATATTATATTATATTATATTATATTATATTATTAAACTTTAGATTTTTCCACCATTCAACTTTTGTGGCTATTCCTAAGAAAACTGTATTTTGCACTTTAATAGTATTGGCATATTTCAACATAATGCTGCTTAATGTTTGTGAGTTTGTCAGATCTTGTTTAAAAAAAGCTTAGTTTGTTAGATTTTGCTGTCTTTAAATCGTTTGTTTTGCCTTTTTATAAGGTTACTAAAGGTTAGTTAGTGGGTTTGTTCTCATTAACGTGTTACAAAGTGAGAACGTTTGTCTCTGAAGTAAATTCTGGACTACATTAGAGCAGATGATGAACAGTGTTTTCTGTGGGACATAATAAGTCCCTTCGGGGTGGCCTTTGGGCTTTTTCACTTAGTAAACCTATAACATGCACAAAAATAGATATATAACACAATAAAGGGAAAAGCCAAAAAGCATAATATAAGCACTTTAAGTAAAAATCTAGCTACATTTGCCGTTTTAACCTACAAACAAATGCAGAAGAACATCGCAACTTTCATCGCAACTTTTTAGAAAAGCGGCCGCAACATCAGGCATTTTAGGCCGCAACAATCACAAAAAAGGCCCGCGAAATCCTGGAGGGACTGATTAATGAACAGAAAAAGGGTAAGGCAGAGGTCTAACCACACTTAGGACTCATAAATCTTGCCCACAGAGGAAACTCCCGCCAGAAAGTCCACCCTTCTCATTGGTAAAGCAAACTTGGAGAGGTGTGACTTTTCTCAGGCTTTATTAGAGCCAGTCCAGTCCTCTTAGTTTTTCTCATCCGGCCGCAACACTGCTTCTGCTGATACTGGGGATGCCTTTCACTGGGGCCCCACGGCCCAGTAGGCCGTGAGCACCGTCGGCCATGCTTTCAGGCTCCCAAAAGGAATCAGACTGCCTTTTCTTCAATCCAAAAAACTGCAACCTTACCATCACTGAACGGGCAACGATCAACTCTTGTTTTGCTGGACCTCCGGGCTGCTTACTTCGTCTGGGTGTCTGAGACCCCCTCCCCCAAACGGCTCATGGCCCCTGCAGGCTATGGCCACACCCTACCAGGCCTTGACTCAACCAGCCATGTGCTCATGGAGAGAGAGAACTCTAAACCAACTTCCACATTTGAACACTCACGGAACCATCAACGACTTCGAGAATTGTGCAAGTATCAATTTAAACAAAGTAATTTGAAAATACACCAATGGATCTTTTCATAGTTCCCTTTCCGATTTCCAGTTCCATGCTATCACTCACCCTTTTACCTATACATGTGTTTATGTATGTATGTATGTATGTATGTATGTATGTATGTATGTATGTATGTATGTTTGTTTAGTTTAGTTATGTTAGTGATTTAGTTAATAAACTTGTACACAATATGTTTTTGGTTCTGATTCACTGCTTGTAGACAATGTCTCTTTTACGATTTTGATCTTGTTACATGCTCAAAGCGCTGTACATGCTAATAAATAATTATTTCCTGTAGCCATGGAAGATACGCCTTTTCTTAGAATAAATGAATAATCAAAAGAGTTTGTTGGAGAAACTGATTGATTGATTTTAATATTAAGTTAGCTACATGAAGTTAATACAATTAACTGACCCAAATATTCATAATTAATCATAACCAGTTATAATATAAATGTGTTAAAACTGCTCTAAATATTAACATATTGTAGAGACTGTTGTTCATTTTCTGCATTTTAGTGACTATACGATATTGCATTATATGTAGAGTTCTGCATTCTGACCAACATAACTTCAAGTTTATCTCTGCAATCACTTCATTCATTAAATGTCACATAAAGACATTTTAATTTTTGACATTATAAATATTTCTTTTTTTATTTAGTACTATGAATGAAGGCCATGTATCAATGATACCAAGATTGAAATCTCTATAGCTGTGGGTATACAATGAGTATTTATAGCTATTACACATTATTTTATCATTATAAACCAGTAAGGCAGGCAGTGAGGGAATTGTGTTAAAATTACATCAATTTACAAGTTATAAAGTGTTTTGTAGCTATGTGGCCGCTAAGTTTTTTTCAGTCATTTGAATTGGCTATATGACTCAACATCAATGCTAGACTAAGACACTCTTCTCCGTTTCTCAAATACATAAAGCATTAGCCTTTATATATAGTGCTGAATAAAGAAAATGCTGTACTTATTCAAAAACTACAAATTATTTATTTACCCTTGCATTGCAAACAAGCAGAGATGGTCTCCATAAAGTCAGGCACTTCATTCACAATAGAGGCGGGTGGAGTAATGAGGTTTACCGACAGTTTGAGGATCCAATAGAGTTACCAGGTTAAGTCTCAAGCTATTTTTAATACTTTTCATTAGTTAAATATTTGCAAAAAACAGATGTAAAGGGTGACCATTTTATATATTGAAATATTAAATAGGCCTATTTAAGTTTTGAATGCTTTTAAAGAAAAAGCTCACCCCAAAATGAAAATTCTGTCATTATTTATTCACCATCATATTCTTTTAATCCTGTATGACTTTCTTTCTTCTGTGGAACACACAAGGAGATGTTAGGCAGAATGTCAGGGACTGACAGCCTCAGTCACCATTTGCTTTCAGTGCATCTTTTTTTTCCCTCTCCCATACAATAGTGAATAGTGACCGTGGCAGTCATTCTGTCTAACATGTTCTTTTGTGTTCCACAGAAAAAGGAAAGTCATACAAATTTAGAACGACATGAGGGGCGAGTAAATAATTCTGAGACGATGACAGTTTTTTAGAGAGACTTTTATGCTGTAGATGTAGATTTTAACCCAGATTGAGGGGGGTGTGGCCCTATTCGAGGCTTGTCACAACCAACTTTTTGTCCCAAAAAATACTCAATTGTGTTATCATTACGATAATTTTACTGCTCCTGATAGAGTCTGAGCCTTTCTGATCCCAAATCGTAAATACCTAGAAGTCACGTTTGGTCATGCAAGATTCTGTGAGATCTGTCTGTGTAATTGTAATATGTGTACACGAAATAACCAAAATGCCCACCCCATAGATCACATTTTTCGAAATGACAGCATGTGTGTGGCAACATAACCCTGGAGTATTGATGACACAGAGTGATAGCTAAGCAGATTGTAAATGCAAGCACAGGCATCATCCTGCAGAGCTGGTTAGAACATATTCCACAGAACTGCCAGTGACACGCAGGCGAATGATGCAACACTTTCATGCCACAAGGAAACTATTGCACTCGCGCACACATACACGAGAGAGATGACAGCCCAAGAACCCCAAATCCCCTTGACTAATCCCACACCATCGCAGAAAGAGAGAGAAATATAGAATTTAATAAAAAGAATAGACGGAGGATTAAATTAAAGCAATGTGGAAGAAAGCCCAAAGTGCACGATAACTGTTGTACTGATGAAACGTTCAGCATCAGCTGTTAAGAAATATCCTTGTCTTTATGTACGAATGTAAGAAAGACCAATCACAATTCAGTATGCAAATGACTGCATGAAGGTGGACCAATCACAATTTAGTCAAATTTTCATGACTATTTCTTAATGTAAGATGAAGGAGATTTTCAAACTTTAGAGAAAGTTCTTTATGATACTTTATGATATATATATATATATCAGAAAAAACTATTAAAAAACTAATAATTATATTTTATTTTTCTATGGTTTAAATGGTTAATGCAGCAGTAG
Organism: Chrosomus eos; assembly: GCA_036326025.1. Classification (NCBI taxonomy): domain Eukaryota; kingdom Metazoa; phylum Chordata; class Actinopteri; order Cypriniformes; family Leuciscidae; genus Chrosomus; species Chrosomus eos. Next base: position 20,061,988 of record CM070822.1, read on the forward strand.
TCAAGGACTTAATACTAACACATATTTGTGTGGATGCAGCACTGGATAAAGCAAAAGTTTTCAGATATCAAAGTTATCAAAGCAATTTTAAAAACACTTTTACACGAACTTATTTCTATGTACTATACTATAGTATAGTAGTATAGTTTAGTATAGTATAGTACGTATAGTGAAGTATATAGTAAGACCAGCAGCACTTAAAAAAGATAAAATAAAAAAATAAATTGAATACATTAATTAGCTTTAATATATTCTATTTAATTCATTCATTTACACTGTAACACAATTTCCGTTATTAATCATCTTAAACCACCTACAGAGCACACGCTAATCACCAACCTAAGTGTGTGGTAATCATTACATTTGTTCAATCAAGAAAGCATATACTTTAATTATGTGTGTAGTGAAGTGCCGCTGTTTGTTGACGTCTTCCCTGTAGAGTGAGACTCCGCCCTAGATGCACGCAGGTGATAAGCATTCAATTCATTGATAATTAAGGTAAAATCCTTCCAAGGGGTATATTAAGGTGGCGGCGTTGTCACCGGAGATTGCGTGAATGTGCGACCGCGTTCTAGCACGTCATTATTGTTGCGACTGTCTGGTGCTTTGGCTGAGGTGAGTGTGGCAGCTGGTTTTCGTTGTGCTTTAGCCTAATGAACATTAGAATGAGTGTTACTCTTGTCAGGTTCTGGGCTGTTCGCAGAAAAGCACACGTTGTGCTGAGGGTTGCATGCCTGGCAACACACGCTGTTTTCCGGATACCACCGTTTCGGTATGAATTGCATTCAGCATCGGGGATGTATTGCTGCTTGACTTCCTGGTAGGTCTCTCTTTGGCCCTTTCGGCTGTATTTAATTAATGAGCGAATAGTTAATATTATGGGGTCTGTGTATTCCAGCGTATCATTGGGCTTTTTCATCTCTTCCCGACTGGACGAGTGGCGCGATCTCCGCATGTTTGGTATGTGCGATCAATTGTACAACAGTAAATTAGTGCTATGCATATTTTAGCTCATAGTCCGGCTTTTGCAGGTGAATTGATCTGCCGTTTTAAGGGCACTTGAAGACTACACTTGCCTGCTCTAGGACTTGTCGTCGTCGCTGCTGTTCTGTTCCTATTAATGTTTTTGTTTTGTTTTTTTTTCTCATCAGCATGTTTCAGACAGTGTAGTTGCTCACGTGTGAGCGCGCTTCCGCACTGCTGATGTATTTTGCTTTTGTTTGAGTTATTTTGCTTGTGTGTAATTAATTTTGTTTTGTTTTTCTGTGTAACTTACCTTTTGGGTTTGCTTGTTGATTTATCCGTTTGTTCTGTAATTGGTGTTTTGTTTTCTTAGTTTTGGGTGCTGTTTTGTGCTTTATTTGTATTATAAATACTGTTTATTTTCTTTGCTCACTGAGATTATCCCCGACTGGTCCCAAGGAAAAGAGGGATTGTGAGTGGTGACCGGCCTGGGGAGATTGTTCCTGTTGGCCCATAGCGATCCATTCACAATCACTGAATGCAGGTTTGAGTGGATTACGGAGTGTTTTCCTTTGTTATGTATATTATTGTATGTCTCGTATGTTGCGTCCTGTACATTGGGTACCCATAGGTGAGGATAATTGTTCGATTTATTTCGTTTGATTTATGTTTTTTTTGTAATTCTTTATTTCTTGTATTTTCAGGCACTGTGAGCCCGGAGCAGGAGGGCTAGTTGTCCAATTTTGGTGGCGGGTCCTGATGAGACACAGTGTGTAGTCTGCAATCCATAGTGATTGGTCTTGGTTGACGTGATTTTGAGTGTGACGTGTAGTGCACGTGTGGGTGCTCTTTTATCATCGCCGAGACTAGCGACGTCTGGCACTGGCTCGTCCTGCTTCGGGTGATCACGAGTCCTGTGAGCTGTTTATTGTGTGACGGTATAATTGAACCTAACTGGCTGGCACACCAGTATTTTATCCTTGTCTAAATAAAGAATATATTTTTGTATTTTTCCATATCCACGTCTCAGAGTATTTATGTAAGGGAAACACCGAACCTGTGTGTCTTTAATAGGACACTTCCCTGGCTTAGCGACCAGGGTGGCGTAGTCGATTTTTGTCCTTTCTGTCTCTCTCTCTAACTCTCTCTCTGTCCTCACTCTCGCGTACTGCACGCCACATTTGGCGCAGTCGGCAGGGTTTCCTTTTTTTTTTTTTCTTCCTTGTGTAGATCTGAGGCGTGGATATATGTGTTCTTGTTGTTTTTTTTCTTAGTTGTTGGGAACAGAGCAGCAGCGGGGACAGTGACCACAGGTAACTCTATTTGGTGATTCTTGGCTGGTCTTCCTTCCATTGGGTTTTTGTAGAAATGGAGGATGAGTTGCAGGAATTGAGGGAGCTTGTGGCCCAATTACGAGCTGATAATACAAAGTTGCGGCAAGATCAAGCTCTTGCAGGGCCTTTAGATCTGGGCCATGGTTCCAACGTACCTAGTCCGTCAATCGCTCCTCCTCAGGCTATTGATGCGGGTGCCATTCCTATGGAGAGGTACGTTTTTATACCGAGGGAACGAAGGTGCCCTAAATTTAATGGTAGGTCTGGTATAGGAATTAATGAATGGGCTGAGGAGGCACATGCCTGCATGCGGTCCCGTCATTTGTCCACAGCCGACAAGGCTTTCTTCCTTTTCGACCATTTAGAGGGGGAGGCACGTGATGAGATAAAGTATAGGCCTGTTGGGGAGCGGGAAGATCCCGAAAAGATTATCACGGCTTTGAAAGAAGTATATGGCTGCTCCAAATCATATGTTGCCTTGCAGGAGGCCTTTTTCTCCAGGAGGCAACATGATGGTGAGACTCTGTTGGAGTTTTCGCTTGCTTTAATGAGCCTTTTGGAGCAAGTCAAGCAGCAATCGCCTACTGTCATGTCAAATACCGAAACCTTGCTTCGTGATCAATTTGTGGAGCATGTGGTCGATAGTGCTCTTCGCCGCGAGCTTAAACAGTTGGTTCGTCGTCAACCTAGTGCCACTCTGTTGGAGGTTCGCAGGGAAGCTATTAGGTGGGAGCAGGAGGGCATGATGGGTGGGGCAAGAGGCCGCAGTCATTCTCTCCCCTCGGCACATGGTTTTCAATACGGTGTACAGGGTGTTCGTCCGGGTAGTTGTGACTCTCCTCAGCGGTCTGAGATGGGTGAGTTAAGAGAGATGTTAAAACTGCAGCAACAGCAGTTAACTCAACTCACACAAAGTCTAGCTCGGTTACAGGACCCTTTTCAGCGTTCTCGTAGTCAACCTCGTCCTTTTCGCAACAGTTCGGTTATCTGTAGAAGGTGTCAAAAACCGGGGCATTTCGCGAGGGAGTGTGATGGGGAACGTGTTCCATTTCGGGCTCCCGCTGCTACTAGAGATGACCCGGGGCCCAGTGAGGGGGAGTTGCATCCTTCAGGCCCGTTGTCGGAAAACTAGCCCCCGCTGAGTTGCAGAGCCACAGCTCGGTGGGAGGGGACATCGGCTCAGACGTGTTGCATATTCCTGACCCCATGTTAAAGTTGATGTCACCTTGCCCTCATATTAATGCTCTTATGGGTGGCATTTCAGTACCATGTTTGATAGATACTGGGTCAATGGTATCTACTCTTACGGAGAGTTGCTTTTTAAAGTATTTTGAGCCATGGGGACAGGAACGCCTTCGGACCTGTCAATGGTTGCAACTTAAGGCTGCAAATGGACTTTCCATTCCATATATAGGATATATGGAATTGGATGTTGAGCTTTGCGGGAAATTAGTACAGCAATGTGGTGTGCTAGTAGTCAAAGACCCTCCAGGTGGCATGTGTGCTAAGGTCCCTGGGTTTTGGGGATGAATGTACTGGGCAGGTGTTACCAGGGGCTCTTGGGACAACATGGCCCCTCCCTTTTTGAATTTCCATCAGTAGCGAGTGCTCCCTGCTCTGTTGTCCGGGCATTGCAACATTGCCACCAAACCAGCGCTTGTCCTGCAGTTTTGGAAACAGGTCAGGTTAAGACCCGCGGCCCTCGGGCATACCGCATACCCGGTGGCACCATTAAGCTGGTAGCCGCAACTTGTTCGGAGCATTATTCTAACGTTACTGCGCTCCTCGAACCTCCAGAATTTGGGCTCCCTGAGGGGTTATTGGTCTCTCCTGCTTTGGTTCGAGTGGTTAGGGGCACTGTTTATGTTCCAGTGGTTAATGTAGGGAGTGCTGATGTTTTGCTTTTCCCTCGCCGAGTAATAGGCACTTTAACGAACGTGAATGTGGTCAGTTTGCCCCCAGGTGTCACTGAAGTGAAGTCTACTTCTTGTAGGGTATGGTCCATCGCCCCGCAAGTGAGTATTCCAACGGTCCCCGGCCAAATTGATGCGTTGGACTTGTCCCTCCTTTCCAGCGATGAGCAATGTCAGGTTAGGGCTCTCTTGGTGAAGTATCAGTCGGTGTTTTCTGCTTTTGAGGGGGATTTGGGGTGTACTAATATCATTGCACATGATATTCCACTTTTAGATGACACCCCGGTTCGACAACGGTATCGGCGAATCCCCCCATCGGAGTATGAAGTGGTAAGAGCACACATTAATCAGCTGTTGGATGCCCAGGTGGTACGGGAGAGTTGTAGCCCCTATGCCTCTCCAATTGTGCTTGTAAAGAAAAAGGACGGTAGTCTACGCATGTGTGTGGACTACCGTCAATTAAATTCTAAGACGAGGAAAGACGCATTTCCATTGCCTCGGATCGAGGAGTCACTGGACGCCCTGACTGGTGCCCGCTGGTTCTCCACTTTGGATTTAACCAGCGGGTACAATCAGGTTCCCATGTCAGAGGGGGATAAGCCAAAGACGGCGTTTTGCACCCCATTCGGTTTATTCGAGTGGAATCGAATGCCGTTTGGGCTCTGCAACGCTCCCAGCACATTCCAGCGACTTATGCAGCGACTATTTGGTGACCAGCAGTGCCAATCATTACTTTTATACTTGGATGACATTGTTGTGTTTTCTTCCTCTGTAGAGCAGCACTTGGAGAGGCTGGAGGTGGTCTTGAGCCGATTGGAGCATGAGTGCCTGAAGGTTAAGATGGAGAAGTGTGCGTTTTTCAAGACCGAGGTGAGGTATTTGGGCCATGTTATATCCGCCCAGGGTGTGGCAACCGACCCTAGTAAAACTGAAGTGGTGGCTCAGTGGCGTCGTCCAACTACGGTCACCGAATTACGCTCGTTTCTTGGGTTTGCCAGTTACTACCGGCGCTTTGTTGAGGGGTTTGCTAGGTTGGCAGCCCCCCTGCATAGGCTAGTGGCTGAGTTTTCTCGGGACAAACCGAAGTCTAAGAAACGAAACGGTTTAAGTTTGGAGGGCGCCTGGGATGAGCAGTGCCAGTCAGGTTTTGAGCAATTAAAAAGGAGACTAACCTCAGCCCCAGTGCTTGCATACGCTGATTTTTCCCTGCCCTTCATCCTGGAGGTGGACGCTAGTCATGGAGGGTTGGGAGCTGTCCTCTCACAGGAATACGAGGGTAGGGTACGGCCCATTGCATATGCGAGTCGCAGTCTTAGGCCCACTGAGCGCAATATGGACAATTACAGCTCCATGAAGTTGGAGTTTCTTGCGCTCAAGTGGGCCATGACTGAGAAATTTCGTGAATATCTGTTGGGTAATAAGTGTGTGGTCTTTACGGATAATAATCCTCTCAGTCATCTGACCTCGGCAAAACTCGGGGCGGTGGAGCAGCGCTGGGCTTCCCAGTTGGCGGCTTTTGACTTCGAGATCCGGTATAGATCCGGAAGGAGTAATGGGAATGCTGATGCCCTTTCCAGGCAGAACCCACCCGAGCAAGGGGCCGTAGGTGACTTATTCCCAGGGACTGTGGTACCGGTATCATTGCAGCAAGCTGCGGGGCTACAGCCAGTTGTTGAGGCAGTACAGCGGGTGATCACCACAATGCCTGGTTACTCACCTGTTGATTTGAGTTTGTTACAGGAAGAAGACCCTGTGATTTCTGAGGTTTTGACTTTTTGGAGACGTAAGGCACGTCCTGGGCCTGAGGAGCGACGACGCATGTCTACTCCCGCCGTGGTACTTCTCCGTCAGTGGGATCGCCTGTTAGAGAGGGAGGGGGTACTCTATCGTAGGGTTAGAGCTCCGAGTGGGGGAGAAGAGATTTGTCAATTATTATTGCCCGCTGTGTTGAGGTCTGATGTCCTCATCCAGTTACATCAACAACACGGACATCAGGGCATCGAGCGCACCACTGCACTGATTAGACAGCGATGTTACTGGCCTGGCTTGTCATCAGATGTGGAGCGGTGGTGCCAGGAATGTGAGAGATGTCAGGTAGCTAAAGATTTGCATCCTTTGGCTCAAAGCTTCATGGGTCATTTGTTGGCCTCTAGGCCTAATGAAATCTTGGCCATAGACTTTACAGTGTTGGAACCTTCTAGGTCAGGAGTAGAGAATGTGTTGGTAATGACAGACGTGTTTAGCAAATACACCCTTGCTGTGCCGACTAGGGACCAGAGAGCGGAAACGGTGGCCCAGACCCTGGTAACTGAGTGGTTCTATAAGTTTGGGGTGCCCAGTCGTCTCCACTCTGACCAAGGGCGAAATTTTGAATCTCTCTTGCTTCGCCAGCTTTGCAGCCTGTATGATGTGGACAAGTCTCGCACCACACCCTACCACCCAGCTGGTAATGGCCAGTGTGAGCGCTTTAATCGAACCTTGCACAATCTGTTGCGCACACTGCCAGTTTCCAGAAAGAGGGACTGGGTGTCTTGTCTTCCACAACTTCTCTTTTCCTATAATACCACCCCTCATCAAGTCACCGGGGAGGTCTCCACATTTTTTAATGTTCGGCCAAGAACCCCGTTTGCCAGTTGATTTCTTGTTGGGTGGAGTGCAGGAACCAGTGGCGGGGAGGGTGCATGAATGGGTCCTCGAACACCAAACCAGGCTGCAAGTGGCCTTTGAAGGAGCACGGGAACGTTTACAGATAGTAGCTGCAAGGCGTAAGGAAAGGCACGACCAGCATGTTAAGAATGAACCTCTGGTTGAGGGCCAATTGGTGTACCTCCGTGACTATGGGGTAAGGGGTCGTCATAAGATTCACGATCTATGGAGTCCAGTTGTCTACCAGGTAGTGAGAGCACCTCGAGAGGGAGGCGCGGTTTACACTATAGCACCAGTGGAAGATCTTAATTCAGTAAAAACTGTACACCGCTCACTGCTTAAGAGTCGGATTCAGAGGGAGCCCTCGGGTTCTATCCCCCCCAGTGATGCGGGTGATCCCTTGGTCCCCGTGTCACTGCAGGAAGAGGAAGAAGAGGAAATGGATCTGGTGATGGTGTCTACTGAGAGTCTCTCTGGTGGCCCTGGTTGTGTACGGCTAGCTTCGCCTAAGCAAATTGCTCCACCACTGGCAGCAGGGTCTTCAGACCCCGTCCCTATGGGACGAGTGGTTATCCCTGATGAGACTAGTAGTGACGAAACTAGTTCGGTGGTGGAATCCATTGGAGGGGGTAGGGAGGCTGGGAGGACTGAGGTGGGGCAGCGACGGACTGGAAGAGTGACTGCCGGCCGACATGCAAATCTTCACCATCTCCCTAGGTCTCTGTTGAATGTAGCATCTCCAGTGTCCCATTCTGTAACCGTGGTGTTCAGACCTTGGCTCTGAATAACGTGATTGTTGGATTATTCATCGTCGGGGCGACGATGCAAAAGGGGGGGGTAGATTGTAGTGAAGTGCCGCTGTTTGTTGACGTCTTCCCTGTAGAGTGAGACTCCGCCCTAGATGCACGCAGGTGATAAGCATTCAATTCATTGATAATTAAGGTAAAATCCTTCCAAGGGGTATATTAAGGTGGCGGCGTTGTCACCGGAGATTGCGTGAATGTGCGACCGCGTTCTAGCACGTCATTATTGTTGCGACTGTCTGGTGCTTTGGCTGAGGTGAGTGTGGCAGCTGGTTTTCGTTGTGCTTTAGCCTAATGAACATTAGAATGAGTGTTACTCTTGTCAGGTTCTGGGCTGTTCGCAGAAAAGCACACGTTGTGCTGAGGGTTGCATGCCTGGCAACACACGCTGTTTTCCGGATACCACCGTTTCGGTATGAATTGCATTCAGCATCGGGGATGTATTGCTGCTTGACTTCCTGGTAGGTCTCTCTTTGGCCCTTTCGGCTGTATTTAATTAATGAGCGAATAGTTAATATTATGGGGTCTGTGTATTCCAGCGTATCATTGGGCTTTTTCATCTCTTCCCGACTGGACGAGTGGCGCGATCTCCGCATGTTTGGTATGTGCGATCAATTGTACAACAGTAAATTAGTGCTATGCATATTTTAGCTCATAGTCCGGCTTTTGCAGGTGAATTGATCTGCCGTTTTAAGGGCACTTGAAGACTACACTTGCCTGCTCTAGGACTTGTCGTCGTCGCTGCTGTTCTGTTCCTATTAATGTTTTTGTTTTGTTTTTTTTTTCTCATCAGCATGTTTCAGACAGTGTAGTTGCTCACGTGTGAGCGCGCTTCCGCACTGCTGATGTATTTTGCTTTTGTTTGAGTTATTTTGCTTGTGTGTAATTAATTTTGTTTTGTTTTTCTGTGTAACTTACCTTTTGGGTTTGCTTGTTGATTTATCCGTTTGTTCTGTAATTGGTGTTTTGTTTTCTTAGTTTTGGGTGCTGTTTTGTGCTTTATTTGTATTATAAATACTGTTTATTTTCTTTGCTCACTGAGATTATCCCCGACTGGTCCCAAGGAAAAGAGGGATTGTGAGTGGTGACCGGCCTGGGGAGATTGTTCCTGTTGGCCCATAGCGATCCATTCACAATCACTGAATGCAGGTTTGAGTGGATTACGGAGTGTTTTCCTTTGTTATGTATATTATTGTATGTCTCGTATGTTGCGTCCTGTACATTGGGTACCCATAGGTGAGGATAATTGTTCGATTTATTTCGTTTGATTTATGTTTTTTTTGTAATTCTTTATTTCTTGTATTTTCAGGCACTGTGAGCCCGGAGCAGGAGGGCTAGTTGTCCAATTTTGGTGGCGGGTCCTGATGAGACACAGTGTGTAGTCTGCAATCCATAGTGATTGGTCTTGGTTGACGTGATTTTGAGTGTGACGTGTAGTGCACGTGTGGGTGCTCTTTTATCATCGCCGAGACTAGCGACGTCTGGCACTGGCTCGTCCTGCTTCGGGTGATCACGAGTCCTGTGAGCTGTTTATTGTGTGACGGTATAATTGAACCTAACTGGCTGGCACACCAGTATTTTATCCTTGTCTAAATAAAGAATATATTTTTGTATTTTTCCATATCCACGTCTCAGAGTATTTATGTAAGGGAAACACCGAACCTGTGTGTCTTTAATAGGACACTTCCCTGGCTTAGCGACCAGGGTGGCGTAGTCGATTTTTGTCCTTTCTGTCTCTCTCTCTAACTCTCTCTCTGTCCTCACTCTCGCGTACTGCACGCCACATGTGGAATAACTACAGTTTTAATTTCTAATGTTGTGTTTTATATATTAAGTCAATTATAGAATAGGTTGATGTACAAATATGTTAATCTTAATAGAAATGTATTTTACACCTCTGTAGAACTGTATTCGTTTACCCTGAAGTACATGATCCATAAAAAAAAATATAATTTTTTTTTATTGCTGCACCTTGAAGACTTAATGTAATAATACATGATATTATTGTCTAAACTCTGTGTAATGGAATACATACAGTTCACACTGTTGTTTATCAGGATGGGTCAATATATTTCAAGGGTATCGATATGGAAATGTTTATTGTCATATGTTAATGGGGGAATGGTTGTGATGTCAAAATCATGATGATTTCTGACATCAAACATACATTTGAAAAAAAAACAGTATTGGCTAGCAACATTTAATTATATTTTACATTATTATGTACATTTATTGTATGTTTTTTTTTTATTAAAAATAAAATAAAATGATGCACAGGTACAGTACATACATACATACACACATGTATTCATTAATTCAAACTGCATATGCATTTGTTTGTTTGTTTATACAGAAAGAAAGAAAGCGGAAAAAAAGGAAACGTACTCGGTTACTAACGTAACCTCGATTCTCTCTAGAGAGGGAACGAGTACTGCGTAATATCTTACGCTACGGGGAAAACTCTTTTCCTCGAGATATTGAAGCCAAAAATTATCCTTAATTTTTAAAAAAGTAAAAACGCTTTGCAGCAGCAAGCAGACAAGGGCGAGACAGCTCGCGCGCCCATTGGCTGCCTTGCTGGAAAAGCAGCAGCCTATCGAGTGAGGCACTGCGTGACGTAATGACGAATGGGGGCGCTTCGCGCCCATTTCGTCATGTCCCGCCAGTAAAGGCGTGGTCTCGGCCTATAACACCGTCGATAGCTGTATTTCCTCTGATTTTTCAATGCCGAAGCGATCAGAGCGTATTCCAAGCACGGCAAGATACGCAGTACTTGTTCCCTCTCTAGAGAGAACCGAGGTTACGTTAGTAACCGAGTACGTTCTCTTACGAGAGTATCTCTCGTACTGCGTAATATCTTACGCTATGGGGAACACCATGTAACACGCCGTGCGGACAGGGATCCAAACCAGAGTCCCAGGGCCGAAGCCCGGGGCGCATCTAGTGCACAATCACCACAACTCTCACAGAGTAGAGGAGGAGAGGCTAGAAGCATCACTCCTTTATAAATAGTCCCGTAGGGGTAACAGACCCGTAAGGGTACCACACTCATGGAGCTGCCGCATCGGACTGAGCGATGCACAGGCCAACACTCCACACATAAGCCGCATGGCGGCCGATAAGCCCGAAGTTCAGACCGCCTAAATAGTATTTATAGTATTTTATAAATGTAGACGGCGAGGCCCAGCCCGTGGCCATACAAATATCTTGCAGGGTAACCCCGCTAGACCATGCCCACGAGGAGGCCATGCCTCTTGTGGAGTGCGCTCTAACACCCAAAGGGCACTGTAGGCCCTTAGAAGTGTAAGCCAGCGCAATGGCACCGACTATCCTTCTGGATAGGCTCTGTTTCGAAGCGGCAAGTCCCTTATCACGGCCGCCAAACGAAACGAAAAGCTGCTCAGTCTGTCTGAAACCAGACGAGCGGGACACATAAGCCCTTAGTGCCCTGACAGGGCAAAGGAGACTCGCGTCCTTCTCCTCATTGAGAACCGGAAGGGCAGACAGGGAAATCACCTGGGCCCTGAACGGTGTGTTGAGGGATTTTGGCACGTAGCCGTGCTTCGGTTTGAGTATGACCTCTGAGTCATTAGGTCCAAACTCCATGCATGACGCGCTCACTGAAAGCGCTTGCAAGTCCCCTACGCGCTTCACTGAAGCGAGAGCCATAAGAAACGCTGTCTTGAAAGACAAGTGTTTCATGTCTGACGACTGGATTGGCTCGAATGGGGCACCTTTCATGGCCTCCAAGACCGTGGAAAGGTCCCATGTCGGGACTGAAGGGGGCCTGGGAGGGTTTAGCCTCCGAGCTCCTCTAAGTAAACGCACGACTAAGTCGTTCTTTCCTAGTGACTGGCCAGACACCGGTTTTGCAAACGTTGCTATGGCCGCCACGTATACTTGAGCGTGGAAGGGGTCCTGCCCTTATCCAGTAGCTCCTGAAGGAAGGAAAGCACTTCCGTAACCCCGCAGTCTACAGGTGAAAAGCTCTGCGCTTGACACCAAGCAGAGAACACAGACCACTTCGAGGTGTAGAGCCGTCTGGTAGACGGCGCTCTAGCCTGCGCGATCGTGTTAAACACTCTCTCTGGGAGGTCAGTGGGTACCCGTTGATGGCCCATGCGTGCAGGGACCACAAATCCGGGCGAGGATGCCAAATCGAGCCTCCCGCCTGAGAGAGGAGGTCTCTCCTCAGCGGTAAAGGCCATGGGACAGCGCTGGTCAGCTGCATCAGGACAGGGAACCACGACTGGTTTGTCCAGAGCGGAGCTATGAGTAGCACTGGGCATCCCTCCCTCCTGATTCGCTCCAACACCTGAGGCAGGAGTGAGACAGGGGGAAAAGCATATAGGGGGCGGCGGGGCCAAACATGGGCCAGCGCCTCCCGGCATTTCGAGAAGAATCTCGGGCAGTGAGCGTTTTCTTGGGACGTGAACAGGTCCACCTGCGCTTTGCCAAACGTTTCCCACAGCAGCTGGATCGTCTGCGGGTGCAGAGACCATTCTCCTGCTGGGACGTTGTTTCTGGACAGCCTGTCTGGCCCCACATTTAGGTGACCAGGCACATGCGCCGCTCTTAGCGAGAGCAGGTTGTGCTGAGCCCAGACCAGGAGGCGTCCCGTCAGCCTGTAAAGGTTTCGGGACCTGACGCCGCCCTGGCGATTTATGTACGCCACCACTGACATGTTGTCCGACCGGACCAATACGTGGTGGCCTTTTATCTGGGGACAGAAGCGCCGTAGCGCTTTGTCGACTGCTATTAATTCCAAGCAGTTTATGTGAAGGAGCTTCTCCCGTACTGACCATAGGCCAGCTAGCGGTCTGCCCTCGAGCAGCGCTCCCTGCCCCGAAGTGGAGGCGTCCGTAGACACCACCTTCACAATCGAGGGGATCCCCAGACTCACACCCGACTGATACCAGTCGGTTGCTTTCCATGGTTTCAGAGCCGAAATGCACTGAAGGTCGACCCTGAGGCGAAATAGACCTGCGGTCCACGCCCTGGGGGGAACTCGTGCTTTTAGCCATAGCTGCAGTGGGCGCATGCGGAGCAGGCCCAACTGGAGTACGGAGGCTGCTGAGGCCATCAGACCCAGCATTTTCTGAAACCTTCTGAGCGGGACTATAGAGCCGTGGCGGAAGGATCTCGCGACGTGCTGAATATTCAATCCGCGCTCCGGTGACAGGCGTGCTGTCATGGATAGCGAGTCTAACACTGTTCCCAGAAAGGAAATTCTCCGACTGGGGAGCAGTTAGCTTTTCGCCCAATTGACTGTAAGGCCCAGCTCCTCGAGGTGCTCGAGTAATGCGGCCCTGTGTTCTATGAGCTCCGTTCGTGAACGAGCTAGAATCAGCCAATCGTCCAAGTAGTTCAAAACTCGCATGCCCCGAAGTCTCAGGGGGGCGAGGGCCGCGTCCATGCACTACGTGAACGTACGGGGTGCTATGGACAGGCCGAACGGCAGGACTGTGTATTGATATGCCTGGCCCTCGAAGGCGAATCTCAAGAATCGCCTGTGATGGGACGCTATTTGTATTTGAAAATAGGCGTCTTTCAGATCTATTGACATGAACCAGTCTCCTTGGCGCACTTGCGCGAGGATTTTCCTGGTCGTAAGCATTCTGAACTGGCGCTTCCCGAGCGTTCTGTTCAGCAGTCGCAGATCTAGAATGGGTCTGAGCCCACCATCTTTTTTCGGTACCAGAAAATATCTGCTGTATAAGCCCCCTTCGCCCTGAGATAGAGGTTCTATAGCCCCTTTTCTCAGTAGTTTCGCTATCTCGGCTCGAAGTAGATGAAACACTTCGCTATACACCGTAGTTTCGACTCGCGCCGTATAACGGCGGGGGCGTCGAGCGAACTGTAGCGAACAGCCTCTCGTTATAGTGTTCAACACCCATTCTGATACCCCGGGAAGCCTTGACCACGCATCTGCGTGAATAGCTAGGGGTAGAATGAAATCTGGGCTCTGGCCGCGGCAGGACGGCGGCTCGAGAGCCCCTGTGTACTGGGAACACAACACCGTGTTTACAGCGTTCGAGGCGGGGGGCGCGCTGATCACAGCGGGCAGCCTGGCCGCGCTCAGCTTCTCTATGGCGGGACGCGCAGAGAAAGCGAGCGGGGCGAATCCTGTGGGATTCGGCGCGTGTGAGGGAATGTGGGCACATTTACTAAATGCGGGCACATTTACTACACTGAGAATACTGTCAGCTCGCGCGACTAAATCACTGCTGTGTTTACAGCGTGCGAGGCGCGCGCTGATCACAGCTGGCAGCCTGGCCGCGCTCAGCTTCTCTGTGACGGGTTGTGCAGAGAAGACGAGCGGGGGCGAATCCCGTGAGATTCGGAGTGTCTGTGAGAAATGCGGGAGAGAGACAGCGGGCACATTTTCTGCACGGAGAACACTCGGCTCGCGCCGACTGAATCAACGCTGTGTTCACAGCGTGCGAGGTGCGCGCTAATCACAGCGGGCAGCCTGGCCGCGCTCAGCTTCTCTGTGACGGGTTGCGCATAGAAAGCGAGCGGGGGTGAATCCCGTGGGATTCGGCGTGTCAGTGAGGAAATGCGGGACAGCGGGCACATTTACTGCACTGAGAACACTGTTGGCTCGCGCCGACTAAATGTGTGTTAGTTTCGTTTTTACAGAAACCAAGGGACACGCATCGTGTAGTGTAAGCGGGCATTGTATGGGCGCGTTCACTACATTTTCTGCACAACCAACATGAGTTGGTTTATTATTTGTGCTAGCCCTGCACCGTGGCGGGCTGTGTCTGGGTGTGGGAATGGGCACTGGGACGTGGGCATTCTTACAACACTCGTAACACCATCGGCCGTGGCCGGAACACCAGAAAATGCACTCTTTATTGGATTTATCTGGGTAGCCATAGAAACGGCTTTTGTGCGCAGGCAAGCGGGCTGAGACACCGGCTGCTTCACTGCGAAATACACTGGGACAGTCACAACGCATGGAACTGAACGAGCGAGAAGTTTCGGTGGAAATCCGGCCGCAGCGGGATCTGAACACCGTCACTTTCCTAGAGAGACTAGGAAGGCCTTGAGACCTCGGGCTTTACCTCAATCCTCGGCCGGGGCCCGCGCTGAGGGGGGCGGCGTCCAGCAGAGCGAGAGCGCGGTGTTTGATCTCGGGCCTGGCGGCGCTGCTAGTTAGCCGAAACGACGGCCTTTGTGCGCAGGCAAGCGGGCTGTGGAACCAGCTTGCTCACTGCGAAATACACTGGAACAGTCACATTGCTTGGAACTGAACGAGCGAGAAGTTTTTGGTGGAAATCCGGCCGCAGCGGGAACTGAACACCGTCGCTTTCCTAGAGAGACTAGGAAGGCCTTGAGACCTCGGGCTTTATCTCAATCCTCGGCCGGGGCCCGCGCTGAGGGGGGCGGCGTCCAGCAGAGCGAGAACGTCGAGGAACACGGAGCGCTCAGCTTCCGTCATCTCGGATAGCGTTAGCCACAAATGTTTCTCACCATTCAGGGGGGAAAGGCACGGGTCTCGACTGTGACGGAGCTTCGTCTTTCCCGAGAAAGCGTCCGTCCAGCCTATTGCGCGTTAGTTGCGCGAGCGCCTTTCAGTCGAGGCCGATGTAATCCACGGCTTGAGAGAGCGGACGCATCGGCTCAGTTTCAATGCCGTCTCCGGTAAGTTCGTCGAGCTCAAGCGCGGACGCGGCGGCAGACGGCGGCCGCTGTCCGTCTGGGAGCGACTCGAGCGAAAGCCGGCGAAGCTGGCGGGCGAACCGGCGAGCTTTGGCTGGCTGGAAATAGCTCGGGCGCGTGCTGGGCGCGGCGCTTCTTGCGGCGCGGCATCACGGCGGGCTGGGATGCGGCTCGGAGAACGAAGCTAGGCGAGTCCGCAGAGTCACCATAGGCAAGCGTTCACAATGATGGCATCCGCCGTCAGCGAGCGCGGTGGCCGCGTGATCCTCACCCAGGCAGGACACGCAGATGACGTGGCGGTCCTCATCACTGAGTTGGGAGCGGCACGAGCCACAGAAAGGCATCTTTAAAAAGACGCAGCTCTTTTAGAACAGTAGAAAATGGGTGTTGCGTCACGTAAGCAAACACACACACTTATCAGAGTAAAGGATATAGTACGCCGGAAAGCGCAGCAGGTACGGCGGCTGAAGGCGGCTGGGCCAGCGACTTCAAATGATGGCACGTCCCGCTGAGAAGGCTACAAGTCAACGGCGCGGCTTCTCACTCTGGATCCAGCCATGCGTGAGCTTCGCGTGAAGAGTAGAAAAAATCAGAGGAAATACAGCTATCGAGGGTATTATAGGGCGAGACCACGCCTTTACTGGCGGGACATGACGAAATGGGCGCGAAGCGCCCCCATTCGTCATTACGTCACGCAGTGCCTCACTCGATAGGCTGCTGCTTTTCCAGCAAGGCAGCCAATGGGCGCGTGAGCTGTCTCGCCCTTGTCTGCTTGCTGCTGCAAAGCGTTTTACATTTTTAAAAATTAAGGATAATTTTTGGCTTCAATATCTCGAGGAAAAGAGTTTTCCCCGTAGCGTAAGATATTACGCAGTACGAGAGATACTCTCGTAAGAGAACCCTGTTTTTATGGCCCCTTTCATTTCTGCTGGTCAACTTGCAACAAAAAAGTGTATTACTTCAAAATAAGGGGTATCTAACCTAGATAGTAAGTGTCAAAACGAACTTGTGATTTTGCTTGGCCATATTTTTTTTTTTTTTTGCAATATCAAGGCAGCCTGTAATTTTATACCAGCATGCCTTGAACTTTGCCATGTCGTGTGGAGTGTCCACCATTGCCAAAGTGTGCAGGCACAGTTAGATGCCACTGTGTGAGTGACAGGAAAAATGGAAGGATTGAGAGAGGAGGAGTGATAGAGAAATGGGCAATAAAGTGGCAAGACGTGGCGGGTGATGCGGAGAATGAAGGGAACTTGAATCAGAGGAGTGAATTGAAATGAATTTGAGAAGGAGAGACTGTCGGGCAGGTGCACGACGAACTGTATGCATAAAAGAAAGAGTGAACCTGGGTGAAGAAGAGTGGAGAAAAATGTGTAAAAAAAGAGGAATATATATATATATATAAATTATATATATATATATATATATATATATATATATATATATATATATATATACACACACACACACACACCACACACACATATAATTAGAATATCATCAAAAAGTTGATTTATTTCAGTAATTCCATTCAAAAAGTGAAATTTGGATATTATAATTATTCATTACACACAGACTGATATATTTCAAGTGTTCATTCCTTTTGAATTTTGATGATTATAACTGACAACTAATGAAAACCCCAAAATCAGTATCTCAGAAAATTAGAATATTTTGAAAATGTTCAACATTGAAGACACCTGGTCCCACACTCTAATCAGCTAATTAACTCAAAACACCTGCAAAGGCCTTTACATGGTCTCTCAGTCTAGTTCTGTAGGCTACACAATCATGGGGAAGACTACTGACTTGACAGCTGTCCAAAAGACAACCATTGACATCTTGCACAAGGAGGGAAAGACACAAAAGGTCATTGCTAAAGCAGCTGGCTGTTCACAGAGCTCTGTGTCCAAGCACATTAATAGAGAGGCGAAGGGAAGGAAAAGTGTACAAGCAATAGGGATAACCGCACCCTGGAGAGGATTGTGAAACAAAACCCATTAAAAAATCTGGGGGAGATTCACAAAGAGTGGACTGCAGCTGGAGTCAGTGCTTCAAGTCAAGAACCACCACGCACAGACGTATGCAAGACATGGGTTTCAGCTGTCACATTCCTTGTGTCAAGCCACTCTTGAACAATACACAGCATCTGAAGCGTCTCGCCTGGGCTAAAGACAAAAAGGACTGGACTGCTGCTGAGTGGTCCAAAGTTATGTTCTCTGATGAAAGTACATTTTGCATTTCCTTTGGAAATCAAGGTCCCCGAGTCTGGAAGAAGAGAGGAGAAGCACAGAATTCACGTTGCTTGAAGTCCAGTGTAAAGTTTCCACAGTCAGTGATGATTTGGGGTCCAATGTCATCTGCTGGTGTTGGTCCACTGTATTTTCTGAGGTCCAAGGTCAACACAGCCATCTACCAGGAAGTTTTAGAGCACTTTATGCTACTGCTGCTGACCAACATTATGAAATAAATGTTTTTCTCCAAAAGTTAGAAGTCTTCACGAGTAAAATATTTCTGAAGTATATTAATATTTACCATTTTTAGCACACCAGGCTGACTAAGAACATGAAATTGTCTAGCTATGACTTCTTTCTTTCACAGGAGTTTAAATACGAGGAAACACAAAGGCCAAATTCTCTTAATCATCAATCACAAAGAGTAAAACCAAAGAATATAGTTCTAATGTGCATCAAAATATTGTTGAGCATCACAAAATAGAAAGTGGCTGTATATAAAATAACTAAAGAATTGAAAAACCCTATTTTGACCATCAGGACAATAATTAAGAAGTTCCAAACTAAACATGTTAAGAATCTGCCAGGAAGAGGATGCCCAGCTAGCAGGGAACGTTCTCAGAAATTTGGCTAACATTCCCTACAAGTTTGACTATTGTTTTAACGCAAACATTTGAATGTAATGTTCAATGAATGTTTTAAGGATATTTTCTCATTTCAAATAATGTTCAAAAGTAAACTTAAATACAACATTTTAAATGTAAAATTTTCAGGATGTTGTTGAGATAAAAAAATATACAATGTTCTCAATAAAACACGGGCACAATGTTTCATAATAATAGAGGAGTAATAGAGGAATAATAGACTTTATTGTTAAAGCAACGTTCATAAAATGTTTTGAGGATATCATTGTGGCCTGAGTTGAACGAGTGTTTTCTATAAAACGTTCTTGTAATGTGACGTGTTAACAAAGCTAGAACATTTTAAATGTAGCATTTTGAGAATGTTTTGAGGATGTTGTTGAGATAACAGATTATACAGCCCGTTCTCATCCCAAGGCGTCATACAGTTGACGCTTGTGACATTTCGTCGAAATCCTGCGCACATGGCACCCTTTAGCGTCAATATGAGACGCAGCGGTTGTAATCCCAAGGCGTCATACAGTTGACGCTTGTGGGATTTCGTCTAAATCCGACGCCCTAACCCTACCCCACACCTAAACCTACCCATAACAGTGCGTGTTATATTGACGCTAAAGGGTGCCATGTGCGTAGGATTTCGACGAAATATCATATGGCGCCACCTATATGACGCACTAGGATGAGAATGCGTTGGATTATACAATGTTCTCAGTAAAACACTGGCACAATGTTCCATATTAACAGAGGAGGAACATTATCACAGCAAACCATGAAAAATACATTGAAATCCTAAATACCCCGCAGGGATAAGCCTCAGGATAAGAAATCTTTGAAGTCCACTCTTTTACTGTCTGTTTCCATCAGTTAAATAACAAAAGAAATGCATACTCAGATGGAGATATAAACTCACAATTATGAGAAATTAAGTCCCAAATCTGAGTTTTTTTTAATTATTGTAAGGCATAAACACACAATTGCAAGAAAATGTCAGAATTATGAGCTGACTTTTTTCTCCCTCAGAATTCACCATTCGCGGGAGTTTTATTGACATACGATCTGATCAATCATAATCCGCTGAATCCGCCATTTTGTCCGACAAAGCAGTAAGGAGAGTTAATAGATTAACGTCGGTGGACTTGAACTTGAAAAATGATGTGTACTGATGGTTTTTCGTGGTTGAAACAACATACCTTCTTATTCTAAATACTATATTCATTCATGTGTATTTAATGCTATAAATAATCTAGAAGGAAGAGATGATCGATTCACGAGCTGCCACAGCGATCTGTCATGATGACACATTAAAGAGCCACACAACTGTATTTATTGTTTAAATGTCTTTAAAAAAATGATACAATTTAAACGTTGAGACTTTGTTTCATATCAGAAGTAACCTAGTCTGTCCTGTCTCTGCTCGTTGTCTATTTTTTTCTATGCTCCGCTTTTTATTTTTCACTGCGTGACAACATGATATGTGGCGTGAGAGCACCATGGCTTGTTGGACATACAACAGTAACTAAAGGAGGTGGGTCTTTGTGAACGGCCAATTGGACTTGATAACTTGAAAAAAAAAAAAAATTGCATAAATTGCAATCCCGTGATTCTGACTTTCTAACACCCAATTGTGAGTTTATATCTCGCACTTCTGAAAAAAAAAAGTTAGAATAGTGAGATAGTCGCAATTACCTTTTTACATTTGTTTTATTCCATGACGGAAACAAGCTTCCATACGCACAGACAGTAGCTCACATATAACGTGCAGATTGCACACACACATAAACCTTCAGGAGCACAGAAACCTATTGACAACACTGTCATGTGATTTCACAATAAGAAAACAGCGTAGAAACTGAGAAGTTATATTTAAGTAACATAAAATGTACAGCTTCACTAATAGCTAAAAGACGCTGCACTTACAGGTATGATTAATTCACACTAGAAATTGTTCTATCGCCAAATGCATTCAAATGCAATGCTACTTTATCTGTATCTGATTTAAAACAAGCAGAAATCTGTAAGAAATGTAACGATCCATAGACAATATAACTGATGAAAATGAGCTGTTATGTCAGAGCAATAGCCTCGTGGGCAGCGAGCGTTGTGTAACGCTGTACTTGTGGACAAGGTGACCTGAGTTCGAGTCTTGGTTCGAGGTTCAGGCTTTTCAAGCCAACATCATAGTTTGCTCTCATAATTTAGCTTCTAGTTGTGATATTAACAATTTCATCCTTGTTAGCGCGCCCGCCTCCCATGCCAGAAACAGCGGTTTGAATCCCCGGCAGAGAGGTTTTAGTAGGGGAGTATTTATATATAACTGTCCAACACTGTGAATATTATGCTGATTTTGCGTAATAGTCATGTGTTTATGACTATATATTGTTATTTTGGCATATTGTCAATCTTTAATAAAACAGCACATAATGTATTCATTCATTCATTCATTCATTCAATACATCAATGCATCACACTTTTAGTAAAACAAGAATTAATGTTAATTAAAAAAAATGTAATTAAAGGAACAAATATTTTATGTAATCACTTACTCCGCCCTTAAAATGACTGTTTCGAGTGACATCATCAAGCCCCTCTCCTTCAAGCACCTGTCATATTGAGACCCTTTCCATAATCCAATCAGTTTTTAAATATCCAGTTTCACTTGGAAATACAACACATTATGGAGAATTTTTTACATTTTTGTAAAAAAAAATTCGCCACAGACCTATGAGAATAAAAGGAATGTAAGTGCATTGAGCAGTCAATTAAGAGAAAGAAGGATGAGCAGGAAGAGAAACGAGGAGACAGATATATGGAGATGCTCAGAGCAAGGCTGGAGTCGCTGCAGCGCTGATCTGGGCTGTATAATAAGTGGGCTTACGGATCAGTGCTCAGCCAATCCCACAACCCCTATCAAACTGACAGCGTGCAGCACATACGTTACACACCACTGCGTCTCACACACACACACACACACACACACACACACACACACACACACACACACACACACACACACACACACACACACACACACACACACACACACACACACACACACACACACACACACACACACACACACACACACACACACGCGCGGCCGTGGAGAGCAGGGTCAGCAGGTGAAGCTCTTTAATCAGCAACATGGATTTATTTTCAAACATTCACTCACACATCGACTGGACTGGGAGTATGCGAATATACATTGGGTGGTTAGTTGGAAGTGGTCAGTTGGGGTTGGGTTGGGGGGGGGATTGGTCGTAGGTTGGTCTCATTGGTCTCTCTCTCTCTCTCTCTCTCTCTCTCTCTCTCTCTCTCTCTCTCTCTCTCTCTCTCTCTCTCTCTCTCTCTCTCTCTCACACACACACACACAACAAACATGTTGTTTTTCATGTTTTATGAAGACTTTCTTTAGACATAATGACATTTATACTGTACAAACTGAATATTCTGTCCTAAATATTTCTGTAAGGTTAGTTCTGTTGACTAGCCAGGTGATGTCACATGACAATAACATGGCAAACTACTGTGTGAAACCTTTATAGTTGCATAATTCATTTTCTTTTACATTCTATTTAAAACAACACTAAGCAGTAAACAATGTACGAGCAGCGTAGCATTCAGTATTCCATTTTTAATATGCCTAGACACACGCACACACAATCATACACAAAAAACGACCCCAGGCCAAAGATAGACATGCATGAAACACTATAGAAATAATGGAGTGAGAACTAAATGAAAACATGAAGCAAAAAGAAATGTGCGGGCGCTAACAGAGGAGTAGGAAAGAAGAAACAGGCAGAGCAGCTGAACGACGCCGATGATGTGAAAGGAGAACAAGGAAGACTGGAAAAGAACGTGTGTGTGTGTGTGTGTGTGTGTGTAGGAGGTGTGAGAGAACCGGAGGAGGAGAGATTCGCACTGAATTTGTGAGAAGAGGAAAGAAAAAGACCGAAAGAAAGAGAGGAAGTTCAATCCAATCCAGAAGGTCCCTCCCACACATAACAAATCACATTCTCATCAAGACTACACACACAAACACACACACACACACACTCTCTTGAGGAAATCTAGCATCACCACCATTTCATGCTTAGTTTACCAACACTTCATACAACTCGTTTTATATTCCTCTGACCAAAAGAAATCCTAAATAGGCTTTCATTAGGAATGCACAGAATGTACAAGTGATTGAAAGATAGTTCCCCTTTGCTTCTCAACTCTTCAGAGCCGGGCATCAAATCTGAATTAACAATGATGTTTAAATTACAATTCAATTCAACTGAATTTGAGTTGAGATGGCAATTAGGAAACAGAATGGAAAGTGAAAACTACTGTAAGTTATGCTTTCACTGTATTTTGATCAAATACATTTGATAATCAAATAAACACAAACAGCTTTCTATCAAAAACATTCAAAAAATATGATCAAACCTCAAATCTTTGAGCAGTACTGGTTTATTTAAAGAGAGCCAATTCTTAAATTCTGTATTTCGCATAGTTTTTTAGTATAATAGTTTTGATTATTTAATTAAATTGTATGCATTTGCGTGTCTTTTTGGGCGGTTCTTCAAATATTTTTGCATGTATAAAATGGAGATCTTGGAGACAGTCCTACCTCTATTTTCCTGACAGAGCTTTGAATGGTTTTGATGGACAGTATGGGTGGCATCAGCAGACAGACCAATTAAATACATTTGCATACAGCTCAGAAAAAAAAAACGTGTAGGTGTGTGTGTCTGTGAAAGAGCCTATATGCATATGAATTATACTGTGGGGACAAGTGTTTGTATGTGTGCGTGCTTATGAAAATGCTGGAGTGTGTCTCGTCACAGGCAGTAATTAGTGCAGACAGTGTTTTGATGAGCGGATATACTGCTGAAGCTTACTTAATGAGAATCTCTGGGTGTGTGTGTGTGTGTGTGTGTGTGTGTGTGTGTGTGGTGTGTGTGTGTGTGTGTGTGTGTGTGTGTGTGTGTGGTAGAGACAGTTGCCGAAATAACAAGCTTTAACTCTCACAAACGCCTGGGCCTACAACTTCCATGACCCCTCAATGTAAACGGGTCATGTGACCCTGTAAATTCAGAAATTTAGAATTTTGAAATATGAGAGCTTCAATTAACAGAATAAATAAATTAATAAATACATTTCTCGTTCTCATGTTGTTACAACCCATATGACTTTCTTTATTCTGTGGAAAATAAAAACAAATATTTGGTGAAATATACAAGCTGTTATTTTTCAAATTTACAAGTTTTTTTTTTTTACATATATTTGTATATGTAAATATTTTACATATTTTACAGTTTTTTGCATTTCCAACAATATATCATAAATGTAATGAATATCAGTGTTCTATATTAGGTTATGTTACATTAAGTTATCTGAAGTCATAGGACAGATTTGAATTCGAACAAACCAAAAAAAATTTGTTTTAATTATTTGGTGAACTGTCCTTTTAACAGCATGTGACTGATTGAGTTATTTAATATTCATCCCTTCTTTGATTCAAGTCTCTGAAGTTTCACATTAAACATGTTAAAAGCCTTTACTGAGTTTTGAATGAATCTATGAAAGTCCACAAAACTCACACACTATTTGCTTATCTGCTGGCTAAAAAGTATATTTTGTGAAAAACTATCCATTATATTTTGTTTTGTTTTGTTTATTTATTTATTATTATTTTATTTTATTTATTACATTTATATGAACTTTATTATAATTTTGTATACAATATAGTTACTTATATCCAGTGAAAAGTTCTGCTAAATGAAAACATACAAAGCATCATATATATTTTAAAATGTAAATGTGCCTATAATAAGACACTAAAAATTAAATAATCAACCCTTGAGGCATCTATATCCATTTTTTTTTTTTTTTTTGCAGTAAGGTGTGAGTGTGCAGAGCTCACATTTATTTGCCTTTAATATGATTAACAGAGCAGGATTGTCACTCAGCCACAAACACTCAGCTTATCTTGCCTTGCAGAGAGGGCTCTCCGAGTCTCCTTATAACCGCAATCAGGACTCGACTCTTTTGACTGAGCGACATTCAAAGACTGCTGGCTCTCGCTGAAAGCCTTACGAGAACATATCTACACACATGCACACACGCAGACACCTTTAAAAAGAAAAGACGGTTATAGCCATCAAAGCGGAGGATGCATTAAGTGTGTATATTAAGCAGAGTACACACACACACAACACACACACACACACACACACACACACACACACACACACACACACACACACACACACACACACACACACACACACACACACACTCTCTCTCTCTCTCTCTCTCTCTCTCCTACAAATACACGCACTTGAAACGCACTGCCATTAATGTTTGTATTACTGTATTTTTATGAGAAAAAAATAGCTTTTTATGTGCGAGACATTTTCAATTGAAGAGTGGCAAAACTGTCGGTGATTGAAGAAAGTATTGTGAAAACCATGTATTTAGAAAAGTCTTTCCATGAAATCTTTGCAAATCTGAAGCCCTGTGTATAAAAATGGAACATGAGTGTTCTACGTGAGAATTTGAGTCCTAATCTAATCTTAGCCTGTGAGATTTTCCCATGAAAGCTAATATATAAACGATCAGATCTTGTAGATTTACTCTCCTGTATAAATATGCTTCTCTCTGTTCTTTCTCTTACACTCTAAAAGCTGACAGCTCTAGAACTCTAGAACTCTAGAAGCAAACAGCTGAGTTTGTCCATATTTGACCCAAAATTGGGTTAAAACAACCCAGGGTATTTTTAGAGTAACCAGTCTTAAGGAATAGCTAAAATGTGCAGTGCTAACTAAATATTTGAGTACTACATAGTTTCAGTATATTTTCTTAAAATAAATTAATAAATAAAAAGTATGAAAGTACTTGGTGTACAAAACTAACCTATTATGCTGTCACTATACTGAGATCATTATCACTCTAAAAATATCCTGGCTTGTTTTAACCCAATTTTGGGTCAAATATGGACAAACCCAGCCATTGGGTTACATTTTTTATTACATTTTTCAGCCCAACGTTTGAGTTGGTCCATATTTGACCCAAAATTGGGTTAAAACAACCCAGCATTTTTAGAGTGATGGATGAATGCCTGTAGCTCCAAACCAACACAAGCACACACAACAAAGTCCTGCTGAAATAAACCCTAATTATCTGGAAACCCAGAATGAACTATAGTCACATAAAACACAACAATTTGATCAAGTGCAAGACTTTTAGTTTTAAGCAAAGCTTTGAGAAAACATGTCAAAAGGAACAACGTTTTTAAACTTTCACCACCCGGTTGCTGTTGCGAGTCTGTCAGCCATTTTGTAAACACCAGTGGGGCCTAACTGAAGAGTTTTTTTTTTTGATACGCTTTGAAGTCTAACATCGACTGGCCTCCATTTCTACACGCAAGTTTATCCAGAATGAAACAAAGCAATGAATGACAGAAGAACGGGACAAAAAGAGGCAGGAGAGATGGGAGAGAGATATTGAACCAGACAGGCTGAGAGTAAACTTAAATTAAACACACCCAACACTATCAGATGTAGATGGAGAAGAGCTGGCTGACGGAATGTAGGTATATGAGTGCAAAAGGAGGGAAAAATAAGAGATAGATGGGTAGATGGATGTATACTATGAATAAGAGAGAGTGAACCCCTGAGTAAATGTGCTTGTGCTTGAGACAGACTGTCAGGACTGCTTGAAGATTTCATTACAAGCTCGCTTTGACTGGCAGCATGCTTCAACATTCACTTTCTCTGTCTCTCACATACACAGCAATCTCCGCAGCTCGCCAGTGCTCAATATCTACTGGTTAATCAATCAATGCAAGTAAATATAGAGCGAGGCATTAAGAGAAGGACAATTAGATAGCCAGTAAACATAAACGCACATTTCACTGTCAGAGAAACAGATCCAGTCATGCGACACCTGAAGAGATTCTCAAGCTGAACTAAACATGCTGATAGACAAGCAACTAACAAACAAAGGTCACACTTTATTTTAAGGTGTCATTGTTACAGTGTAATTATATATTTAAGTACTGAGTAATACTAGTTAACTACATGTACTTACTACAGGGTTAGGGTAGGATTAGGATTTGGTTGAGGGTTAGTTGCATGTAATTATGCATAATTTACTGTTATTACTACGGTAAGTACATGTAACATATGTAACAAGGACACCGCAAAATAAAGTGTTACCCAAACAAACACCAGACTTTGTCAACCCATACTTTGAGTAGTTTACACAAATATTTTAATTGTGTCATCATTTATTAAGCTTCAAGTCCATATCATTTACTTGCTTTTGTGAAAGACAAAGGGAGAAAAAGTTAATTTTGCTCTTTTTCTTTCAATGAAAGTGGATGCTGATTTAGCCTATACTGTCAAGCTCCAAAAAACCACCATGAAATACAATAAATGAGTCTTCTGAAGCCATATGATAACTTTGTTTGAGACACAGACCATAATTTAAAGGTAAAAATGGTAATTTATGTAATTTATCAATATAGGGTCACTGGAAAAACATGCCTCTACCTAAATTTTAAGTTCAAAACTTCAAGCAGCCGGAGTCGCCAGAACATTGAAAAATGTTTTTAATTAGACCAAAAAAAAATATATATATATATATATATATATATATATATATATATATATATATATTATATAATATATATATATATATATATATATATATATATATATATATATATATATATATATATATCAAAAATGTAAAAAAATGCATTTTAAAAATCACTTTTTGCATGTGAAAAAGGTGATTTATAGTGGTAATTTTTTTTAGTTTGAAAGCACCTTGTATGTTGTATGCATCTCATTTTGTGTTCCACAGGTTAATGACACAACAGTGAGTGGATAATTCCTGAATTTAAATTTGTGGATGAACGATTCATTTTAATATCTGGCAAATCTGTCAGATGAAATGCTCTTCTAATCATATAATCAATGCTCTGTAATCACAGAGGTGATTTGTGATCAACTTTGAGGAATAAATGTGGCAATTCTTTATGTGGAATCAGTCTTGTGTAAAAGAGAGAGACAGACAGAGAAAGAAAGATGTGCGTGGGCAGCTAATAAGCAGACTTTTTATTTTTTTCTCAATATAGCAGGAAAAGCAACAGCAATATCTTTGCACTAATGGTCTTGTTAGTAACAACAGTGGTAATGCACTCCATATCTCACACTTTTTATGACACACAGAAAGAGAGAGAGAGAAAAAGAGAAAGAAATAAGGACAGATACATCTTGAATTCTCCTCAATTTAAACAATCTACAATGAACTACACGAAACAAACAACTAAAAAATAAAACCTAGTTTTACTAAGGAATTAATTCACACAATATACACACACATCCAAAAGACTCCTGTAACAAAGTGACATATGAGTACAAAAGGCTGCAAAGAAAATCCAGTGGGAGCCATTTTGTTGACTCGTCTTGTGGAGTGGAGAAAGCAGAAGTGATTAGATCACATTATTATCTCAGACTGCCTCAGGACCATTAGGGAGAAAACACATGCACACATCAGCGCAGAACACATGCTTTCAGTCAGATAACAAACCCTTACAGTGCTGACAACTCAATCAAACATACACACATACAATCAGCTCTCAGTGTTTGTGGTTTGTTCTCCTTTCAAGTCTTTTGAATATCGTATCCATGACATTTTTTTTGCTCTATGAACTGTATCGGTCATCTCTTATATTTATTTAAACTTACAGTGTTTCCGGAAGTTTTATTTGCAAGGTTTGCATTTTTTTTTACCTGCAAGTAAAGAAAAAAAGTCAAATCAAGCAGGAATTGTCCATGTTTTGAATAATGAAGGGGCCATATTCCACACTTTTGTAGCTATGTTTAGCATTATTATTTTTTTATGCAATAGTTTATCATAATTATTTTGCACCATTATCCTTGAGACACACTCTACTCAAGCATGCGTTGAGGTACGATAACTCGTTTCCATGTCACTGAGTTCTAAAATGAGCAAGAAGGAACTGCATTATTGGTGTTACCACAGGGGGCGCTACAGCAGGCATTAGCACAATAGACATTGTTACATTAATGTTCTCCATTTGCATACTTGTGTAAGCCTTAGAGCTAAACAGGCTTTTTTTTTGTGCTACAGTACCTTTAACATTTCTACATTTAAAATCTCTCCTCTCTTGTGATTGGCTAACTATATTGTATTTGTATTTAACATTAACAGTGCCACTTACTGGTTTCCTAGACATCAAAAAGTAAAATAAAAAAAAACATTTCAGCACCAGTTAGTTTTGTAAGCTCACTGTAAATTGCAAAAATAAAAACATATGATGTACTCTACATCAAAAATATCCATGAAATCTCATTAACATATGACCCCACACATTTACAAATCACATATATTTTAAGGGTCATGAAACCCTAAACTAAATTTTCTGAGACATTTATTTTCCTAAGTTGCATATTACCTAAATGAGAGTATTGTTTTTTTTTTTTGTTTAGTTTTTTTGATGGTATTGAATAGTCGCTTCCATGTGTGAACTATATAAAAGGCCTGACCCTGCTAATCCTGCTTAGAGAGAGCAAATGACACACACTCCAAAACACAGTGTATTGAAACAGAATTGAACTAAGAGGCTTACAGGAAAACTGTCACACATGTCAGCGGAAGTGTGTGTGTGTGTGTGTGTGTGTGTGTGTGTGTGTGTGTGTGTGTGTGTGTGTGTGTGTGTGTGTGTGTGTGTGTGTGTGTGTGGTGTGTGTGTGTGTGTGTGTGTGTGTGTGTCGGCATGTGAAGAATCCTGAAGTATTTGCAATCATAATGGGGTCTGTATAAAATGGCAGCACTTGACTGGACAGTGAGGGTTTCTTTAAGTGTGCAAATGTTACGGCGTCAATCCTAACAAAACACAAACACGCAATTTTTGTTCCAACTGAATAAATGACTAGCTTTTTGTATGGGCAACCATCATCCTTTTTTCACACTTCCTGTTTCGAACTGTTTTTCTCCTCTTCCCTCACTTTCGTCTTAGCTCTCCAGACCCTTAGCGGTGTGTCCCGTGGTGAATGGTTTGTAAGCTTCTCACTGCCTGGATCAGGTTTCACATCAGCTGCCACTGCATCAGTAACACTTTTTGTACGTGTGTGTGTGTGTGTGTGTGTGTGTGTTGTGTGTGTGTGTGTGTGTGTGTGTGTGTGTGTGTGTGTGTGTGTGTGTGTGTGTGTGTGTGTGTGTTGTGTGTGTGTGTGTGGTTACACCCAGATAATGCCACCAAGTCTTCTGTGTAAGTTCACCCGTTTCATCAACCTTCACTTGTGTGGACTCTCACACACACATGCAAATACAGAGACAGAAGAGTGGCTTCCTGTACCCAGAGCCTTGTATATGTCAAGAGATGAAAAACAGAGGGGAAAATAAAGAAAAATATACTAACAAGAAATATCTCGATTTTTTTAGAGTGCTGGCCTGTTCAAAACTCAAGCCATGATTCTAGAGCAGAGGTGTCCAATCCTGGAGGGTGGACGGTCAACGTCCTACAAAGTTTAGCTCCAACTGATCCTAACATAATGGACTGGAAGGTTCTAGTAGTCCTGAAGGCCTTGATTACCTTGAAAAGCACATCAATCCTCAACAAGCTACTTTAAGGGTAATTCCAGTATTTAGCACTTTGAGTCTATTTTCTAGTTTGTTTTGGATGACCTAGAGTGGTGGACTTTTCACAAAAGGAAATTTTCACAATGGCTCCTGTCTTGATGTTTTGACTATTTTAGAATCGCCTCTGAGCGCTTCAGAGTGGCTGTCTACGAGCATACTGTAACATGTCCTTAAAACAACCCTTAACGTTCATTTTCAAAACTGTGCAACTCACCGAGTGGTTAGTGGTGTTTGTTGATGTTCTAAAACAAGTAGCGTAGCGAAATACAGTTTCTGTCCTGTTTTATTTGCCTTTTTTTTAAATTCCATTGATGTCTGTTGAAGGACTCAGTGCTCGTTGATATTACTGCGCTACCGGATACCGGGGTAAGGGGTCTGTTTACATTTGGTTGTAGTCTTTTCGCTCGGTTCTCCGTCTCTCAGAAGGCTAGCGTGAGCAGAGCAACTGCGGCAAAGTGTCGCCATCAAGTGGTCGGGAGTGTGCTAACGCTTCAGACTCAAATATCGAGCGGAAGTTTATACGCGGTTGTGAGGTATCTGAAAATATAGTTCTACTATAGTAAATAACACGGATTGAAAGCATACATTGCGCCGATATATTTGTTTTTAACCCTCTGGGGTCGAAAACCGCGTGCCCGCGTTTTGCTGGATTTTTTCCTTATCAGTGCAAAAGAGAATCAAATTACTCTGTTAATTTTGATCTTAAATATAAGTGTTGTACATCATTATATCCTGTTAAGTTTCTATTTTTTTTGTGGATACTCACAATAAAAACAAAGTGTTGTGCTTTTCGTCAAACAAAGAAAAATAAACATGATGCGCGTTTTCCCTTCTCTCTGTCTTTGAGGTCCGTTCTGAAACGCGTCCGAAACATTCACTTTAACTCTGTCAATACTTGTCACAGAGATACGAGAGATGTCTCTTTATGAAGCTGAGATTCTCTTCTTTCAAATGAAGTATTTTTTTTTTTTTTTAAATATTTCCAGTTTATGTAATCCGTTTGAAACCAAGGAGAGTTACAGTTTTTTCGCTCTCCCTTCATTATATATAATTAGGTGAGCCCGCCACACCCCCAGCGCTTTTGACATGGTAAATAGGCGATATGCATCGCACACGCGGCACGCCCCCGATCACTGCATAACAACATGAAGATTCTTCATCAGAGATTCACTGATAGTTCATCGCGTTTTAGGGATGGAAGCACGCTAACGTTACTCCTTCAGAAGTTCAGAGGATTATGGACAGCTGGGAATAATTAACCTTTTCCTCAGTGGAATTTGAAACTCAGACGAGCGGTTGCATTTTGAAGAACGGATTGACCCCGAGGATACAAGTTCGGAGTAAGTTTAGTGTTTTATAATTCCTTTTCTGATCATAGAGCTCAAATGCATTTTCAGACTATAGTAAATATTAACTCACAACGTTCGTGTAGGCCTATACGCTCGTGTAAACTTTTTAAATAACTGCTTAGTTTGTAATGATTTAGTGAAATATATTGATCTGCAAGTTTTGTTTGAGTTCTCCGGTGGTCTAGTGGTTAGATCAATTGCCAATCGTGTTAGAGGTTACAGGTTCGAATCCACCACTAGCATATTTTTTTCCTCTCATCAAAACCGAATATGTTCATCAGTGGTTACAGTCTATATCAAACACACATGTATATAGGACACACGTTTGTGTGCATTTTATTTTGTGATTTCACCGGAATGAATAATGTCCGCAATGGCAATAGATTGAAAAGCACGTTCTGTGCGCGCGCCGCCACAAGAGACTCACTGTATCCATGACACTGATAGCAGGACACGAGCGCTCAGCTTGAGTTCAAAAACAAAACATTTTAGCTCTAGATCTCTTATTTAAGAGCGGACTAAATGAATGATCTACTAGTTAACTAGAGATGTTTTATTTGTATTAGGTACAGCCGTTCATTGAGTGTATCAGTAAATGCGTGCGGTCGATGAGCCATAAACAGATACTCGCGGTTACGCAGTCTACCAATCAATAGGTGTTTCTCTGTCCATCAACCAGTGGTGTAGTCTACGTGATACGCAGGTATACGCCGTATACCCACTAGAAAATGTCAAGGATTTCCGTATACCCACTAGGAAATGTCAAAGATCTCCGTATACCCACTTTAAAACGCGTGAGGATTCGTAACAACATCGTTTTGTGAAAAGATTTTCATTCATAAATTCACCCCGCCGTGACGTCTGTGTTTGCGCAGCGACACGGATCGAATCGCGGAAGCCAGCAACAAATGTAACAAATAACCTAGGCTACTGTAAAGCGGAACGTCACGCAATTTAGCCATTTTTGAATGAATAAATCAAAAGTAGGCTAATGATAGAATCAAATCTCGATATTTACTAAGTGTCTATGAATATCAAAGCTCAAAAAGACTGCTATTGAAATAAACGCTGAATGTTCTGCGTGTTTCTGTGAATGAGCGCTCAATGTGTGCTCTAGCCTACTACACACTGAACACTACACACTGAACACTACACACTGACGCGCGCGTGACACTCGTGGTGTTTTCAGCGTCTATGAGGAGAACATGCACACATTTGAACTTCATCGCAGAGCTTTTATGAGAGTCACTTCACAAGAATTTTACCATTTCATTTGATAAAACTACCGTCGTTCATTCGTATCATATAGCCTACACACTCACAAACTTTAAAGTCTTCATGACAACCTTTCAAAATCAAAGTTTTGTATAACTTAAAATATAAAATATAACAGAAATATTTTACTATTGCACAGTAGAGTATACTTCAAGTAGGCCTAATAATAATAATAATAATAGTTTATTAAAACACAGAAGCTCAAATGTCTTTAATTTAGGTGGTATACTCACAGTATACTCACTACAAAAAACTAGACTACACCACTGCCATCAACAGATACATTGTGCATCTATAATCATAATAGTCCATCAGTTTACTTTGGATAATGTGCTAACAGTTTTTTGCTTTTGTTTTGTTGTGTTTACATCGTCACCATCAGCCTTCAGAAATCATTCTGATATAATTTTTTTTTAAATCAATGTTGTAAACAGTTATGCTGCTTAATTTTTTTTAACCTGTGATAGTTTTTTTAGGATTCTTTGAATGCACTTTTTTTTATTTATATAAGCACTATATAAGCAATATTTTATATATTTTTTTTATATAAAAAAAAACAAGTTTGGTCTTTTTATGTTTTTTTTTTTTTTGAAAGGAAGTGTTAAGTGATATGAATGACTTTAAGTCTTTATGTTCTTAGGAAAGATTTCTATTTTGAATAAATGCTGTTCTTTTTAACTTTTTATACATCGAATCATTCTTAGTTCAGGCTGCCTCACAGCACCTTGATGGGGCATTAGCACATTGGGGGAGTGTCTTTAGTCTCCCCAGGTGTAAATCACATTAATATTCATGGGCATTAACACTCCCACGCATACAGCAGTAATGACCCAAAAACTGATGTAAGAAATTCAAATCGTTATATTGATCTTTCTGAAAGAGTGGTCAGAATGATTTTCACTTCATTTTGAAGTAAAAGTTCTAGCCTACAAGAATAGTAACTCAAAAGTATTGTTTTCAACTATTCAGTATGTGTTAACCCTCTGAGGTCTGAGCTGTTTTGGGGCTCTTTCGGTGTTTTGATATGCCCTGACATTTGTGCTTATTTCAGCTACTTAAAACATACCATTTGCCAACATATAAATTTGCTGTATTCAGCACAAACTCTGCTACAATAATATGTGAGCAAAATTGATGTACTTGTTTGCATTTTATAGAAAAAAAATAATATGCGTGGTTAGTACGTTTTGGAAAAAAAAATGTCACTGCAATAAGGCCATTTAACACATAATGAATAGTTGTCCACAATACTTTTGAGTTACTATTCTTGTAGGCTAGAATTTTTACTTCAAAATGAAGTGAAAATCATTCTGACCACTCTTTCAGAAACATCAATATAACGATTTGAATTTCTTACATCAGTTTTTGGGTCAGCAGTGCAGTATGCGTGGGAGTGTTAATGCCCATGAATATTAATGTGATTTACACCTGGGAAGACTAAAGACACTCCCCAATGGCTAATGGGCCATCAAGGTGCTTTGAGGCAGCCTGAACAAAGAATGATTCACTGGTGAACAAAAAGTTAAAAAGAACAGCATTTATTCAAAATAGAATTTACGTTCTTTCCTAAGAATGTAAAGACTTAAAGTCATTACTATCACTTAACACATCCTTTCAAAAAAACAAACATAAAAATACCAAACTTGTTTTTTTTATAAAAAAAATATTTTTATTCAAAGAAAAAAAAACTACCGCAGGTTTAAAAAACTGTTTGAATAGACTCATGGGCGAATGCGAGTCTACAGAGCTCAGTTGCGGTCCAGTTTCCCGTGCAGGAAGAAATCGCAGTGTCTGTGGAACCATGTCAACATCGGTCAGTGTTGCCAGATGTACGATAATTATCGTATTTGTACGATAATTTTGACCTCTGTACGATGTACGATCAATAATGAAAAAAATCCCATAATGTACGATAATTTCAGAATTTTGTGACACTTCAATCGGAGGTCATTGTAATCATAGTGTTTCTATACTCATTGATCTACGTCATGATTGTGAGGAGAAAGTGAAGGTGAGAGAGCACGGGAGAGAGCGAGAGACCCTGTGTGTGTGCGTCATGAAAGCTAGCTGCGCTGCGGCTGCCTCCTCTCAAAATGACACCGGCTTTGAGTGTGAGCGGCTGATGATTGGCTGTTATGCCTTAAGTCCCGCCTCTCTTGATGTGTTAGATTTATCGGTCAGCTCGCTCTGAGGAGGCGGGAACTTATGGTTATGGTTATTTACATCTCCCTTTTCCAGGTACTTTGAATGAGTGTTTATGCTTTGAACGAGGTTTTTAAATAAGCTTGATATGTGTTAGGGAAGATGTTATGTTTATGTTTTGTTGACATGTCGAGTGTTTTCTGTATTATATTTCCTTTTTTTTGGCTAAACAGCACAAGACTTTAAGTAACGTTAGGCATTCTGTTTGTGCTGCCTGATTTAAAGAAAAGTGCGCTCTTTGCTCACACGATCAGCATGGTAATCTGGTGTTTTCTCCTAAATAAAAGCTCAAGGGTTTATTTCGTACAAGTGAAGAAATTTGGACAAAAGTATTGTAATTTTCCTATTCTATAGCGTAATACAAAATATAATGTAATGTAGACAGAGACTCTATATCATAACTAAAAAGATGTTTGAGCCCTTTTTAGGTAGGCTACAAGTCAATGCTTTTTCTTTGTTCAATGTGCACAGTTCATGGGTCGAAGCTGGTTGAAGCTCTTAATTTTGAGCTCTCAAAGTCCACCAGATTGATGCATTTAACCTTAAAATGTCCAAAATTTTCTTCCGGGGGAGCATGCCCCCGAACCCCCCAGAGGGACAGAGGTCCATACAACATGGCAAACTTTCAATGTCATATCCATCCCCCACACTTTTGAACAGCTTGCTACGCCACTGACTACCCCCCCTCCCAACAATCCAGTCAACTTCACTTGTCTAAATAACGTTAGCTGTTTTGTACGATAATTTTCTTCCAAATCCGATAATTTTGAGCTTCTGGTACGATACTTTGATATTTCCAAATCTGGCAACACTGACATCGGTCTCTGTTTTCCATGACAGCGTGGACTGCATGTTGCTCGTCTGCTTGTTTGCCTTGGCTCTCTTCGGAACTGGTGCTTGGACATTGTCACATCTGTTATAAAAAAAGAAGAAAGAAAAAGTGTGAGCATGCTGATAAGACAATCAAAGAAACTGTATTATTATCATTATCAATCACTAATTACCATGGATTTAAAAAAGACATATTTGTAATTTCACACAAGAATGGGAACTTTTACATTATGACGATGTAAACACAATTAGGCTACATTTCATCTGTAAAATATTACGTCTATGCACTTACTCAGTATTATTCTCGATCGCACTGAGAACTGAACGACACCTGCGTGTCCCTCTGCGAGGTGCTGGAGAAGGAGAACGTGATGCAGCCAATTTCCTAAAAAACAAAACAAAATAACTGTTAGCATACATTATGTATACAACAGAGTTATTGAATATTCTGTACTGAATATGCATCTGTTACTGAATATTCTATATAGGTATTATTGTTTTTTTTGTATTATGTTTTGTTATTGAGTGTTAAAGCTGCCGTGACAATATAATTTCCTGCAAAGGATCAATAAAGTATCAACAACAACAACAACATCTGTTGATGGCCCATATAGAATGCATGCTGATAACACAATCAAAGAAACTGTATTATTATTACGCTTATCAATCACTAATTACCATGGATTAATTTCACACAATAATAGGAACTTTTACATTATGACGATGTAAACGATATTACTATGCACTTACTCAGTATTATTCTCGATCGCACTGAGAACTGAACGAGACCTGCGTGTCCCTCTGCGAGGTGCTGGAGAAGGAGAGCATGATGCCACATTCCTAAAAACAAAACAACAGAGTATCTGTTGATGGCCCATATAGAACGCACGCATTTATTATGTACACTCAATGAACGGATCGTTCGCGATCGACACATCGCTACATTTCAAACATTTACACCTGTATTCACAGTGCATAAGGCAGTAAGCATGATAATTAGTGTCATAGGCTAACTAAAACTGAACATTTGCGAGTATCTTTGGCCCATATAGACAGCACGCATTTAGGGATAGGCTACACAATGAACGGATTGTTCGCGAACGAACGACACATCACTAACTTACATTTCAAACATTACACCTGTATTCACAAACAAGTATTTACGCATGATAAAGTGTCATAGGCTAAACAAAACTGAACATTTATATATAACATTGTATTTAGACAGAATCTATCACGTTTTTACCAGAGTCTGAAATATCACATATAACCTAGCAGTTATTCCCCAAAAAATGCATTACACATAGGCTAAGGCAGTAGGCTATTTTAGCATGATAAGTCATGGGCTAACCAAAACTGAACATTTATATATAAAATATATTGTATTTAGACAGTATCACGTATTTTACCGGAGTCTGAAATATATTTATCTCAATCACATAACCTAGAAGTTATTCTCGAACAAAATGCACTACACATAAGGCAGTAGGCTATTTAGCATGATAATCAGTGTCATAAACTAATCAAAACTGAGTGAAAAATATGTATGCTATATACAAATATGTTCAGAGAATATCACATTTAAAAAGTTTACACGAGCATACAATGTTAGGGATATTGTGAGGTATTTCCTATGTCAAAAGCTAGCCAAAACTAGGCAAAATATAAAATTCATTTGAGCTCTATATGATAAGAAAACGAATTATAACACTAAAAAACTTACTCCGAACTTCTATCCTCGGTTGGATCAATTCATTCTTGAAAATGCAGCCTTTTCGTCGTCCGAATTGCAATCTTCCTCTGAAGAAAATGTGAATTCGTCATCACTGTCCAGAATCATCTGAAGGGCCTCTCTGTCGGAGTAGCGTGCTGCTGCCATCCTCCAAACGCGATGAACTAACAGTGAATGATCTGATGAAGAAGCTTCATGTTTTTGTGGCTTAATCGCGGGGCGTGCCGCGTGTGCGATGCATAGATCACCTATTTTACCATGTGAAAAGCGCTGGGGGCGTGGCGATCTGAGCTGATTACTGATAATGAGGGGAGAACGAAACAACTGTAACTCTCCTTGGTTTCAAACGGATTACATAAACTGGAAATATAATTTTTTTTAGTAGCTTACTTCATTTAAAAGAAGAGAATCTCAGCTTCATAAAGAGACATCTCTCGTATCTCTGTGACAAGTATTAACAGAGTTACAGTTATTTTTTCGGACGCGTTTCAGAATGGACTTCACTGACGGAGAGAAGGTAAAACGCGCATCATGTTTATTATTCTTTATTTGACGAAAAGCACAACACTTTGTTTTTATTGTGAGTACCCTAAAAAAAATAGAAACTAAACAGGATCTAATGATGTACAACACTTAAATGTAAGATAAAAATCAACAGAGTAATTTGAGTCTCTTTTGCACTGATAAGGAAAAAAGTGAGCTCATCACGCCCGCGTGACGGCCGACCTCAGAGGGTTAAATGGCCTTATTGCGGTGACATTTTTTTTCCCAAAACGTACTAACCACGCATATTATTTTTTTTCTATAAAATGCAAACATGTACATCCATTTTGCTCACATATTATTGTAGCAGAGTTTGTGCTGAATACAGCAAATTTATATGTTGGCAAATGGTATGTTTTAAGTAGCTGAAATAAGCACAAATGTCAGGGCATACCAAAACACAGAAAGAGCCCGAAAACAGCTCAGACCCCAGAGGGTTAATCATCAATGAACACTACTAACCGCTCGGTGAGTTGCACAGTTTTGAAAACTAACGTTAAAGGTTTTTTTAAGGACATGTTTGAGTATGCTCGTAGACAGCCACTCTGAAGCGCTCAGAGGCGATTCTAAAATTGTCAAAAAGTCGAGACAGGACCCATCGTCAAAATTTCTAAGTACACCACTCTAGTTCATCCAAAACAAACTAGAAAATAGACTCAAAGTGCTAAATACTGGAATTATCCTTTAATTAGGGGTATCATTCATAGTACAAGCATAATGTATGCCAACGTTTAATACTTAGTATTAGAGGCTAATTCAGATCTGTAAGTTTTAAACAGGGAGGCATGCATCTTCTCAGACACACACTAACATGCTGTACATTAGAACAGGAAACAGCAGTCTGCTCTCTAGCCCTCGCGCTGTGGGAGAAAACACTATAATTTTTAATCCTTTTAAAATGTGTCGGCAGGGTCGAGTCTCCAGCCGTTTAGATAATGCTTGTCTCTCTGTATCTGTTTCTCTCATGGCATCAGTCTGTGACTCTGACTTTCTCTCCATCTGTCGATCTCCCTTTCAGGTATTCTCGCCTGGTTTTTGTCTGTGCATCTCTGCTTTTCTTCCTCAAACTCATTCTCTCTACCTGCCTTCGTCTCCTTTCCATCACTTGTGAAGCATTTCTTTTGAAATGCGTCTAATTAGCGCAGGGCTCATCGTGCGGGTTAAATTAAATTGCAGAGATACACAGAGGATGGAGGTCAATAGCTCCATAAAGACCGGCGGAGCTGATAATTGGGCTGGCTTCTCTTTTCCGTGCATGATCAAAATGCCAGTGGACAGAGCGTCGTCTGCCTCTGAGAACGCCTGGGAGAGGGACGGAGACTTTTCTTTCTTTTATTTTTAGAGAAGTGTAAGGGAGAGAGGGCCAGACAATCACATCCTGCCTCTGCACACTTCACTGTCTGGGTCTAAAATACAACCTGTTAAGGGAAGAAGTTGGGTGTGTGAGAGAAAAAAAAAAGGTAAAGGAAACCAGGAGGGAAAATGAATGAGTGCTTGGGCTAAGCAGTACAAACGATTTTACTGCATGACAGTGCCGTAGAGATTGTGCTATGCCATCTATTGGGTGTCCAATGAGGACTATGGTAGCATTTCCATTCATCTTGAAGACATTTGTTCAAGGTGGTATAGGACCTTCCAGAAGTGTGGATATATCTGCATGGCTATTATTTACAAATGAAAGCGATGAAGAAACACTGAGTATTGTGAAAACCACAAAGCGTCTCCTAAACAAATTGAGACAAGGAATAACCTTTTATTAAAGGTACAATATGTATGATTTTTGTAATAAAATATCCAAAAATCACTTGCACAGTGTGATACATTTCCTGCAGTTGTGCACCTAAAATATCCCAAAAGTTCCCAAAGATTTTTAATTTCAGAGAAATTCCTATTTTAAATAATGGCTCGTCCCTAATCATTGTCGCCTGTATCCTAATATCCGCGTTATCCCTGGTTTCCGCCTGTACTGCCATAGTAACCATGGCGACAGATGTGGACAACTGCGTTACGTCTAGCGGCATACTCATGCTGTTGTTAAGGAGAACTAAAACGAGGATCAATATCAGCGTGCCGTTTTCAAGATGCCGAGAGCTCCAAGTCCATGACAAACTTGGACTTGACAGAGACGCCGTTCTTGCATGTAATTTATTAGACAGGTGAGCAAATGTACATAAAACTAATCAATGTTATATAGCTCAACATGATGAAATGTTAGAATATTATCAGTATGTTATTCTAATGTTGATCTAGCTTACTGTAGTCTCATAAAGCCAACAAACTAACTCATAGAATAACATTAGAACTTTCAACACACTCAAATGCAGTTTAGTGTGATAGTGTAGACCAAGTGAAACAGCGATGCGTTACCTCACAAGTTTCATTCATCTAATAAACGGACCTGTGCGAGTAGTAATTCAGCATTTGTGGGTAGTTCGGTAGAATGAAATGTATTTATACCTTTATATCCACGGGACTCGTGTGTAGTGCTGATAGATCTGTCTCTCTTTAGCGATCGCGATCTGCTTCATACCACAGTCATGTTAAAAAAACATCCATAAACATTATTAGATCCATCAGCATGACGACAAGTTCCATAATTCGGCTTATGCGTCATCAACCTACGCCTTTGTTATTGTAACAGGTTAGCGACCCCTAGCAGCGAAAAAAACAACATATTGTAGCTTTAAGAGAAATCCAAACTGACTTGACTTACCCAGTTGCTAACCACTTATCAAAACCAGCAAACACCCATAACATCTTAGCAGCTGCATAACATTACACTAAAAACCATTAGAAAGACCTTAGAATGTCCAATGTAAAAACAGTATATTGTGAAGTATACAATTAATATGAGATACAATTATTCATATCCTAAGGTGCATGTGGGAGAGCGAGAGAGAGAGAGAGAGAGAGAGAGAGAGAGAGAGAGAGAGAGAGAGAGAGAGAGAGAGAGAGAGAGAGAGAGAGAGAGAGAGAGAGAGAGATTGAGTGTGTGTGTGTGTGTTTGAAGGCTGAAAGCGGTTTGAGGCGGAGAGCAACGTGTCACGCTGCTCTCACCTCTAAAAGTCACGGAAATGCCAGGTCACCTGCTCTGGTACCGAAGAATCAAACGAACGTGAGGGTGTGAGGTCCTCAAAGATCACAAACCCACACACACATCCATTCACAAGCTCCAAAAAACATCACTCGCACCTTTCTTACTGACGGGGCTGTCGACAACTCACTTCCTCGACTGCCTTTGATTGCTTTGTTATGACTGCCCTCGTCCCCCCCCCCCATTCCCTCGCTACTGCTCCCTTTTTGATGATTACTCTTTAATAAAGCATCTCTTTGAAGAGCGTTGGCTCATACTCCTGTTTGCTGGCGCAGGTTGATGACACGAAAGCTCAGAGACTGTCACCAGGACACAACATCACAGAGGCCTTGGATAGTGGGAAGTCTTTAAAAAATTCATTAGTCTTGTTAATAATTAAGATATATGGAAATGACATGCATTATGGCCTGGGTGAATGATTAAGTAGGCAACGTGATCTACATCAATGAGGGCACATAAATAATGTTTATATTCCACATATTTATTAATCTCTGGAAGAAAAAAAATCTCATATCCTACATTTAGTGCCCTGGGTAACATTAGTGTCGTAAAATAGAAAGTGACAACATGCGATTCATAAGACTTAGAATATAGTGCTGAGGTCTTGTATACAAAACTGAATTTTTTTAAATTATTTTTTAGTAGATGTGCCATTTAAGTACATTTGTGTTATTTAAAGCAGCTTTGGTAATAATTTAATACTATGGAATTGAATATATCATAGTACCATGGCATTGCCATTTGATACCATGATAGTGCCATAGTACAGCCACAATTTTGCACGAGTAAAATGTGCTCAAAGTGTGTTTCTTGCTCCATTATTGTGTTCTTGCATAATGTCACAAATCTACAAAACTATACTAGACTAAAACACAATTCTACGTCAGTACCTATAAAATGCAAATTATTTAAAAAAAAAATTGGGTCAAAATCTATGAATTGTCATCATGTAAAACTGTATCAGAATAAATATTTCACCTATAGTTACAGTGCTACTTTTAGCGACAGAAAGAAAGAGGGCTATTGATAATTGCAGTGTATATTGTCCGTGACTCGGGCAAGTTACAGTACAGCAGAACAGAGGAAATATGTATTCTCAGTGCAAAATCTTTCCCTCACACTCACCGTCTCACAAACCCACACACACAGAGAGGTAGGCCACTGAGAGCCCTTTAAAGTTATTGTTTACTATTGATCGCTGAGGTCTACGGTATGAGGGCAGTGTGGTGGAAAAACAACTGACCCTTATGCTCTAGTGTGTGAGAAACTGTGTGATAGCATGAACCACCACAACAACATGAATTGAACTACACATTTTGTCTCGTTTTCTTGTACACATCTCTCTGGAGCTGGTGTTCTAATCCTCTGTAATCCATGTGTGTAAACATGCATATTTACATACAGTATTATTTCAATTCATATTTTTCTTTTTAAAAGAGGCCTGGGTGCTAAAGTATTCAACGCCACATCTTAGTTTTTCCCAGGATACCACTCCTCTGGGTCAACATGCTGACGCTGTTTGTTCAGCCCTTCAAACCCTAGAACTACTTTAGCCTTGACCTGCCACATTCTTTCTTCTACTTCTATAAATTCCTGGCATTGTTCAAGGTTCTCATACTTTAGCATTCCAGAATTTATCACTTCTGCTGTTTCTGTTAGCAGGGGCATCTAAACCTGGTCCCAGAGGGACAACTTTAGCTCCAACTTGCCAAATACCTAGAATTTTTTTGTAATCCTAAAGACATGTATTAGCTGGTTAAGGTCTATTCAATTGGGGTTAGAGCTAAACTCAACAGGACCGTGTTCTTCCAGGAACAGGACTAGACACCTTTGTCCTAATATTGTCAGGTAGGGTGGCCTGTACTTGTGTGTCTGTTTAGAACTTAAGTACAATAAGACGGTGTTGTACTGTAGATTATGTGGAGTTAGAGATGTGGAGATGTTCCCATACACCAGGACACTTCAGCTCTGGTCCTGGATGGCTATGAGTTTAGCTAATAATTAAATTCATCTGAACAAGCTAATCAATGCCTTCTGGATTACTTGAAAACTGCGAGCACACAAATTTGATTAGTTTCAGAGTTAAACATCCCAGGACAGTGGACTTCAGAACTAGGGTTGAAGAATCCTGCTATGTTCTGGTCTGAATTTTGCATACTAATAAGCTGCGTCACCTTCTTATGCTGTACAGCCACGTCTACTGGTTCTGATAGTTTGCCATTCATTGGTTTGACTTGAAGCCATATGAAAGCCAAAGACCTTTTGGATGCCTTATCCAGGATTGCGGACAACTTTAAAGGGTGGTTTTACACTTTCTTAAAGCCTAGTGTCTTTGATGTGGATTCAGGTCAGGTGGATCACAGAGTCAGTGTTCCTCGCACTCCCTGAACACCGCTTGATGTCATCCATGTATTGCTGGTGGCAGGCACTATCTCCAGTGATGTAACTACATCCATATCCACGCAAGATGATCATCTGGTTGAGGGGTTTGTGTCTTTGAATAACAGAAGTACACTTTCCAGTCTTCTCTGAGTTGGCTTATAGCGCAATTGAATTCCTGAAAAAGGTCTGTCCTTGTTGACCTTGTTTTAGCACCAGACATTTAAGGATTCATGTGTGTAGTAATGACTACTTTCCTGTAGACAATCCAGACTATGCTGTATTGTGTTGTCATGCCTGAAGCAGCACTGATCACCAATGAATTATGAATAAAGCTGAGTGAAAGCCATGCCATGAGGTCAACCATGTCTGGGTCTGTGGGCTGCCTCTGGAGACTTCGTTTTAAAAAGACCCTTTGTTGTGTTACACTGGTGTATGCGCCCACAGATTTCTTCCGGCCTTGTGGAGCTCTCCATGGTGCTGACAGAACCCTCTTTCCTGGGTAGTCCTTCGGGGGAGCTATTGCAGCTTCTCGTACCTCAGTGGCTTTGATCAAATGATCCACGGTATGTGGTCCTCTTATACTGGTTGCTAGATATTCTTGGCAAGGAAGGTGAATTAATAACCTGTCCGTGTTTGAACATGTCCACTACTTCCTCTTCTTTGGTAGGGAAGGGAACAACCATCACTGCAAGAAAATAGTAGCTGTGACATATGATATAATGTAGAGTCAAAAATGAAGGCATAAAGCTGCTGGGCAGCACACACCTGAAACTCTTTGCAGTTGCTAGAAGGCTACCTTACCTTACCTTAGTACTTAAACATATTATGTTTGACCAATTTTATCAAAAGCTTGTAAGTTGCATGCCAAAATTATGTGTCAGGGGTGTGCTTGTCATCCTCCTAAGCTGTATCATCTTCTTGTTAGAATGGTTAGAACCTTTGGTGCTTGATCAACAACAGCTTCTAAAAAGTAGCCTGGGTGAACTGTTGAATTGACCTGAAGGTTTTGAGCTGTTTTGTGCTGACCTTGTTCAAAGTATGTCCACATTTACCAATGGTTTGGTTTGGGTTTATGTTGCTGTGTTCCCATGTGCTTGAACATTGTGGTTTTCTTTATGAAAATAGACTGAGTGAGAACCTTTGTTGATGTTTTGATTGGGTTTTATTTTCTGTCTTTGGTTCATGTTTACTCTGTAATATATATTCCAGGATATATATATATATATAGGCTATATCTGTAAGGCTTGCTATCCTGAAACACTGAGCCAGTGGAGTAGTTTTCAGAGAGACAGAGATTTTTAGAACAAGCAGCAGGGTGTCTTTCTGAACACATTCCCTCAGATTCATTAAGTACACCTGCATCGCTAGAATTATTAATAGCCAGGTTTCATCTAATAGAACAGGGATTAATGTTTAGCGATCCGGACCTTCCTCACAAATTAACTGAACAATGAAATTTAAAAAGCGGGAAGATGAGGAAAGAACAAGGAATGTTTTCTCGAGAGTGATGGGATAAAAATATATAATTTTTACAACATATAATTTTAAAAATATATATAATCTTTTCTAGTATTTAATGAATTGAATAGATATATGAGAAAGTCTTTGGATGGCGTAAAATACATAGAAAAATTAAGCCAAAGCACTGTTAAATTG
Source organism: Chrosomus eos (assembly GCA_036326025.1). Taxonomy (NCBI): domain Eukaryota; kingdom Metazoa; phylum Chordata; class Actinopteri; order Cypriniformes; family Leuciscidae; genus Chrosomus; species Chrosomus eos. Next base: position 20,106,921 of record CM070822.1, read on the forward strand.
ATTTGTTCATTGCTTTTTAAGCATTTCATGTTATGTTCAAATGACAATCTGTCTTAACAGTATTGTGTTGGAATCTGAATCATTCAGATAACATTTTGTTCGATAACCATTTAGAGAGGGGATATAATGAAAGGGAAGGATGAGAAGAGAAGAGAAGAGAAGAGAAGAGAAGAGAAGAGAAGAGAAGAGAAGAGAAGAGAAGAGAAGAGAAGAGAAGAGAAGAGAAGAGAAGAGATCATGTCATCCCAAAGGAAGCAAAGAAGACCGAATGAAGCAGGAGATCAGAGCCAAGTGATGGGGACAGGACTACAAAAGAACGGAGGGATGAGAGGGAGGAGTTCGCAGAGGTTGGTGGCTTCTCTCTGATCCTTCGTTCTGCGCTTTTGAGGGTGCGAGCTTCTAATGAGCTCGTCTTCTCCTTTTCTTATAATCTGCTGTACTTTTTTATCACACACATCAAACACACACGCACACACCCCTGGCAGTGGTCCTGTGAGGCGAGGGAGCATTGTTCTTTAATCTTTCCTTCTGTTTACCGCTGCTCCTCCGTCTCGGAGGTTAAACCATCATTTTACACACATTGTCAGTCTCACGCTACAGCCCATAAGATAAAAACTAAATGAGGAGAGAAAGATGGAGAAATGTGTAGAGACCAAGAAAGCCAGAAAAAAGAGTGGGAGAAAGAAACAATGACGTTTGCAGCACAATTCACAATTCAATGAACACATAATTTAAAGTGTGCAATTCCTGCACCACTAGCGCCACTAACCGGAATTGCAAAATCATATTACAGTCTGCATGTCTTCCATTGGTCAACCAAACAGCTCCACCCCAAAATCACTCTGCATAAGCGGACAGAAGAAAGTATTTAAATAACTATAAAAAGTGCAGGTACCTTGAATATCCAGTTGTGTACATAAGAAACATCCAGATAAATAGTATTTTTTTCATTAAGAAAGAGGAACGAACAGGAACCATTATGTGAAAATGACAAAACAGCAACACATTTTGTATTTCCTAACACATGTATTAATTTCTACAAAGGTAACAAAAAAATAACACAACAACAAAAAATGTTTCCCCTTAAGGCAAAATCGCGCAACTCTTACATATTCTGGTGTGTTTCACTCACACAGTCCTCCTCTCTATACGCCAAGGATGACAAATATCTTTCGAAATAAATCATAAACACAAGCAGTAAAAAAGTCATTCATGAGATATTTGCCATCAATCACAATATGTGGCTGTCTGTGAGTGTGTATTGAGGAGAGAAAGAGTTGTGCGAAATGGTCGAGTGTGTTTGGCGATGTGATTATCTCCTCACACAACTGAACCATGAAAAAAATAATAATAATGTGAGGGGGAAAAAAACTACAGACAAGATTAAAACCGAGGTGGGTAAAAAATGGATTTTCACTGTATAAACTCAAAAGAGAGTCTTAATTTGCGCCTTGTGGTGAATCAGGAAACTCATTATATCTGTCATATTAACAAAGGAATAAACAGGCATTTCTCTGAAGAAAGAAAGCCATGACAGACACATACACTGAGACAGAATTGGAAAGAGAGAGGGAGAGAGAGAGAGAGAATAAATAACAAACGTCAAAACATATTATTCTTTCCGAGTGGGGGATGAATTGAATCCTACATTGTACCTCACAAAACATTTTATTTTTTTATAACCTGCAGAGAAAAACAAATGAGGTAATTATTAAAGAGTTAAGGACCTCTCTTTATATCATGAGGACACTGACCTTACACACAAATGTTGAGAATATGGCCCTTAGAAGTAGAGATTCTATGGAAATTGTTCCCTTACCTTCTCTTGGTTTAAAATGATTCAATATTATAAGCTTTACTTCATGTTTCCCAGGAGATATATACGTAAATCTATGGTTTCGAGAAACACTAAATCACTGAAATAAGTTCAACAGAATCGACACCTGCTTTTCATTTCATCACTGTATGGTTGTCTGTCTGTGTCTGCCAATAGTAGATATGTCATTCGGAAATCTTCTTGCGTCCCCAAACTGACCCAGGATAACAATAATCCCCATCCACACTGATCCAGGGTCAGATTAACGTCTACTCACTCTCATCTACTGCTCTAATCTAATAAACCGAAGAGCAAAACTGACCCGGAGAGCAATCCTTCTCTAATATGCTTTCTCAATAGTGCACCATGCTGTTTATTCCCTCATAAGTGCCAATTGCAAAGGCCCCTAATCCAATAGTGTGAAAACTAGAATCTTATAGAGAGGCGCTTTTGAAATGTTGCCACATTCTTTTCAAGTCCAATTAATTTTTTTCCAGCAATGAAGCTAAAATCTTCATGGTTGACATCTTAAGATTTAATATTTCAGAGATTTCCAGAAGTCCCCCCCCCCCCCCCCTACACCCACCCTTCAATTATTTTTTATGCAACTTTGTAATATTGCAATAATTTGGGCTCTTGAGTTAATGTCTCTTAAAATGCTCTTCTACTCTTAGCAATTAAGTATGCAATTAAGAATGTTTACATGATGGAATTCCGGAGTAATGGCAATTTACATCAGATCCCACTAATTAAAAAAATGAGCCCGGAATAACGTGATTTTGCTTTATTGATAATTTGATGACTTTCAGCTCTGGGTTTGATTGTGTTATGACTTAATTTGGCTTTAATCTTTTGATATCAGATTTGGCTGTAACCGAAATACTAACTGCAGACAAGCAGTGTGTGACTCTTTTTTTCATTTTCATTATATCTGCATAATTTTATTCATCAGCAGCAATGTGTAATTAAAGTGTAATTAAAATGTCCCAAATTAAAGTTTGATCATGAAAAGCTTTGAAGTGGAAGGCAGCTGACCTGTTGCGCACTTGAAGCCACGACCTAAACAATCAAGAGCCGTGTGTTTATGTGTTCGAGTGTGAAATAGGTGTCCATGAGCCACAAGCTTTACACATTTGTATCATTAGTTCTCTCCATGCTTAGACTACTGTTGCTCTGAATTTAGATACAGAATACTGTATACTAAATCAAAAACTTTAACAAGATAATACCCCAATATATGACAATACTATGATAAAATACCACACTAAAAAAAATCTATTAAATGTTATACACCTTTTTTTATTTCAACAACAGATTTGTTCTAGCCAAGATGTACGAAATCCAACACAATTCAATTTAAGTTGTGTCAATTGTCCAATAACTGCATTGAACATTTTTTTAAAACTTTTTTTAAATCAGCTTTTTGACCACATTATATCCCTGTATTACTATATTACAGTATGGCAAGTATACTATAACAGTATACTATAACAGTATTATATATATATATATATATATATATATATATATATATATATATATATATATATATATATATATATATATATATATATATATATATATATATAAAACCATATGATGTTGCAGACTTTTTTTAGATTGAAACAAACGAATGAAATCATCAGATTGTATGAACAATGGACATTCGGGAACCGATAGAAATGAGACAATGTGCATTTCGAAGGAATAGAGATATGCGATTTTTCATCAGTTACATTTCTAAGCCTCAAACAAGCATTGTTGTTATTTTTGTAAAAAAAAGAGCTTTTGCACATAGTGACAGTCGAAAGCAACAACAATAATGACTGCATCGTGTCACATGCGTGTGTGTGTGTGTGTGTGTGTGTGTGTGTGTTGTGTGTGTGTGTGTGTGTGTGTGTGTGTTCATCACTGCCTCAGGAGTATTACTTATATTAAAACAAGCAGCTGTATGAAAGAGCTTATTAAAACGTCGAACCTGTACCCAAACTCAATATATAAAGCCAGAAAACGAGAGTGAGAGACAGAAAGTGAGAGACAGAGAAAGTCACAGACCACAGATGGATCTTGTTCCTTTAGTGTGAGTGGAGGGCTGCCATTGTGTCATATAAGACAGCTAAAGTAGTCACCACCATGTTTTAAGACACGCTCATGAGCATACAATGATAAATACAAACCACCAGAAAACAAAAAAAAAAGACTATTTACATTAATAATTTTTAAGAACTCCTTGCACTCTCTTAGAAAAAATGCACTGTTTGCATCACTTACGTAAAGTTGTGCGGCCAATACACTGCACATAATCACATTTCATAGACTTGTAGAAATCAAAAGGCCACCTTCTATCAGACCACATGCAAGACCAAATTGATTTCTCTTTTTTAACAACTAAAAACTGGCACTGATATATCTGCTAGATACAATAATAATTACACTAGCTTGATCTCAGCCAGTGGGATAATTTATTCAGTCAACATATATCATAATATCGCTCATAATTCCTAATGTTAAAGCATTAAGGCATGACATGTATAGTTATGTATAGCAGGCACTCTGTAATGCAGCTCTGACAATATTTGTATTGTGAAAGGGATATACTAAAACATTTTAGTGGACTTAAATGGAACAAGTACAATATTCCTTATACTGAGAGAAGCTAAACAATGAAGAGGGGGTTTAATTCGAATTCTAACTCAAGAATGTTAAGGAAGTTGATTAAATTCAATTAATTCAAATTGTCTTGTGTTTCAGCGCAGAACAAAACCTGTGATGTATCCATATAAACTCTTAAAACCTCTGGAAATTGCTGAAACTTAAAATTGTCCAACATTAAATCGTTCTTTCATTTCACAGTCCAGCCTTTTTCCTCCTACATTCATCATTTATCATTCTCTTCTCTCTTCTCTCCATCCCTAATCCATGACTCCCACTCCGTCTCCAATTGCACATATTTGCTCCTCCTTTCGTCTGCTCTGTCTATCCATCTCTCTATCGATCTGCCTATCATCCTATCACCCCATCTATCTTTGCATGGTTGGAGTGTGTGAATATTTACCTTTAACCAGGTGAAATTATTCCCTCATAATGTTTTTATTGGCAATAAAAAAACCTGTATGTACAATTTCTTTTCAAATATTTGCTTAATTCTCTCACCTCAGATTGCACGGTTTAATGAAATCTGGAATATAAAAACAGAAATCTTATTAGAGCAACACAAAGCTAAAATCCACTGGCACTTCAACCGATTACATAACGTAAGCCTTTCTGTTCTGTTCTCAAGGGTTGAAAGACTTGTGGTGGGGTCTATGTAATGCCACTTAATTAGGAGATAAAGCACTACATAAACAGACCCCCTCAGACACATACATCTAGAAATAACACCAAATAAAGCCTGCCTATGCAGCCATCTATATCATTGTGATCATTATCACATTGTAATGAATAATTAATAAAAATGTTATAAGTCATAAACTGTCTATAATAATAATAGTAAGCAGTCAATCAAGCAAGAGCAATACTGTTACATTTGTGTGTGTGTGCGCGTGCGTGCGCGTGTGTGTGTGTGTGTGTGTGTGTGTGTGTGTGTGTGTGTGTGTGTGTTTTTCAGACTACTCCTGCTGTTGGCATTCATCAACTATATTAATCAATGTGTCAGCCTTCAATACAATTAGATTAAATCTGTTCTACCTGTAAACACATCATCACACTCACCAGTCAGGTTCCAGACTAACTACATAATCCAAGTAAACAACAAGTCATTAATAGAGACAAGGTGAAAAGTAGAGCAACCATGTCAAGTTTTTGATCATGATATACCATTGCTAACGATGAAATGCTTTTATGCAATTAGTCTCACAAAATTTCACAAAACTAGCATAAGCTGGTTACATTATATCACAACTCTCCTGCAGCAATGCTCACAAATGTATAAGTTATATAAGATCGGTGGCAGGCTAGGTCAATAGATTCAGTTTTCCTTAACTCTTGACCCAGACCACCGCATTCTGATTCAAATACGATATGAGTTACATCATAACCTTGCTAATCATTAAATGAGCCCCAACTATGATATATTGTCTGTTAAGAGGTAGATATCATGCATAATGTACATCTTAACCCGTGTCTTACAAATAATCTTTGGTCAGACCAAATATTATACATTTGTTCTTAACGTTTCACAGGTCTCTTGTTTTTAATTTTGCTCTCTTGTTATTTATTCAGAAGCAGCATTTTTCTTAAACAGTGCAGATTCACAAGATCCTTTCAGAAATGTTGAAGGATCAATGACACTTAAGAAATAAAACTATTATGTGAAATGTGAACTCAGTTTTATTTGAAACCCAAAAAAACCTATGGTTTTCCCTCCTCAACTAGAAAAAGTAATTCACTATTCAGCAGGTCAATGTTTGCCATATATAAATGACTCACCGTACACTAAAGTCTAAAGGCAAAATGAACAAATAGTTGACGCAAAGAGTCATTACACACTCCATGTGGATATTGTGGGTAATACATTTTGAGCGAGAATAAACTACAAAATGACCCAGACTTTAGGCCGATAGTCAAACGTTCAGCTATGCGAGGCTAGTCCCTAATATGCCGGTATTCGTGAGTAGATTTCACTGTCAAAGACACCTCAGACATGCAGACAGGTCTCCAAAAACTAAATCACACTTGCAAAAACCTGCGGCAAAACTCCAGTTGCATAACAAACATCAGAATAAAGCATTGTGGCATTTTCAAGCCGTAGGGTTTTGTTCTTGTTTATTCCTCCTATCCTCTTAAACTCCTCCACAGCTCTGCATATGGAAAGATGAACTCAATATAACGATGCTTCATTCAAACACTACAATTCCCAGAGTCCCTTGTAGCTTGCATTTATTTACTAAAAGAGCTATTCCGAACCTTTACACTAGTATCTAATGATTGCAGAATAGATAATTAGCATACACTTATGTTGACAAGTGAAGTGTCCAAAGCAAATCCACTGAAAATCAAGAATTGTGATTTACATGTACATGCATGTTGCATTTTGCCCTTGGGATGTTAACTCAGACATACTGTATTTTAAATCAAATTCAGTTTTTTGGTGTGTACCATAGAAACTATTAGACTCCACAGACATTGGTATATCCATACAGCCAACATTTGTATCTGCCTCTACTCTAACTCTACACAGATATCTTTAACACAGCTCAAACTTATTATGTCCTGCCATGAGGTAGTACCATAGATACAGAGTCAGTTTTGTGCCTCAAGTTATCACCAATAACCAAGTTTGAACCAGAGAACAATGGCTTGAAAAAGGAGATTGTTGTTGAAATGAGCAGCAACATCATGGCTATAATCTAATCAGCCACAACATTAAAACCAATGGCATGTCAAGATAATCATGTTGATTATATTGTTACAATGGCACATGTCAAGGGCTGGTAAATATTAGGTAGTGAAGAGTGAACAGTTAGTTCTTGAACTCCATGGAAGCAGGAAAAATAGGCAAGTAAATTTGACAAGGGCCTAATTTCCATCACTAATTTGACAAATAGTGATGGAGATGACGGAGTCAGAGGATCTCTAAAACGACAAGTCTTGTGGGGTGTTCCTGGTACGCAGTGGTTAAAATTGGTGCAATGTAGGGCTACCGGCGTCAGGGAAATGGTCCTCCAAGTCTCATTGATGCACGTTGGGGATGACACGATTACTAAACCCCAACCCTTCCCACACACTCGTTCCATATTTCTGCTTGAATAATACATAAGACCCTTAAAAGGGCCAGGGACAGGAAGTTATGTACTGTAGCTTGTTCTCTGTGATCTATAAATACAGCTCACCTCAAACAGCCGTATCCCTTTGTATCTATGATGTGGAAGAGATCTCATCCGTCAGTACCTCAAGTGCAACCTCTTCACAAACACTTACAGTAATATTAGTACACTGGAATAATAATTGTGTCCTTTATGCCATTGTATGTTTAATAAATAATTAAATAATGCCTTTTAATTTCCTAAGTCCACTGGTAAAGTCATTTTTTTTTAATGAGATTGAGGAGGATCAAAATATATGTTCAGTTTTTTAGTACCCATGACAAACTAGTATATAAGGACTATACAATGGTTGTCCAATTTGTCAAGCGTGTCCTGTAAACTCACATGTGGTTTATGTGATTTAGTTATAGTCCTTATTTAGCAACTTATATTTTTAAATGGTTAATAGTTTATATTTTAAATGGTTTATAATTGTATTTTATTTTATATAAAAAAATGGTTTCAAACCATGTGAACAAACCACAACCTGACTTAAGTGTTTTTTTCTCTTCAAATATTGGAATGCATTCTATGTTCATATGTGTAGTTTCTCAATGCATTGTTGAGACTAGCCAAACCTCCATGCATTATCGCATACACACAAAAAAAAAAAAAAACTCAGACAAAAAAAAATATATTTTTAAATATTCAAATGACCCAGCCATTTTAAGTTCACTTTATGGAAATGATAATATTGGCACCTAGCCTGACTACGTCATACTCATTTTCTAGTCAGAATGTGAGTCTGATACTGCTCCATAGGGCTTTGATTATGAGGTGTGTCTTACCGAACCAGGAAAAAAAAAACCTCTGCACTCAAATGGATAGACTTAAAACCAACCAGAGCAACGTAAGTGATGTATGTTGAGCGATGCATTGTTGTCAACAGAAATCAACTGCACGCACTCTGGAAAAAGTATTTAAAAAATAATGAGTGTTAAAGGGATACTCCACTTTTTTTGGAAATAGGCTAATTTTACAACTCCCCCAGAGTTAAACAGTTGAGTTTTACCGTTTTCGAATCCATTCAGCCGATTTTCTTCTGCAAATTCATTGCAATCCCACTTAATATGCATATCTGAGAAGCGGTACTAGAATATCTTATGCTCACGTGTAAAATACTTTCTGAAAACATACGTTTATCAGCAGATGGAGACTTGAGCCATGCATTTAGATAAAGTTGAACTTTTTTGTATTATTCACCATCAACTTTTTTATGCATAATTACAAGTAACTAACCCTAAATGTCCAACATCATCAGGTAAGTGTCACATGGTCCCCAGACTCTTATGTTGTTCCTGTTTCCTGTTGTGTGTGCCATGTTTGTAGTCCTTTACTAGTTTCATTGTTCCCACGTGTGTCTTGTTAGCCCAGTATAGCTAACTTGTATTTTATGCATCTTATGCACTTTATTCCTTTATCATTTATGAATCCATTCAGCCGATTTTCTGATATTTAGAAGAATATCAGTAACCAGACAGTTTCTGGTCCCATTGACTTCCATAGTAGGAAAAAAAAATGGTTACTGAAATTCTTCTAAATATCAGAAAATCGGCTGAATGGATTCGAAAATGGTAAAACTCAACTGTTTAACTCTGGGGGAGTTATAAAATTAGCCTATTTCCAAAAAAAGTGGAGTATCCCTTTAACGATCTTTGCCGGTGTTGCAAAAAGAATTTAAGGATTTGCGGAGTACTTGCAAACACGAAAAGAGTTTTTGAAAGAAATGCGTTTGATGACGTGATGATTGCATAACTGCAGATCATCTGTCCATCATTGTATAAAGCCCGCCCTGGCAATTTGATTGGCCAGACGATTTCTGAACCGATCATAATTACTCCTCAATGGATCGAGTCCAGACCGAACTTCCCGACCAAAACATTTTGTGGGCGGGGTTCGGGCTGGAATCCAGGCTAATTGGCACCATCTACCAGCCGGAAATAAGCAGGTTTGTTGACTGGTGTGATAATAATAATTGAATAATAAATACAAAGAAAACGGAGGAGATTATATTCGACCCAAAATGTATTGGTGACCATTGTCAAGTGGTTATACATGACCAAAACATCACCCAAACGCAGACTTACAAGTATTTGGGTGTTTACATAGACAACTCACTTACTTGGAATACACACGGTAAATGGGTTTGCACTCGATTATGATGCTGTTTTACAAAGCTGTTTTAGAAAGTATGGTGTTACGGTATGTAACACCATACTATACATAACTGTATAGCTTCAATCTAAATTAGTACACCTGGTGTTGACAGCATTGAAAATTGTTGGGCAAGAATAATATTGTACACAGTATTTGATCTTAATCTTCAATACTTGTATGAGAACTGCATTCTTAATCAGGGGTAAAGAAAATTTTGGGGGACCAAACTCACTTCTTGTATTCACAGTATGAACTGCTGAGCGAATGTGCAAACTAAACAACTATTAGAATTCCCTTGTACCTGTATCTGTACGAATGTTGAATAAGTGTTTATCCTGATAATTTTACATTTTAAAGTTTGAACTGTCTTTTATATGTCCATGTAGCAACATGTAGTACACAACAAATTTTCTTTCGAGGACAATAAAGTATACTACTACTACTACATACATAAGTGATAATTATGGTTAACGTTTGTAATTAATGAATATTATTTGACTAACTTTCTTTGAATATAAAATAGTTTTTTTTTTAAATAAAACAAAATAATTGTTGCTTCTGCATCTTGGCTTATAAAATACATTTTGAAATGAATGTATCATGAAACTATCATGCCTCTTATTAAAGTATCATGAAAAGATTCAAATGTCACTATTTCTGTAAATGATGCATTTGTTATATATACTCAGGACTGACATTTACTAAGAAATATTAATTTCCCAGATTGATCTTCAGCATAAGGTCTTCTCACACAGAGTCTGCTATATTGGGCAAAAAGTAGGTGGTTAATGTAAATACCAAACAGCAATAACTGTGCTGCAATTCATATATAGAGACTGTAAAGTTTGTTTAAAAGTTAAATTGTGGCTGGGCAGATAAAAAGCGAGCAACTGATTCTGATCTGATGGTTTCTTTTTTTTCTACTGCAGCAAACACAGTTGAACACCTCGCTGGATGAAGTTCAACAGGTTTGTATTTCCCACAGTCTTTGTAAGACTCATTTAAAGGCTAAAAGCCCATTATGAGAGGTAGAGACAGTCTAAAGCAGGATCCACTTTCACTAGACAGGGTGAGGTCACATTTTGTACTGGTTTCACAATGAAACATTACAATTTCTCTTCCAAAAAATGACTCTCCTAAAGGTCAAAAATGTAACTTCACAGCTTCTTTCCACTAAAGACCTTCTTATAATCTGTTTCCATAATATTAATGTTAAAAAGTTGAGATGTAGCATAGCTTGTCACATCTTACAGTGAAAATTCATTGCAATCCCACTTAATATGCATATCTGAGAAGCGGTACTAGAATATCTTATGCTCACGTGTAAAATACTTTCTGAAAACATACGTTTATCAGCAGATGGAGACTTGAGCCATGCATTTAGATAAAGTTGAACTTTTTTGTATTATTCACCATCAGCTTTTTTATGCATAATTACAAGTAACTAACCCTAAATGTCCAACATCATCAGGTAAGTGTCACATGCTCCCCAGACTCTTATGTTGTTCCTGTTTCCTGTTGTGTGTGCCATGTTTGTAGTCCTTTACTAGTTTCATTGTTCCCACGTGTGTCTTGTTAGCCCAGTATAGCTAACTTGTATTTTATGCATCTTATGCACTTTATTCCTTTATCATTTATGGTCAGTGTTGATTATGCTTGTTTATGTTTTTGCTAATACATTTTATTTTATTACACTTGTGTGTGTTTCTTTATGTTGATAATACAGTATTGGGACCTAAACTTTATTCAAAATATCATAAATCCTTCAGATTGTTCAGCTGACAAACTTCCTTCAGTTTGTATAATTTTTATTGTTTAACCATCTTTGATTGTTCTTTATCGTCAAGGTGAAATCCTGGCTGGTGCCCCACAATTAAACACTCACCTTATGTGACCAATTAGGATTTTGTTATGATGTAAAATTAAGAAATACATATAAAATTATAATATAATTTATAAATAAATAAAAATCAGCAAATTTGTGACACTAAGCATATGAACTTCTTTGGATCATTCTGAAATCAGCCAGCTGAAATGCTATTAAAAAAAAAAAAATTAATTGTCACTAATTATTTTAGTCCATTGTCGCCAAATTAAATAGCATTGAACACAAGGCTAGAGATGATACAGATGATGCATCTTGTCATTGCTAAAATACTTATTCATTTTGTCGAATTTATTTCTAAATGGGCAAAACTCTCTCCCTCCCACTCTTTGAATTAGCTTAGACTTTTTAATTTTGCCCCCTGTTGATGGCAATTAGACCACTGAGGCGCTCCAAAAAGCAAACCAGACATGTACACTCACACTTACACATCCTAAAAGTACCATCGGAGAGAGATAGAGAGAGCCGGCAGAAGGAATTACTGTACATTCTGGGTAGCCATTCCTCATCTAATTACAAGTGAGCACAATCATTTTCATATTTTACTCTTAAAAGGCTCTCCACCACACGTAATTCACATCCATAATTGAGCCGATGGGTGCTAAGTGGAATCTGCCAGGGGAAAAAAAAATGAAGATGAAAGAGAAGGAAGGCAGGTATACTGAAAGAAAAGGGTAAAATCATGGAAGTTAAGGGAGAGAGTTGAATTGCGATTGAAAGCAAGCTGATGTTTATTGGCAAATATTTCCCAGGCATTCCGACATTGGTCTTTGTGAAGAGAGCTCTTTAATCAGAATCTGTTTGCTCTGCTATTGATTAATCTTGCCTAGACATCATATAATTGTTTACTTTCTAAGTCTCTCCAGACAAAGTGAAAGAACAACCTGGCATTCACCTTACACATCCCCCGCCCCCCTCCCCCAACCCTGACTGTCAATCAAACTCATTTCATTTCTTCCCCCATCCCCTCTTTTCCAAAAATAAAGGAGTTATGAAGAAGCCATGGCTCTGTACCCCTGTGGTTACTGTGAGTGACGCCCATGACAGCTGCCCGTATGCGCCCCCTCTGAGCTCGGCATGCTGGGGGATGTAGGCTGTCAGGTCACATTATGAGCCCGTTGATGGCACCAGTAGGCACATTTACAAAGCACACACACAGAACAACATGGAAAACATGAAGGCACATTCATATACAGACACAACAGCACGCACTCTCGAAAATAAAGGTTCTTTGGATGCACTGAAGAACACTTCTCATCAAGAACCACTTTGGCTGTCCATTAGGACTCTTAAGTTTGCTAAAAATGGTTCCTTGAAGATTATAAATGTATTGATATTATATCATTATGGTATTTGGCGCATTGGTTTAATGTTCCCTGCTTAAACAAGGGTAAAGCCATTTTGGAGTCTTAAAAGCACCCAAATGGTTTACTGCAGAACCATGTAACTTCTCCTATGACCTTTTAAATAAAATAATAAAAAGGTTCTCCTTACAGCATCAATGGAACTTTAAAAAAAAGTGATTGTGGCAATTTATGGAAGTAAGTTGCCATATTTATGGGGCATGGGTATGCCTGAACCACACATACACACACAGACAACTCTGATCCTGAGCTCTAAACGAATAAAGATGACATCATTAATTTTTACAGCAAACAGAATAGACTGCCCTGAATTACCACCATAGGTTGGTGTATATCACCATGGAATCGAATGCAAGCGAATATATATGAGTGCCTATCCTTATATAAAACCCCCAATCACTTCCCATCTCTGTGCTTTGATGCATTTGGCTGTAATGTCTTATGGGATTGTGAATACCACACCATAAAGTGTGGAAATGTGTGTTTCATTACCATCTTATAAAGCGTCAACCCCATTGGTCATGAACGTGTCTGAAGAACACGGGGGCGGCTTTGGGCCCTAAAGCACGTCTTCATGAAACCAACGCCGATGCAACAGCTCCAAAAGCCCGATTGGTTACAGCTCAGCTCCATTTCATGCGCTTTCAGACCACACGAAACAAGTTAATGCTCGCTTTTACAGTGTCAAAGCAGAGATGCCATTAAACAGAAGAGCAGGGGGAGACGTGTGATTTATCTGAGAGACGGTGAAGTGATTTCTGTGGCAGAAATGTTTATACTTATTGAGGCAAAGCAGGTGCCACTGTCATTTCCCGTCAAGGGGTGGAAATGTAGAGAAAAGGACTAATTTACCTTAAAGGTAGGTCTCACATCTGTCAGGCTATGTGTGTGTGTGTGAAGTGGACTGCCAATGTATTAGATGCAGAGATGTTATAAATAACTCGACACTGTCACAGACATTAATATATACATAAATACATACTGCCATGGAGATGAGTGCTCTATAGAGGCCCTTCACCTTCTAGCCAAGACATGTACAGAAAATAACTAATATAATAGAGGAAATAATAGATGAAAAGCATCCTCCATCTTAAAAACATATCTAAATTACAACATATGATTTCAATGACAAATGCGGAACAGTTAGTTCATGCATTCATGACATCAAGGCTAGATTATTGTAATGCTATTATGGGTGGTTGCCCAGCAGGCTTAATAAACAAACTACAGGTGGTCCAAAACACAGCAGTTCTTACTAGAACCAGGAAGTATGACCATATTAGCCCGGTTCTGTCAACACTGCATTGGCTATTTTGCAGCTATTTCTGCTTATTGCAAGGTTTACTGTAATCCGCTGGATCCAGGCGGTATCCAGATCAGATGGTGGACCTGCGCCTAGACACGACCACAACGCATCCAATCACAAAAAAAAATGCACACAAACTGTCCCTGCTTGATATATACTATACCACTGATGAACATATTCGGTATTAATGAAAAAAAACAAATAAATAAATAAACCTATACGAGCTCGGATTAGAACCCAGAACCTCTGGCAAGCTTGGCAAAAGTTCTAACAATCAGACCATTACAGTACACAAGTATAGATTGCGGATCCATTCACGTGAAAAAATCTTGGCACTAACAATATTAGTAAATATCATTAAAATACCTCATTAAAAGTACAAAAGCACTTTGAAGTCGGATGGATTCTGACTGGCTGTCAGTTTTTTTATCGTTCACTAGCTGGAAAAAAAAATCACTTTGAAAATAATTCAAAAAATATTGTTCACGTGTGTCGTTACTTGGAATAATATGGACTTTGATTTGGAATAATTATTAAAGCTCTATACATTAGTTACAGTTATCATTATAGTTATTGTCCTAGGTGTGAATTGGGCATTTACTCTCTTGCAATATAAGTGTAATACAACAAAATGTTATTTGTGTAAAACGTATATTTTTTAATAAAATCATTATTGCTGTAGCTCTGGAAATACTGCTTATAAGCATGCTGCCATATGGCTGAAACCGTCTATTAGCATAAGAGATAATTGATGTGGAAACTTTAAAAACCATTAAAGCTCAGTAAACTCAAGCAAGACTGTGTTCAAATGTCTGTTCATATCCTTGCAATCTCTTTCCAAGCTGGTTTTGATTACTCAATTAAAGAGTTTGTTTGTCAGACATGCAAGGATCACTTTAGGACATGCTGGCCAATCAGAAGAGAGTGGATGATTCATTGACACTTTGCCAAACAAAGGACTCTTACAGTAGCTGTTTCTATGGTAACAGAGCGCAGGATAATGCTCATACAAAAATGTGCGTCAGCTGCCATTTGAGGGTGTAAAACACACACACACACACACACACACACACACACACACACACACACACACACACACACACACACACACACACACACACACACACACGCCAATGTGTGATCTAAATGGTGACACGTATTGTAGGTCTATTATCTGCCAATTATGAATAAACAAATGCTAAATGTAAAAAAAAAAAACCATCAATAATTGGCGCATAAAAAATGGGACATTAAAGCACAATAAATCAGATTTTTTTTATATATGTATGTTTATTTTCAACAATGATAAAAAAAACACAGAAAAGTAGACAGATATATCAGATATAAACGATAATAAAATATTAATATGCAAGTTTATTTACACCAATTAGTAATTTATACATTATAGTGTTAATACAGCTCATACATTGGCTGTGTTCAAGTCCACTTTTAGACATACACTCGTACCTAAGCACTTTCCCTCGTGAGAATCCCCGCCACCATTTTAAAGTGCGTTCAACTTGGTCAAATGGACTAGGGAAATTTATTCAGACAGACCCTCGGCCCGTTTGATTTGATCAAATTGCAAGGGAAGGACATAAAAAAAAGTAGAATTAAATGCAGCCCAAGTCTACTCATATGTACATTCAGGCAGATCCATATACCACAGTGCAACACGATTGTGATGTCAATACAACTCACAGTGCTCGCACTTAATTTACCCACACACCCTACACAATTAAAATGATGGAGGGAAAGCAGTTTACAGCTGTAAGTTAAGTTAGGTCAAATAAACAGCAGAGAAGAGTTATACTAAGATAAAACAACATATGACCAAGGGCTTAGGGCAGGGGTTGGTAACCTACAGTATGGCACAGGGGTAATTGCTGGCACGTGAACAAAAGCGAAAGATGCATATATTTCGTTCAGATAAAGTACATTGTACCTGCATATAGATCTACATATTTTAGGTAATCATTCCTCATAGTAACACAGCTTGTTTTATTAAGTAGGAGATATACATACCATTAGTATGTGAGAATTGAACTGTGCAAGTCAATGAAAGCACACGACTCTGATAAACCATAAACCACTGAACACACAAGTTACTGACTGACAGCTTAGTACAAAGAAAATGCTATAAATATCAGAGATATTCAACCAATATTGAGTCCTATTAAACATTCCACACACATCGAAATGATTGTGATGCAGGTGGAAACTCCGTTCATCCGTACCTGGTCACTTCATGTGTTTCCTCTGATCGGATAGCTATCCAATCGTGAAAAGACTGACAGAGGGGGTATTTTTTGCACATTCCAGATGAAACTGGACAAAATGCATCTGGTTGTTGAAGTCACAAATGTAAATTTTACTCCTAAAGTGGTCTAAACACGTGAGAGTGTGTTATAACCAGATATGACAGCACTACCGCAGCACGAATTGCTGCAGATGAAGCGCTGAGCATCTCTTCAGCAAGCAGATGTGCAAACTGAAGCAAATTAAACTGAAAGTTCAGCATCACTTCCTGAAGCTCAACACAGAGTCGTCTCTGCTTCCATTTTGAAGTGCGTTCAACTTGGTTACATGGACAAGGGAAATGTAATCGGACAGACCCTCAGCCCATCGGTTTTGATCAAGGGCTTAGGGTGTTCCATTAGACCCATTGCATGTGTTCCACCATAGAGCATCACAGTCCCGCCCACAGCCTGAGAGAGCTTTGGTGCGAAAGTAAATTTCCCATTCATTTCTCCCATTGACATTTTGTAAAAATCCATATCTAAAGAGTATAAGAGCATGTCTGAGGATAACCAGCTACGGCTGAACTCATAAGCATACAACATATCATTTTCATTTCCGAGCAAAGGAACTACTCCTCCCATAAACCACCGCGCCTCACTAAAGTTGACTGAAAGCCACCGTGAAAGAGCCTTTTGAGCGACTTCCAAATCTGACGACGGCAACGTGAACTTTTTCCTCCAGTGAATTTTATATAGTGAATGTGCAGGGAAACTCCTTTTCCTCAATTTACTGAAGCTTATGCACATGCTAAAACATTGAGCATCTGGCTCGCTCATAGGCTGTGCTGGGCAACTGCACATCCAATGGCGCGGCGCGGGCGCCTCTGACGTACGACCAATGAGCTAGCCCTACGTCATTACGCGATCTTCAGTCTTCACGCGCCTTCGCGGGGTTTCAGACACGTGACACGACTTCCACCAATCAGATGCATCACTGTGGATTTGTGGGATTGTTCAGGATTGTGGGTAATGAAGTACTTATCCAATACATCGTGAATAAAAGGGATTTATCTTAAAACAAGGTTAGTGCACCATGAACTTTTGGCGTTTATATGAGCATATACAATCACCGTAGCTGGTTTTAAGTCTACCATGTATGGTTACGTTTTTATGGCTTATATCCCCAATGTCAATGGAGAAATTGTATTGAATTTTTACTTCCGGCACCGGCTGTGGTGCTCTATTAGTGGGTACTGGGTGCAACGTAAGCACTGACGTACATCAGAGTGAACGAGACAGAGGGAAGGGCATAAAAAAGTGAACTTGAACGCAGCCCCTGTAATAATTAGCCCAAATATAATTATGTTAACGTGAAGTATGTGTAATATAGATACTGTAGTACAAAACTATGTCATGTTTGACACCAGATGTCAAATTGACAATCTATATAATTAAAAAATAATAAATACAATTATATATAATAATGCAATACCAAAAAGAGCCATAAATTAGACATCTGCAAGAATATAAAAAGACAATCTCTTTCGCCAACATTTGACTCAATAATACTAACACTTACTATTCCATGTCTATTATATAAAAAAGAAATTGCCATGTGTGCTGCGCTGGTAGCTGAGACTAGTCACAACATAATGCATATTGTTGCCCTATTGTTGATTTGAGTGCTTCTATTGCTCTCTTCATTTGTAAGTCGCTTTGGAAAAAAGCATCTGCTAAATGATTAAATGTAAATGCCCATATGTATTTGAAAGACATGAAAGAAACAATACACATATAATGAAACAGTGGAAGAGTATGTGCTGCAGTGTAGAAGAAGACTACCTCTTGTAATAGAGCAAAATAATACACTGTCGTGTGTGTGTGTGTGTGTGTGTGTGTGTGTGTGTTGTGTGTGTGTGTGTGTGTGTGTGTACGCACGAGTAGGGGAAGTTCAGACCTCTCTAATTCCTGCTGAATGAAATGTCAGTGCATGGCGGGGGGCTTTTTAACTCTCAGCGGTGGGGATCTTGGTGTGGGGGCAGCAAGGGGGGTAAAAGGGTCACAGTGTGTCTAGAGTTAGTGTAGGGCTCTTTGTTAGCCCGAGCTGGACTCCTAAAGTCAGTCAAAAGGACTATGTGGGGGGTCCAGAGGCAGAGACCTGTGGAGATCAATATACCTACAGGGGGTGTATCCTCTCATAGACCCTTTCACTCCATCTCACACACACACTCATCTTTGCTAGCTCACACAACCTTATATGAAACTAAATTAATTTAAAAATGTGTATCTCTCATGCACATATTATTTGACTGTTTTGATGTAGTAAAGAAATACTGGATGTAGAATATCATACATACATACAGCACACACACACGTGCACACACACACACACGTGCACACACACACAGTAATGCAATATAATTGCATTCACAATGCATTATGTATTCAAAATACCTTATAAAGGTACAGTAGAATATGTTGTTTGTTCTCATGGTGATAATAAACTGTAGCTAAATGAACAGGTATTTCACCTTATTGCTGTTGCAATAATGTGCATATAAAAGTCAAAAACAGTTATTTTAATACACAACGTTAATACACAAGATACAATAGTCTTTCATTATCAAAAGAATTATCAATAGCACCATAGAGAGGATCCCCAATGACCCTCGTGACTGTGTGTAAAGGTCAATAAGTTTCTAAAAAAATCTGATCATTTGACCTTTTTGGCATAGGTCTAGGTCTTAAAATGTGGTACAACCTTCAAAAACTTAATGATGTTTAGGAATTATAATTCCTGATATGTGTAACAATACATTTTACATTAAAAATTGAAAAAATTAAGGAATGTTGGTACAACATTACTTTTAGAGTTATATTCTCTATATATAATAATATACATAAAATATGTAAATTAATAAATTAATTTATAGATGACAATCTGTTCTAACTTTATTGTTATTTTTATTTACTGCGTGCAGTTTTACACAACACATTTACCTATTTATGGAAGTTATTATTAGTTGCATACTATATATATTTATATATAATATATATTATATATTATATATATATATATATATATATATATATATATATATATATATATATATATATATATATATATTTATATTTTTTTTTTTTTTTTTTATGTATGCACACACATACAGGGCCTAAAGTTAACACTTGCCAAGCATCAAATGCGAGTAACAATCAGTGTTGACGTGTAAATGCAACGGTGTCAATCGCCAGTTGGCTGGTAACATTTTTATGACAATACTAACAATAAAATGTTTTTAGAACATGAAAAAATTTATGAATAATTTATGTGTGCAAACATCCGAAACGTGCGCCCAGAAAGCTGTGACAGAGAGCGCACGGATACTGAGTTGAGCTCTCTTTCACGTCTTCTTGCATTGACAAATTCAAACACAATTATGTAAAAAAATACAACAAAAAATCTCAGCGATTATTGTAGTAAAGATTGATGGTTAGTTCTTAAGTGAATGTAAACAGTTGAGAAAGAAAACATGTGTACCGTATCACTATATTGGATCCGTTCAGGTTTTAAAAGTGACAGCACCCTAATAAACCTATTGTGTATGTAATGTTGTTAATCAAACAACAAAAGGACAAATAAAATAATTCACTGCTCTTGTCTGAATAACTTTTGTACTTTAATAAGGATTAATCTTATTTTATTATAATATCCTTAATAAAATTAAGGATTGACCTTAAGTTTAATTTATACAGTGAAGACCATGCCGTGATAATTTTACATTTTATTATTTTTATTTTTTTTTAAATTTGTACCGGAAAACCTAAAAAACTTACCTGAAGAGCAGTGCTTATTTCATTTGTATCTTTGTTCTATTGTACTTAGTTTTGCATTTTCTTGTAATTTGATTATTTATTTTTAGTTTATTACTGACTCTTGTCTGTAATCGTGTTTTACATTTTTACAGTTAGGCTAGTAGTTTTAGCTTTGGTATGAAATAGTTTATAGATAATTGTGCATTTTCACTGATATCTAAATTTGTGTTGTCATCACTGCCTGTTATTGCAAAAACAGTTTTGTGGCTGGTAAAAACTGAAGTCTGAAGTCACCGGCCACTGGCATTTGGGGCAAAAAATAAGCTTTAGGGAAAAAACTAAAAAACTAAAACTAAACAAAAATAATTTGTACTGATAGTATAATTTCTCATTTGAACAACTATGCGTAACTGAATATGCAGTGAAATGAATCCCTCCATAAGGACGATGTCAGTAAAGCTCATGGTTTCTTTGTGTAAAAACAACTGCACACCTTGTACATCAAGGGCATGCACATAACAAGATATTCAACACACACACACACACACACACACACACACACACACACACACACACACACACACACCACACACACACACACACACACACACACACACACACACACACACACACACACACACACACACACACACACACACACACACACTCAACTGTGAATCATGCATCATTCATTTCAAGCATTTAATTGGAAACAGAGGATGCACACACATTTATTAAATCTAACACACACACACACACACACACACACACCCTGGGGAGGTGCAATCCACCAAAACAGGGCTTTTTTTTTTCAAGCTGCGTAACTGACCCCTCCATCTGGTGTGAAACAGGCTGTTCGCGTCAGGCACCATTTCCCCTTCCTATTGTACACGGGCCCAGGGCTACTGTAGACTGTGTTATTGGACCATAAGCTTCTAGAGATGGATAATCTATAAAATAGCTCCCCGCTGGCCCTAAGTAACCCTTACACAGTATCACACACACACACACACACACACACACACACACACACACACACACACACACACACACACACACACACACACACACACACACACACACACACACACACACACACACACACACACACACAGTATACAGTATAATATGTACAGTATAATATACTTAAAGCATAATTACCCTTTTTATGCATAAAAATCACCAACATTGCATCCGATATTGCCAATATTGGCCTAGCTAGAATTTGGA
Source organism: Chrosomus eos (assembly GCA_036326025.1). Taxonomy (NCBI): domain Eukaryota; kingdom Metazoa; phylum Chordata; class Actinopteri; order Cypriniformes; family Leuciscidae; genus Chrosomus; species Chrosomus eos. Next base: position 20,128,536 of record CM070822.1, read on the forward strand.
AAAGAAAACAAGCGGAATTTCCCATCACTAATGTTCATGCGTTTGTTTTTCATAGGCAAAAAGCACCTGCATGGATTAGAGCATTTTCTCAAATCAGCTAATTACGACAGGCTTCTCTGTTCTCTCATGTAATTAAATCAAATGATCAGGCGAGACAACAGCTCTCCCCAAAATAAAGACCAGAAACAACAGCATCAGCAACAGATAAACACCTGTTACAAGCTCTCACACACATGCACAACATGCACACACACTGAAAAACAGCAAAAGCAATCTATAAAACCCAAACGCACATTTGCAGCCACAGTGTTTCAAATGAGTGCAGTAAAATCAAACTAAAAGGAACAAAACTACAGCACAGAACAAAATGTCTTCAGTAATAACTAGATGTATTGGAGTAGGTGGATCTTTTTTCCATATGTTTTATTGAGGCTGCCACTGTCTCTCTCCTTTTCTCTTTCTCTCACCTCTGCTATTGTCCTTCCCTCTTTAATTTGCACCTGTCTAGGTGTACTGTCAGACCGACCCTACGGGAACCCACAATTCTGTTGGGTAAAATATCCTACATTAGGTTCTTCTTGGGACAAAAGGAATGATCTAAAAAAAAGAGAGAGTGAGATGACGAGACAGAGAGAGAAAATTCACTCAAATTGAGCTCAGATACTCTCCTCAGCCGTCATTCGCCCACACTGTAACTCTCTTGGGCACTGACTATACTCCACCTAACCACAGTTCTCTCGGAGACAGAGTGGACACTTCACATTCGACAAGAGGACAAGACACAGCACAAGCCCGGGATGGAAAAAAATTAGGGTGAAATTGTTCAGATGCTTTATGACGAGACGGAAATCTTTGCTTGTGTGAGGAGAATGTTCAAAACAAAATCCGTTTGATATCAAGGACCTAAGGGTTTAAAAACAAGTCACGATTGCAGATGGCTAATGACACAGCAACAAATATGGCCTAGCATGAAATACTACAAACAATCACAGATATCTTCACTTGTAAAAGGAGAAAGTTCGAACCAAGTTAGACTTGACGTCGTGATAACAGATTGTGTGAACACGTCATTGTTGCAGATGACTAATGATTAGCCATTTTCCTCCATGGTGACAAAAATGACAACATGAAACTTTTGAATCAGTCAGAATTAGAAAATCTTCACTTGAAGGAGGAGAATGTTAGAACTCAGAAGTTGAATTTAACATAAATATACTGAATGTGAGAATGTAGGCTACATTATGTCTGCAGATTAGATGCTAAGTACAACTTGCAGCACGGCAGCAAAAATGGCCAAGAATTAAATATTCAAACAATCCCTAATATCTTCACCATATGATTAGAATGTTCGAACCAAGACGTTGAATTACATGTCAAGATACAGAATGTGAGAATGCAATTACTAAGGATTAGTTGAAAAGTAAAGTTTGCAACAGGGCGATAATGGCCTATCGTGAAATCCATTAATCAGAAATATATTCACTTGTATAAGAATGTTCAAACCAAGAAATCATATTTTACGTTAGGAAACTGAATGCGAGAACACATAATGATTGCAGAAGACTAATAACTAGCTGCTAAGTACATTTCGTTACATTAGCCTACATTGTATATTGACTTGGGATAAAATCCATTAATCAGTCAATCACAAAAGTCTACCTGTATGAGGGGAACATTTAAGCAGAGTAGTTGAATTTGACAGATTAAGGGGCAGTTTACACATAACGTCTTTTTTGCATTCCATTTTCCATTGTTTTTCATTGTTTTTATTGTTTTTTGTTAGCCGTTGCACTTGCATCTTTTGCAGAGTGTCACAGTGCTTAAGTTAAAATATGTTCAACTTAAAAAAAAAAGTGTAACTAGACCTGTCATGCTGTATGTTGCTGCAAGGGAGAGTAGATGCAGGATCTAGTTGCAGCATTTTTTTTCTTCAAAAGAACCAAAAACAAAACAGTGGGGAACAAAGGAAACAGGAACAGAACAAAGGAAAACAAGGTGAAGCCAATGAAAACAGAACATAAATCTGACATTTCTCAAATATGACACTTGCATAAAAACATAAAAAATGGGGGAGTCCATGGGGGAGACAAAAGAGGGAGGAGCCAGGGAGGAGACGATGGAGGCATGAGCCAAGGATGAGACGATGGAGGGAGGAACCTGGGAGTGACCCAGAGCACTGCCAAGATAATGATGTAAGGATGATGGTCTCAGGTGAAACAGAGGGAGGGAGGAGCCAAGGTGGAGCCAACTGGTTGATGGGCCAATGTAAAGATATGGGTTTGGTGGTCCGAGGTGGAGCCAGGGGATCCTTTATCAAAGGGGGAGCTGGAGACAGAGAGACCCAAGCCGGATCAGCACAGCAGAGTGAAGTAAACAAGAGGATGAGCCGATGAACTGAATGAAACCGGTGGAGGTTGGACTGGAGGACTGGATTGCTTTGGTAGAGGAAAACTGGGTGGGATCATCGGAGAAGCAGGAGACTTGGAGCTGGGCGGGACCAGCGTATACAGGACACCACAGGGAATGACCTCTTCTACTTCATAATCATCACAGAAGCCAGGTACAGCTCACCCTCAGTGGCAGGATTGAAGACTGGGCTTTCCTCCATGCCCGCCCTCATACTCCACTTGCAAGCTCTTGCACCCGGTCAGACTTATTGCTGAACTGGGTGTCACGGTTGGTAAATCCTATGTCTTCTTCTTGTCTTGTGTCTCTGTTGTTGTATGTGTGTGTGCTGATCTGAGGGGCGTGGCTGCTCATCAGCGCTCGTTCAGCTAATCACTCATCACCTCATCACCAGCTGCAGTCAATCCATTCCTGTGTATATAATCTCATCAACTTCTCATCTCCGTTGTCAGATCGTTGTTTGTTGGTGTTTGGTGTTGATCCCTCTACGTTCCAGTCTCAGTCCTTCATTGTTCCTGTCGTGTCTTCCCGTGGATGTCCTGGATTCGTTCTGTTGATCGTCACTTTCACCACTTCCTGCACCTGGGTTTACATCTGACCATCTGACCATCGGAGTCCCTGCGCCGCTAGCCTGCTGCCCGTGGATATACCTTTTGTGACTTTCTATTAATAAACAGAGTTTACTTGCTATTGCTTCCGAACTTTATTCGTTACAGAACGATCTGACCCAAGATGGAAGCAGCGAGTAATTCTGCAGAGAGCCTGGACGAGTTCGTCAATAACAGCAGACGCCGGATGGATAACCAAGAGAAAAATCTCAACGAGACAGCTCGCGCTGTTCAGGCGTTAGTGGCGCAGGTGTCCGGGCTCACCCAGCAAGTACAACAGCTGCGCATTCCCACTGCGCCCAACCCACCGCCGATTCCCCAACCACCACCAGCGGACCCCTCCTAGTCAGAGCCCCGTCTACCAGCACCGGAGGCATACTCAGGTGAACCCAACTTCTGTCAAGCTTTTCTAACAAGATGCTCAATGCACTTTTCTCTTCAACCTAGAACCTTCCGTGAGGAGAAAACCAAGGTCGCCTTCGTGCTAACCCTTCTGACTGGGAGAGCGGCTCTATGGGGAACGGCAGTGTGGGAAAACCAGGAAGATTGCTGCACCTCGTTCCAAGCGCTCTCCGACGAAATGAAGCGAGTCTTTGACCGTGCAGTGGCCGGCAGAGAAGCAGCCAGAGTGCTGGCCGATTTTCGTCAAAGACAGCGATCCGTGTCGGACTTCTCGATTGAGTTTCGGACTCTAGCGGCGGAGAGCCAATGGAACGAGGAGGCGCAGTGGGATATGTTCCTGCATGGGCTGGCTGACCGAGTCCAGAAGGAGATATATGCCATGGACTTACCTCCTAAACTCAACGACTTAATCGCCTTAGCACTGAGAGTGGACGCCAGACTGTCACGAGCGGAATGGCGAGTGCCCACTATCCGCTCTTCGGCGGAATCCGAAGGCCAACGCTCTGGAGGCGGGGACGCGGTCAGCCATGTCTACGATCCCGAGCCCATGCAGGTGGGTAGAGCCCGGCTTTCCCGGGAGGAGAAGGAAAGGCGGAGATCCCAGGGCCTCTGCATGTACTGTGGAGGAACTGGACACTTCACCCACAACTGTCCTTTAAAAGGCCCAGCCCGACAGTAAGTATGAGGCTACTGTCGGGTGGGATCTCCGCCGAAAAGACCTCATCAACATCGACTCTCCTTCCGGTTAGACTCTGATGGTCCAACCACCGTCACGACTGCCACGCACTTCTGGACTCGGGCGCCGAAGGTAATTTCATGGACCACACCTTTGCACTCAACCACCAGGTTCCCCTCAAACCACTCACCCATCAGATTGCAGTACACGCTCTCAATGGCCAAGAACTTCCCACCATATCTCTGGTCACTGAAGACATCACCCTCATTACGTCAGGCAACCACTCTGAAACCCTCTCCTTCTATATCCTGGACACTCCGCTTGCACCCATCGTTCTTGGTCACCCATGGCTCACTCGTCACAACCCCAAAATAGACTGGCAGCTCAAATCAGTAGCGGCATAGAGCAGTTTTTGTCATAAGTCATGTCTTGTGTCTGCCTGTCCGTCTGTTTTTGTTCATGTGTTACAGGAGGAGACAGTGGATTTATCTAACGTGCCCACGGAGTATCGGGACCTGAAAGAGGTGTTCAGTAAGTCTCGGGCTGATTCTCTTCCTCCACACATGACTGTGCTATAGAGTTATTGCCAGGTACGTCTCCGCCTAAGGGCAAATTATATTCTCTCTCGGTCCCAGAGAGAGAGGTCATGGAGAAATACATTTCTGATTCTCTAGCAACGGGATTCATCCGCCCTTCCTCTTCTCCAGCGGGGGCGGGGTTCTTTTTTGTGGGGAAGAAAGATGGATCGTTGCGACCTTGTATTGATTACTGGGGGTTGAACAACATCACGGTAAAGAATACTTATCCTTTGCCGTTGATGTCTTCAGCCTTCGAGAGGTTGCAAGGAGCATCTATCTTCACGAAATTGGTTTTAAGAAATGCATATCATTTGGTCCGCATCAGGGAGGGGGATGAGTGGAAGACCGCTTTTAACACCCTAGGGGGCACTTTGAATACTTGGTTATGCCGTTCGGCCTTTCCAACTCCCCAGCGGTCTTCCAAGCACTTGTCAATGACGTTTTGCGAGACATGGTCGATCAATTCATATATGTCTACCTGGATGATATATTGATTTTTTCATCGTCTCTCCAGGAACACGTGCAACACGTCCGACAAGTGCTTCAGAGGTTGCTAGAGAATGGGCTTTTTGTCAAGGCGGAGAAATGCGTGTTTCATGCACAGTCTGTTCCTTTTCTAGGTCACATCATCTCGGTTGAGGGAATGCGCATGGATCCTGACAAAGTTAAGGCTGTGGTAAATTGGCCAAGTCCAGATTCCCGTAAGGCCCTACTGAGGTTTCTGGGGTTCGCCAATTTTTACCGGCGTTTTATTCGCAATTTCAGCCAACTAGCCGCGCCTCTGACCGCCTTGACCTCCCCCAGAACGACGTTCAGGTGGTCAGACGCAGCAGAAGCTGCGTTTGCCAAACTGAAGGGTTGCTTTGTTTCAGCCCCCATTCTGATAACCCCTGATCCATCACGTCAGTTCGTGGTGGAGGTCGATGCGTCAGAGGTGGGGGTAGGTGCAGTGTTATCCCAGCGCTCTCCTTCAGACGACAAGATGCACCCTTGCGCGTTTTTGTCTCATCGTTTGTCCCCTGCCGAAAGCAATTATGACATTGGCAACAGAGAGTTGTTGGCGGTTAAGCTAGCATTGGAGAATTGGCGCCACTGGTTAGAAGGGTCGTGGGTACCTTTTATCGTCTGGACCGATCACAAGAATTTGGAATACATTCGTACGGCTAAAAGACTTAATTCCAGGCAGGCTCGGTGGGCTCTTTTTTTCGGACGTTTTGACTTTACTCTCTCGTACCGCCCGGGTTCTAAAAACATCAAACCCGATTCTTTATCGCGCATTTTTGACCGTTCCGATCGCCCGTCTACTCCCGAGTGCATTTTACCAGAGACCCTATATATCTCTACACTCACATGGGAGGTCGAATCGAAGGTCAAGAAGGCCTTAGAAGGGGTAACGCCTCCGACTCGTTGCCCACCGAACCGTTTGTTTGTGCCGGAGAGTTTACGGTCCAGCGTTATTCAGTGGGGACACTGTTCCAATGTGGCTTGTCATCCGGGAGTTAATCGTACTATGTTTTTAGTCAAGCAACGATTCTGGTGGCCTCTCATGGCTCGTGATGTTCACAATTTTGTATTGGCCTGCTCAGTTTGTGCCACGGGTAAAACTTCCAATCGACCTCCAGATTGGTTACTCCAACCGCTGCCGGTACCTTCGAGATCCTGGTCCCATATCGCACTAGATTTTATCACCGCCCTCCCACCCTCCCAGAGTCACACGGTAGTTTTGACCGTGGTGGACCGGTTCTCGAAGGCTGCCCATTTTATTCCCTTGCCCAAATTACCTTCACCAAAGGAGACAGTGTTGATTGTCGTTGATCACGTCTTTCGGATTCATGGCCTCCCGACAGACGTGGTTTCTGACAGGGGACCCCAATTTGTGTCCAAATTTTGGCGAGAGTTTTGTAAACTTCTGGGGGCGACTGTCAGTCTGTCCTCTGGGTTCCATCCCCAGAGCAATGGTCAAACTGAGCGAGCCAAACAGGATTTGGAGCGAACGTTGCGATGTTTAGTGTCCAAGAATCCTTCCTCTTGGAGTCAGCAACTGCTATGGTGGAGTACGCCCACAACACGTTGCCAGTGTCATCCACGGGTCTATCACCATTTGAGTGTAGTGTAGGTTACCAGCCACCTATTTTTCCTAGTCTGGAATCCGAAGTCGCGGTCCCCTCCGCCCACGCATTCGTCCAGAGGTGTCACCGCACTTGGACTAGAGCCCGTGAGACTCTTCTCCAAGTGGGGGCGCGCACCAAGGCCAAAGCCGATCGCCACCGGCGGAGGCCTCCCGTATACGTCGTCGGTTCTAAAGTGTGGCTTTCTACCAAAGATATTCCTCTCCGCTCCGTTTCGAATAAGCTTGCACCCAAATTCATTGGCCCATTTTCTGTCACCAAAATCATTAGTCCGGTGACAGTCCGCCTGAATCTTCCTCCAGTGTACAGGAGGATTCATCCCGTCTTTCATGTATCTAAAATTAAGCCCGTCTTTTTTGCTCGCTTTTTTGGACTCGAGACGGAGGGGGCGCGGATTCCAGTACTTGGTGGACTGGGAAGGTTACGGTCCGGAGGAGAGAAGTTGGGTACCGGCTAGAGACATCCTGGATCACTCCCTTATCGATGATTACAATCGGCAGGTAAGGGAGTCTGGGAACGCCAGGAGGCGTTCCTAGGGAAGGGGGTACTGTCACGGTTGGTAAATCCTATGTCTTCTTCTTGTCTCGTGTCTCTGTTGTTGTATGTGTGTGTGCTGATCTGTGGGGCGTGGCTGCTCATCAGCGCTCGTTCAGCTAATCACTCATCACCTCATCACCAGCTGCAGTCAATCCATTCCTTTGTATATAATCTCATCAACTTCTCATCTCCATTGTCAGATTGTTGTTTGTTGGTGTTTGGTGTTGATCCCTCTACGTTCCAGTCTCAGTCCTTCGTTGTTCCTGTCGTGTCTTCCTGTGGATGTCCTGGATTCGTTCTGTTGATCGTCACTTTCACCACTTCCTGCACCTGGGTTTACATCTGACCATCTGACCATCGGAGTCCCTGCGCCGCTAGCCTGCTGCCCGTGGATATACCTTTTGTGACTTTCTATTAATAAACAGAGTTTACTTGCTATTGCTTCCGAACTTTATTCGTTACACTGGGGCTCTGGGGTGATGATGTGCTCAGGCTTCTGCTCTGGTGTAGGCATTTCGGCAGGCTCAGGCTCTTTCTTCAGTGGTCTTAGGCATTTTATCCATTGCAGGACTTGGCACTGGCTCTGGGTTCGTGACGGGCATGTGGGAGAGTGTGGATGGACTAGGGAGGAGTTCTGAGGCGGGTGGGGTCACTGAAGAGAGGATGGGTGGTGACAGGATGAAAGAAGTGGGTGGGTAGGCTGTGTCTGAGTGGCGATGTCCAAAGAGCTTAGACCATGTATTGTGCCACTGTGCAGGTCGAGGAAATCCTTCACGTAGTTTGCCAGGGGATGGCTATATTAAGCAAGGCAAAGGAAAAGGTCTTTCAGGGTAACGAGTGAAGGGACTGCTGCTAGATCCATATTTTTGGTTAGCTCTTCTTCTGGTGTTGGTTGCAGCAAGGGTGAGTAGATGCAGGATCTAGCTGCAGCAGTTATATTTATTAAAAAAACACAAAATACAAAACACGCAAGAAAAACGCGGACAACAAGGATAAAGCAAACCACTGTAATATCAATGCGAACGGACAAAGAACTACTTAAACTGAGTGCTACATATACACAGGTTAACTAAGCAGACAAGAAACAGGTGCGCAACTAAATCAGTAACCATAAAAACAAATGAAGGGTGGTAAAGTAGGAAACAAAGGAAACAGGAACAGAACACAGGGAAACAAGCTGATACAAACTAATACTTCCATTTTTTGAACACAAAAATGCATTCTGTGTAAATAACCCCCAGAATTTTGGCTTTTGGCAGAATTAGAGGTTCTCTAAACCACATTAAGATACTGTTTGTAAAAATACACATTATGGCTGCATAGCTAATAATTAGCAGCTAAGTACAGAAATGTTTGAATCAACAAGTCAAATTTGACGTAAAGATACTGAGTGTACATGTGCACGTCATACTTACCAGTAGCTAATTAGCTGCTAAGTACAATTTGCACACTGGAACAAAAAATGGCTTAGCATGAAATACATAAATCACTGCCTTTTCCTCCATGTAAACCAAGAAGAAAATATACAGGGTGTTGGAGAAACAAGTAGAAAGCTGAGAACAGCCCCATGTTGAGCCCTTCAAGGGTTCTGTGAGATTGTAGTCGAGTGGGAAAAAATGTCTCCTGTCCACAGCAAACAGGTGTGGGTAGGAGGAAAAATTGAAATGTCTTGATTTTCACACTGCTAATTTCATTCAGATCAGCCAATCTCGCCACCCAAGCTTTTCACCACTTCCCTTCGAACGTGCTAATTATGAACTCTCGCTGACGTGAGCAAGGTTTAAAGGCTAATTAGCATAAAATCCTACATGTTGTATTTTTACCTTCCTAATCAACACCCTCACACAGACATGTTTTTTTTAGATGTGTGAGGGAGAAAGAAACAGAAAGAACGCTTTGACGCAATTAAAATGCGATTGAACATGCAAACAGAGTGGGGGCGACAAGCATTGTGGATATTGTTCTGAAATATATCATTATTGTAGTTGTTTCTTGCTTGCATGCTTTTAGCACAAAGTGTCAGAAAACCATGTAACATAAAATGGCAATCACAAAAATGGCCCGAAATCATCTGGAACCCCCACTTACAGTTACAAGTATCAATTACAAAACCAAAATTGGGAACTTGATATGATTGCTGATATATTCACCATTCTCAGTATTGTGGCCTATATTCCCAGAGGTCCAAATGGGTGGGCTGGAGGAGGCTGCCATATTGGGTGCCACCTGGTAGTGTTGGAGGGTTCTGGGTTATGCTATTGCCTGGCAGGGAGATCCACAGATGGATCAAGCTTCAGGGTTAGTCAGGATAGAATGGAGAAAGGGTACTAAAGGAAGTCTGTGGTCTTGAGACATGCTTTGGGGTGGGATAAGACACCATATGCTTCTGCTGACCTTTATCAATGTTAATAAGGGTTTCGGTTAATATGGGTAAGATGTGGGTTTTAGTAGTGTTTTTTTAGTGAGTGTAATAACATTATTATGAAATTAAAATAACCTTTAAAAGTTACTTAATGTATGTAAAGGAAATTTGGACATGCAAGGAGCCTTGGACAAGTGACTCCTGAAATACCGTAGCATAGGAGTTAAGACACTTACCTGTATTTCTGAGATTTTTCATTACTGCAGCTAAGACCGGCTGTCCTTGTTCAAGAGAGAGCGATGTCACTGCATTAACGGTTAGTTGTTCCATTCAGACAAACTCTACAGATTTATATAAATGTGCTGTAGTCGGGTTCCAGGGAAATCTGAAAGAGAATTAATTTACTATTATCATTTTGTATTTTATAGGGCTGTCAAAGTAAACTATAAAACTGCTATGAAATGATATGTATTGTGAAAAGTGATATAAAGTCAATTTTAACGAGTAGGAAAAAAATACATAAAAATCAATATTTATTTATACGTTGCATGTACTTATGTAAGTACATGCAACATATGTTACTTGTGTAATTACAAAGTAACAAAGTCGCCTTAAAATAAAGTGTAACCCAATATTTTCCAGATATTATTACTATACAAATGTAAATGTAAATTTCACTTCACTATTTTGCTTTACTCCACTATCCTAAATGTGTGTGTGTGTGTGTGTGTGTGTGTGTGTGTGTGTGTGTGTGTGTGTGTGTGTGTGTGTGTGTGTGTGTGTGTGTGTGTGTGTGTGTGTGTGTGTGTGTGTGTGTGTGTGTGTGTGTGTTGTTTTTATTTGTTTTAATTTATCCGTGTGCTGTGGCAGTTTTAACACTGCATTTTCTTGAATTAGTAAACTCTTTCTCTCTATCTATCTTACGAGTTATTGTCAGAAACATATTGGTAGCCATGTCCTAAAACCTCAGAGATGGATTGTGATCCCTTTCCCGTCAACACGGCCACCCCCATCTTCTGCCTCCTGCTTGCACAGATTATCCAGACCCCTATGACAGAACCCATGACCCCTAAGGGAAACATAATACCCGATCCGGCTGTCCATCCACACACGACTGCCCATGACATCCAATTTGGCCTGCATCATAAAACAGTGGCACTTTTTTTTCTCCCTGCATGTTTAAAAGATATGCTATAAAAGCAAAATCTTCCCTATACGTTAACAAGCAGGAAACCAGGTGAAAACATCTGCCAGCTCTCTGGAGGCGAGAATGCTGCCTGTGTATCAAAGGTAAGAGAAAGAGAGGTGCGCGCCATCATGTGTAGGTGGTTAACACTGATGTCTGAATAGTTTGGCGGTCACAGGGGGCTGGAATATAGAGATGACTGAAGCTTATGCCAAGCCAATTAGCACGTCTGCATTTAAATAGAATGTGTTAGAACCACCCCCACTAATGATGTCATTGCTCTAGGGTCTCCGCGGAGATTGGAATGTGGCCGACCCTGATAGAGCCAAATCTACGATCGTCACTATCTCACACACACTTACGCACGCCATGTGCCATTACCCTGCGAGCATGTACCATCTGTGTACTGAGAAATGCATTGTACTTTACGCGCTTATTCGTCCTAATTCACAAAACAAACTCGTGATTTCACAACCGCGTTGTCGTCCAACAGATACGATTTCAAAAACACTTCCCAAAGTCCTCAAACTGTAAACTCTATAGCATTCTTTCTTTTTCTTTCTCTCTCTCTAACACACTTTTTTAAAAAGTCTCTTTAGAAAGTGTGTTGGATCATTCTGCAGTGGGCATATGGAGAGGGAGAGGAACCATTACAAGTCTCTCCAGAGGCCCCATATCTCTGAAAGGTTCCCAAACACAGTTCTGGGACCAGGATACTGAACAGATCTATTTTTGATAATGCCCCAGATGCTCTTCTCAGATCAGCTTTACTGTGAGATTGTGCCAAAGAAGAACCCTAAGAGCATTCACACATATATTACAGGAAGAGAAAGCAAAACCTGAAATCTAAGAAATACGTGGTAACACTTTACTTGAAGGGGTGTGCATAAGACTGACATGACACATTCATAATAATAACATGACGCATGTGATGAATATGAAGACGGGTTTATGCATGTTTATGACAACTGTCATTAAGTGTCATTCGCTCAATTATGACATTTTGAAAGCAAATATGACATTGTTTAAGATGTCTTTGTTATGACAACTTGACGTAAACCAAAACATCATAACCTGTCAGTGTCTTTGTCATGACAACTTGACATTACTAAGACAACACAACCTGTCATACACATGTCATAGCAGATTAATTATCAAACTTCAGAAACTACTTAGCTTTATGGGTTAACATTACATTAAACTGTCATGTGGTTGGTTTTGACATTGGCTGTCATGAGGCCATTATAACTGTGTCATGAATATTTTTCTTGACCTCAACTACAGTGGTACAAATTGAATTTGTCATTAAAATGTTATAATGGCCTCATGACAATTAATCATGTTTATGACAGGTTTATGACAGGTTGTGTTATCTTAGTAATGTCAAGTTGTCATGACAAAGACACTGACAGGTTATGATTTATTGGTTTATGTCAAGCTGTCATAACAAAGACATCTTAAACAATGTCATATTTGCATTAAAAATGTCATAATTGAGCGAATGACACTTAATGACAGTTGTCATAAACATGCATAAAACCTCCTCCATATTCATGACGTGTCATGTCATGATTATGAAGGGTCATGTTAGTCTTATGCACACCCCTTCAAGTAAAGTGTTACCAAACACGTAAAGGATGCATAATGTAGGTTTACAAAAAAAAGAGGTCATGCTTTTTTCATTAGTGGAGTTTTCTAAATCAAGCATCACTATTAATACTAGGCCAAAAAAAAAAAAATACAAGCAACATACAGCTATTGCATTGCAACAAGCTAAACGTTTTTTCCGAAAATTTAAAAATATGATATTTTAAAGATTTGTTCATTTATTTATATGTCTGTTAATAACTTCTTTGTTACAACAATAATTCACTTTAAAAGCTTAAAACGAATAACATTTCTGTTATTGTTTAACCATTACTTCATGCAAAATGTATTGGTTTGTCATGGGACACAAAGGCCATAATCAATAAGCTGTGAATCAAACAAGCGACTATAAATGTCAAACCCGCACTCGTTACAAATTAAAAATTTGCCACCACAGGAAGCTTTACGAAAAAAGTTTTAAAGTAACACTATGTAGTTTTTCAACCTTCATAATATATTTCCAAGACCCTTGTGATGGTACATCGACTTAAAATAAGTTAAATGACGCGTCTGCCATCGCCTGACGGGGTCTGTATCGCTTTTACTGGCACTGTGTAACTTTGGGATTCGGGTAGGAACCCGTGCACAAAAAGAACTACAAAATTCGACTGCTTTACGTCAAGCGCTACAATAGTCATTATTTCGTTTTTCTTCGTTTCTGATGTCGCAATACATCATCCTTTCATGAAATCATGTAACATACTCTACCTTGTCTGTGGACATCGTTCATTCTAAAGCCGGTGCTGGGTAAACAGCGAGTGTGCGTGCGACGGTAGGCTAAATTATTTACGACAGCGGCAATGGACAATTTCGTTTCCAACCAGTAGGGCGACCGAAGAGGAAAAGTTACTTGGTGTTACTTTAAGGCAGTGATACCAAAAGCTATTTGGCTCTCAGGATATAACCTGTTTCAGGTGATGTATGCGTTTGAATTAGACAGGTGCTCCTTCACGGAGTACATTGGAATAAGAATTTCAGCGATTAAAGGGGTCATGAATTGAGAAATCAAATTTCTTCTGACATAATAGAGGTAACTGTACTATAAAATCATTCTGTAATCTCAAAACATCCTTCTTCGTCAAAAAAAAAAAACAGCTTGTATTGAAACCAAGCTGCCAAAACAGTTTGTTTCATATTTCCCTCAGTATAACGTCATAGTGCGATGAAAGAAAAAGATCAAAGCCTACTTCTACATTTCTGCTAGTTTAGCTCCGCCCACTTATTCTTCACGCATGTATACAAGAGTAAATACAAGAGAGATGCAAACACAAAATTACTCCAGCTACAAAATGATAGGGATGCCTCTGAGGATTACAAGATGTTTTGCCGTGCCAAGTTGTGGAAAAACAGTCTTGCATTGCCTTGTTAACCGGACATTAGGGAAGTGTGGATTGACTTTATTTTTAACAAATGTCTAGATTGCATCGATCAGGGGAGTTTGTATGTTCCCTTCATTTTACTGTGGATTCGTTATTAAACAAGACACAGTTCGATGCAGGCTTTTCATTGAGACTGAGAGACTATATTGGATCCGACGTTAATGTTTTTTTGTAAAAATGCATTTCAAGACCATTTTAACAACTAAAAATGTCACTATGTATCTCATATAAAAACGATTGTACATTGCCAGAGAGGATTGTGAATGCAACTCATCATTATTTGGACTACATTGGTAGCTTTTTGACATTCTTGCAACAAATTGATTATTGTGATTACACTTGCCTGTTTGATACATTTTTCTTAACCCTGTATATTTTTGAAAAATTGTTATGTTAGGAGTATCGGCTAAAAAATGTCTTTAATAGTAGGGTTAAGTGATCTAAAGTATATCAATATATGTTTAATGGTTACTAATAGGGTCATTACACATTTGACATTATACATTTTTCAGCTTTCATTGCTTCAGGCCAAAGGTTAAAGGTGAATGACAAAACAACTAGAGATGCACCGATTACAATTTTATAGGCCGATTCCGATATCTGTTTTTTCTTGAGTTTGACCTGCCGATACCGATTTTAGCCGATTCCGATTTCCTTTTTTTAAACCACTTTACAGCACACACAAATATTTATTTTCTATTTCTCTTTAATAGAACATTTTGCATATAACATTTTTTGAACAGATAGGCTAATCGCGATAAAATAGAACTATATAAATTACTCCTGGTGTGGGAAATTCACACACATCTAAAGTGCAGTGTTAGAACCATTTCTTTCTTTTCACATCTAATATCCAACTAAAATTTATATATTTAGCAAACTAAACTTTTCTATGAAAACAGGTAATGGCAATAAAATATACAAATATCAAATAAAATTAAAATAACTATACCCTTGCAGTATGTATTTCTCAACACACACACACACACACACACACACACACACACACACACACACACACACACACACACACACACACACACACACACACACACACACACACACACACACACACACACACACACCTATTGCAATCACTTGTACATAAATGGCAAGTTATATTTCTCAAACAGTTCTTCTCTCTGACACATGTTCAGCCATGCTAAAAAGGACAAGTAGAGCATGTGGAGGGATACGGTTGGGCAATTATAAAAACAAGTTTAAATGGGTACATTTTCTATAAATATTTTTGAGTGTTAATTTTATTTTCTAACATAGCCTAGGCTACTTCAGTTCTTGTTAAAACACACCAGACATGCAAATTCTGTGCATTTTGGGTGAAATCATATTTATTTTGTCCATCAAAAGTGTGCTTTCACTTTAATTGAGCGCGAGCAGAATAGACTCGGCGCCGAAACCCGCGCTTCACTGTTGCTCACGCGACTCTCCTGCTCGACGCTCACGCGCTGCTCCCGCTCCCGGTGTGAATGCGCTCATTGATTAACATGCACGGCAAAGAAAAAAAAACCCCGCTGCGCTTGCGGTGTGAAACAAACGGTCGTAATACACGAGGTTTTCTACATGTGCGTTCCGTGTGCACGTGTGATGCTGATGTTGCGCGGTGTTAATCATGCGGCGCCTGAGTGCATTTGACCGGCATAAAATCGGATTATGTCAGACTGACCGGCCGGTCGCCGGTCATGGCCGGTCATGGCCGATCACGTGAAAATCGGCCGATTCCGGTCACCAGCCGATCAATCGGTGCATCTCTAAAAACAACATTTATGAAATCTGATAGTTGAGTTGACACAACATCAGGAGCACAAAATCACAGTCCCGTGTGACCTCAGATAGCACAACATTTACACAGTAACTCTTGACCGAGCAATAGATGTGTTAATAACACTCTCGCACACTCGTGGTTACTCAGTTACTCATGCGTTTATGTTTTTGTATTTTTTTGTTGTGGTGACAAGATGCGGCAGGTGAACCGTTGCATCTCAGGGTTGCTATGGTAAGGTTGAGGTTTTATCCACAGTTACCATGGTGAGGTGGACTTGACTGGACGTTTTGAACCATCTCTGGAGTTCATTGAGCACTAGGGGCCACAACAGACACTCCAAAATATTATCTGCTCCACAGAGCGTAACATTCATAATCTGTGTGAATGCTAAAACACCGTTGGATGGTGGTGTGCATTTTTTATTTATTTTTTCAATGTTAAAATACTTTCACCTATCTCAGCATAACATGCAGAGACAAGACATTTGTAGGTTAATTTCCCTGAAAGGTGAAAAAAATGTGGTCTGTGGTGCCATCAAAACATAGTTTGTGTGAGTAACACACCAACATTGAGGCAACCAATGGCCAGAGTTTCGGATGGGCCAACCAGTGGCAGAGGGGGAAGAGTATTATGCTATCTTTAGAAACAAGATTATGTCCATAAAGTGTGGGGAAGTCAGTAATTCAAATTATATGATGACTATGTCGTTATAATATAGAATATTTTGTATTTGCATTCCCAACATGTTTTGATGCAGTTGAGGAAATATAAAATGTATTTATTTATTTGGAAAAAAAAGACTATAGAACATTACAACAAAAATGTATATCCATTTGCCATCTACACAAAGACTCCAAACTAATAATTACCCATTTACATTTTCAGTGTTTTTTATAAATATTTATTTCACTTTTATTTTTATTCAGTAAGCTGCCAAGTCTACAGTCAGTTTCTAATTTATTTTTTATTTGCTTTACGTTTTTCATCTTACGTTCATATAATTATAGTTTTATTTAAACACATTTTTTAAAAATGACTATTAGTTTGTTGTAGTTTCAGTTAATAAGTACACCGACATGGCAACAACCAGAAAATAAATACCTTGACTGTCATGTCCCCATAGACTTGCATTCTAAGGACATTAACACATTTATTTGTGGTATTTGGCAACATGGCACAGATTCCATTGCATTGACAGAGAAAAAGTTGTATTTACCCAGCACATTCAGTGAAGGTTGTAAGGTATAGAGTTATTATATCTCAGAGCTACAAATGTAAATGAGGTTTTAGAATCTGTTGGGTTATGGCTGACAGAAGTGAACCACGACACAAACGATTACACAACCAAGAAAGGCTATAAAGAAGAGTAAACAAGTATTGTGCCTGTTCTATAGCGAGAGGAGTCTGAGTGGAATCTGACTCATTGGTCTGCGTGGGTGACTTAGACCCAGCTGAAACCTCATGATACCTTCACCAGGAGAAAAAGAGGATCTGATATGGAAACCGCATGCCCTCTTCTTTACTACAGGGGATTTTCACATAGACTTAAGAAATAATAACAGAAGACTGCAGGGCAAACGCCACTGCAAATGTCTTTTAGGACACGTTTAGAGGGCTACTTCTGACGAACCATTTCCTCTTATTCCCCAAACTGTGAAAAGGTATGACTGTGAACACAATTACACCCCTGCAAAACTGATCAGTAGAATCAAACACAGCAGAGGTAGCACCATTCTCCCTTTACTAGAAATCCAATGGACAAAGTCCCAGGTCCTTCATTCACCCACTTTTACACAATATCCCGGAGCAAAAGGCACACAGATAGTTAGATAGATAGTTACTCACTTAACAAGTCTGCCTAGAAAAAAAAATAAAATCTTTTGAGGAAGAACTCTTGACTTGCTAAGTTTAAGAAACTACATGTATTCTGGTGCTAGCACACATACATTTCTATTCATTTTCATGTTATTAACATACTGACGTCATCAAATAAATAGGTTGATTTTATACAGTATTTTAACCAATGAGATTCAACTTGTTTCTAAAGCTGTGCATGTGCAAGGTTATGTCATTTTAAGGTGTAGATGCTGTCAATTATGTCCAAGTGTCCACAGTAACACTTAACATACAAGGTTCCATTTGTTAACATATGTTAGCTACATTAGTTAGTATAAACTAACAATAAAAATGACTTCTAGTATGTATTCATCTTAGTCCATCTTAATTTCAACATTGACTAACACATTATTAAGATCAACAATATGTTAATATTATTGAATGGCCCTGAGCTAATATG